>JBBDGP010000603.1:1800000-2110000 GCA_037952835.1 Lithobates septentrionalis
AATATATAAACTATAAAAATATATCATTGGATTTTTTATAGTTTATATATTTTATATAGTCTGTTATAGGTTATTGGTCTAATGTGATGATTTTATATAGATCTATGTTGTACAGGAAGACTACATAGACTGGTTAAAGAACGACAGTCAACAGATAGATAGATAGATAGATAGATAGATAGATAGATAGATAGATAGATAGATAGATAGATAGATAGATAGATAGATAGATAGATAGATAGATAGATAGTTCAATCAATTAATAAATTGATCAATGGTTAGATTAGAAGGATAGACAACACAATGATAAATAGGCAGATTAGACCAGCCATGGGTACAGTGGAACCCTAGGGTTCCTCCAGGGGTTTCTAGTGATTCCTTGAGGTGTGGCTGATTGACCTCCCATTAACTAGTACCTGCCTAGTTTCAGGTTCATCACCACTTGGTAAAGCCAACAGCATAACGCCAATTTATTTTTTAGCTCATTGTAAAGGTGGCATTCTGATCACCATTGTAAGGGGGCATTCTTCCCACTGACCACCAATGCAAGGGGCATTCTTCTCATTGACCACCAATGCAAGGGGCATTCTTCTCATTGACCACCAATGCAAGGGGCATTCTTCTCATTGACCACCAATGCAAGGGGCATTCTTCTCATTGACCACCAATGCAAGGGGCATTCTTCTCATTGACCACCAATGCAAGGGACATTTTTCTCATTGACCACCAATGTAAGGGACATTCTTCCCACTGACCACCAATGTAAGTTGCATTTTCCCAATAGACCAATCTTAGCAGGGATTCCCTGAGACCTGAAAATTTCAAGGGTTCCCCTGGTGTAAAAAGTTTGAGAAAGGCTGGATTAGACAAATAACACACTAACCAATAGGTAGACAGACACATTAGACAGACAAATGACACACAGGCAAAACATTAAATGACAAACAACAGAGCATTCGCTGAAAGACAGGTAGATAGGCCTCATGGATATTACATTATTATTATTATTTTCCTACCTCAGTAGCGAAATTTAATGATCTTTAGTTAAAAATGATGTATAATTGTTTACTTAGTGGTCAAGCGTACCTGTGAATACATTCACTGCGCCACTCTGTACTACTTTATTACTACTATTTTATAATTAACAAAACTATAAACTAGTTAGCAATAAACAGAAATCTCCCACATTGTGATGTAAAGTGTGTTTATTGTCTGTGTTTAGCTACTAGCATGAATAATGACAGCCAAGAATATTAGACCTTAATCTTCCTACGCTTCTAACTACAACAGGACTGAGCAACAACTTCAATACCAAGGACCATAGGAAATAACCCTGGTGTATACACATGGATCTGAATGAGTTATCTGATTTGCATGAATCTTTGTCACATGGCCCATTGTTCTCTGGATCAGTGCAGACATAAGCAGATGCTGTAGATCAGTGTGGGCTTTTTAATATAAGCTTGCTTTTGTATGTCAGAACTGTGCAAAGGAGTCTCTTCTGTAGGTTGTAAAACTTCCTAATTATCAAATGAGTTCTAATATAAGTCTTGCCTCTGGTTGTATGCCTACTGAATTCCTATAGCGGGTACAGGTACCTGCAGCAGTTTTTGGGTCTGGCTGCTGTAGGATAAAGATGACCACACCTGTGACAATCTGACTTTACATTCTCTTAAATTAACCAAAAGTATGAAGGTCTACCTAAACAGTCCTTTTAATTTATATTCAATCAGGCAAGCCTTTGCCCCTCTTTAGTTGTTAGTAGGTCTAATGAAGAATGTACAATTAGACTGAATGTGCATTGAAACCCTAAAACCAGAAAGACCACCATGTTACAAAGTTCCAAAAATAATTATTCCAAATAATACGTAAAACAACTGCCCTGTAAAAATATCTATATATAAAATAGTGGAAGGCTAAAAAAAAAATCTTAGCTTTTGATGCAATTTACTGCAACTAAACAGGACGGCGTTTTGCACTGGCAGCAATCTTACAACATGCTAGCTTGCAGGATTAGGGATTTCACAGATTTAAGGGAAAAATAATACTATTTTACTAAGCCTATTTGGCAGCATCCCTGCCTGTTTTGGATATGTCAGAGGCTTCTAAAAACAAGTTTTATTTGAAACTCCAGAGAACTGTGCCAATGTAATGGCTAACAGAGGTGGATTTGCTACATGTGACTGCTACTCGGGGACAGAAAAGGACAAGGGGACCTGTATGGTAAGCACAGTGCTAGCCCTAAAGTAAAAGGATGAAGGACGATCCCCCTTTTCCTTGCTGATCATTTAGGCCCCTCTGCAGGGGGCCAGACTGTATTCAGAACTCTTAAATAAGAACTCTCACCAAAAATGTTAAACTTTTACTTAAAACACCACATTAATAATTAATATATTGAGAGTAATAAAGGTAATACTGAGGGTAATAACAGCAGTTGGTTCTGTTCTCATACGTGAAAGCACTGTGCAGTAAAAAGATCTCTTTTTCTACGTTTGTATTGCCTGTAGCTCCACCCCAGTCTTAATCCCAATTTATGGGCGTTCTTATTGAGGGCTACAGCCAGCATTAAGTCCTCGACCCTCTCTAAGCTGAATAATCTTTTAATATTATGAATGAACATTCATCTTTACATATGTTTACTAGCAGCTCTATCACACAACCCTGACAGCTCTGTCTGTTTATTCACAATAGTAAATGATCATTTACAGCTGTAGGGCTGTGTGATCTATCTGGGCAGTATAGCAAGTATTTTAAAGGAAAGTGGGATAGAGTGGAGTGATGGAGCATCCTTTAGTAAATGTGATTTAGAAATATTTTGAGAAATTGGCCAAAGATAACCAATAACATCTTAGCTTTCGAGCCAGGTACATTACATGTCACAACCCTCTCAGTATGTATGGGCTCTTTTACATAAAATGAATACCTACAGAAAATGTAGACTCACTCACTTCACGTAAACCACAGAAACCTATTTTTATGGTTAAAAAAAAAATGTCTAGCATAGGCACTGCTCACACTTTCATGTTTTAACGCACATGCCAAAACATGCTGTAATGCAGGGATATGCAATTAGTGGACCTCCAGCTGTTGCAAAACTACAAGTGCCATCATGCCTCTGCCTCTGGGTGTCATGCTTGTGGCTGTCAGAGTCTTGCTTTGCCTCATGGGACTTGTAGTTCTGCAACAGCTGGAGGTCCGCTAATTGCATATCCCTGCTGTAAAGCATGTGTCATCAAATGCAATACTACAGACAGAGCCTGCTCACATCTGTGCAATGTCTTGCTGCAGGTTTTTGTCTGCTTTCATGCGTTTCGAGGCCCATATGAGTCAACGGTAATGCATGAAAATGTCTTTATGCGTTCTATTTGCATTTTCAGTACCTAGAAACAAGTCTAGTTTCTTACTGCCCAACCTGAAAACACATGATGCATGAAAATGCATCATCCGTCAGTTCATGTGCGAAAGAAGCATCAAAGCATTTTAAAAAACATGGTAATACTGTCAGAAAATCAGAATCGCAAAGGTGTGAAGCTAGTCTAACTATAGAAGCAAAGGTTAGAGCTGAAAGAAATGGCCTCTTCAACAGTTGTGCAGAAAAAACTGTAGTTCTTGATTTCAGAAACATAATTAGAAGAGTTGTGACATAAGGACATGTCACTGGAAATATCCATATACTCCACAAGTAATTACCTTAACTCCCCAAACTGTAATTACATTGCTATAACAACTTTGCTCAGGAAATCCCAGAGGTTCCAGTAGTAGCAATCTTCAATGCATTAGCAAATGTCTATCTTAATTAACAGCCGCTGTCACTAAGGAGTTGTTTGATAATACACAGTTGGATCCAGAGGAAAAACGTTTGCTCAGATAGACTGCAACATGATCATGTTCATTCTTGGGCAATAAAAGGGAACTTCAGCCAAACAGCTATAAAAGGCCAATAAAACGTAAACTAAATGTTGACTAAATATACGGTATTCCAAGTGCAATAAAACAAAAAGTGTACAAAGTATTACAGTTTCCCTTCTTTAAAAGGCAGCCACAGCCTCAATAGCAAAACCTGTCCCCTGCCAGCATGCTGCAAAGTAGGACCCTTGTTCTCTGTTTGGAAGCAGTGGTCTCTTTGTAGAGGACTGGCAGGCCCCCTCTTAAAGTGATACTATATATTTTTTTTTTTAAATAGTGTTAAACGGATCTGTTCTGTGCAACAATATTGCACAAAAAGCACACTCTGCTCTTCTGGCAGTCCTTCATTGATGCTATCAGCTTCTTCGTGCTCTGGGTGCCTCCTTAGCAACCCAGGTGCTATAAAGGAAGCACCTGCGTGTGCGCACTCCCAAGTTGGGCTATGTGTGTCCATAGACACACATATTGCCAGTAAGCCATGCCCCTGCTCCCTCCTCACAGGAGTTTGACTGACAGCAACAGGAGCCCATGGCTCTGCTCTCCTCAGTTTCTCCTGTGAAATCAGAAAGTCAGGGGAGTGGTGCCGAAGCCGGAGAACGTGCTGGTGCAGTGACCGAAGCTAGGTAAGTGTTAGTAAAGTTTTCTTTACCTTGCAAGGAATGCATTAAGGTAAAAAAAACCTTATGGTTTGCGCAAAAGTTATAGCGTCTACAAAATAGGGAATAGATTTATGGCGTTTCTATTATTATTTTTTTTTTACTAGTAATGGCGGTGATCTTTTAGCGGGACTGCGACATTGTGGACGGACATATTGGACACCCAACTGACATTTTTGACACTTTTTTGGGAACCAGTGACATTATTACAGTAATCAGTGCTAAAAATATGCATTGTTATTGTACTAATGACACTGGCAGGGAAGGGGGTTAACATCAGGGACGATCAAAGGGTTAAATGTGTTCCCTGCAGGTGTGTTCTAACTGTATGGGGGATGGGCTACCTGGGGAAACACACAGATCCGTCTTCCTGCATAGCAGAAAGACAGGATCTGTGTGATCTCCCCTGTCAGAATGGAGATTTGCCTTGTTTACACAGGCAGATCCCCGTTCTGCCACTGCGGGCAAAGATCGCGAGTGGCCGGCAGCCATCAAATCCGCCCCACCCCTTGATTGGCTCCCCCGCTGGCTCGCGCGTGCCCACAGACTACAGCCGACGTTCAATGACGGTGATTTGCAAGAACGAGCGGACCTGCCACAATACAATGACGACGGCTGGTTCACAAGTGGTTAAAAGAGAAGTTTTTTTTTTAAAAATCATACCTACCTAGGTGGATGCAACATCCATCCGATGCTGCATCTGTCCCCCTGCCGGCTCTAAGACAGAGAACTGAGCAATAAAAGGCCACTGATCGCTCAGTCCTCACAGCAATGCTCTGCCCCCTCCTTGCTCACTGGAGCGCTGAACTGTGGAGGGGGTGGGAGCAGCAGGCTCCGGCTCTCAGCGGCCATATGGTCACGATCTTTTCCCAGCCTGGACCGGCTTTGTGACTTCAGCCCGCTGTCTGCTGAAAACGGGTCACAGGACTGCAGAACGAACTGCACTTCTGTGATCCACAGGAGAAGTACAGCCAAACAAGACCACAGCTTCCATGCAGAGAACAAAGGTCCTTCAATGCAGCGTGCTGATAGGGGATAGGTTTTCTATTCAGGTTGTGGCTACTTTACACAGAAAACCAATTGTAAGACTTTGTACACCTTTGCACCAGGAATGCATTTAGCTGTTTTAAATTGGGTTTTAACTTATCTTTATTGTGTTATATGGCTGCATATTTTACATAAAGAAGGTTTATTATGTAGGGAATATGTTAACACACGACACTTTTTCAAACCTTTTTTTCCTTATGATTTTATATGTTGTGATTTCTAACTCATTTTTTGGAAATGTCTTAAAAAAGCTCTTTTTTTTTTTAGTGGACTTCTGTCAGTACATTTCTTTGTGTCAATCACAATTTCCCCACATTTCTGGCTCAACGCTGTAAATCCAACAAGGTAGCTAAGTCTCCTAGATTGTAAGGTCTAGCGAGCAGGGCCCTCTGATTCCTCTTGTACCAAATTGTAATGTAAATGTAATGTCTGCCTTCATTTTGTTAAGCGCTACACAAACTGTTGGCGCTATATAAATCCTGTATAATAAGGATAATATAACGTCTCATGCAGCATGATTAATGGATCCTGAAAGCACATTACCCTACCAGGTCACAGTACCATTATTGATTAAAGCGAAGTTCCACCCCAAAATGGAACTTCCGCTGTCCGGATTACCCCCCCCCCCCAGTGTCACATTTGGCACCTTTCAGGGGGGAGCAGATACCTGTCTATTCCTGGTATTTGCTCCCACTTCCGGGCATAGATCACCGCAGGCTCCGCGGTGATCTACGACATGTCAGCGCCTCCTTGGTCCCCCCCATGTCTTCTGGGAGACACACAGGTCCCAGAAGACAGCAGGGACCAGTGAGGATGGGCAGCGCGACTAGCGCATGCGCATTAGGGAACCAGGCTGTGAAGGCTGCAAGGCTTCACTTCCTGATTCCCTTACTGAAGATGGTGGCGCCTTCACCCGAGAGCCAAGGGACAGATCAGCTTCGGGTGAGGACATCGCGGGCGCCCTGGACAGGTAAGTGTCCATATTTTAAAAGTCAGCAGCTGCAGTATTTGTAGCAGCTGACTTAAAAAAAAATATGGCGGAACTCCGCTTTAAAGCTGAATTCTAGGCACACCAGCTTACATTTAAATGTATTCCTCCATAGACACAAAAGATATAAATCCACTTTATGTGCACCAAAATCCCTTACAAATAGATATTACCTTGTAATAGTAACCGTGACATCATATCTGTTCTGTACAAAGCTTGAGCAGAGAGCAGAGCTGTGGGAGGGACCCGTCCAGTCCCACCCACTAAAGACCATCTGCAGAAAACTACAGGAGGGGGCGGGGACAAGATCAGTCACCCTGCACAAGGAGAGAGAGCAGTAGTGGCCGGTCTTTATTACAGGAAGTTTCACACTAGATTACGGCACAGATCTGGAAGAAATACACAAAGCACACCAAGATTCAAGTAAGAATACACGACTCCTGTTTTTAGACAAAATTTGCTTATCCCAGAGCTCAACTTTAATTAGGTTTCTCCATGATAAGCCAGCACATGGGCACTCTCTTCTCCTTCTTTCATAGCCCATCATGGTCATTTTAGAATGCATGTGTATAGCACAATCTTTAGATACTCTAGCTTGTACTGAATTGTGAATGCACAGCTGTATCCAATTTAAAGTCTAAAGTCTTTTGGAAACCTATATTTACTGCTAAGTTACAGGTACACTTTGAAACCGTTAAAAGAGAAAGGGAGCGATCATTACAATGGTTCTCCTTGAACATCAATGTTAAAATAGGGTTGATAAATAAAAACGTCTCTTTTGACTATAGCTACCAATTACTGATGGATTTTTTTCCCCCAGCTGATGCTAAAAAAAAAACGGCTTGCCATGCCCACTGCAAACACCGATCTTTCCTCCACCTCTTTCAAAAAATCATTGGTAATAATCTGAGCTCGGTTGATGTCATTTTCTTACATGCTGTCATATTTGTGCATGTAGCAGCATGCAGTATGACTGCTCCCTACGCAATAAGTGACTTCCTTTTCACGCATGAATTTTCATGATATTAATTCTACAAATAACTAGGTCAGATATGTCAGCTACAGCTAAGCTTATCTTGTTGTTAAGTTAAACTGACTTATTCGTATGCAGACTGAGAGTCTGCAGGCAAAAGCAAGACACAAAGAATTGGTGCCCTTTCCTATACAAAATAGTTTTATTTGTTAAAAAAAAAAGACAATATTCTCTGCTGCACTAAAAGTGGATCTGCAGAATTGGAGAGCATTGTACACGGTATAAGAGGAAGGTTGGAAAAACAAGTAGAGCCCCTTTTTTCCTTTTAGTTATGAATATTAAAGTGGTTGTATATCCCAAATGCAGAAGTTGCACCTATAGGTAAGCCTATAATAAGGCTTACCTATAGGTACTGTAAATATCTCCTAAACATGAGCCGTTTAGGAGATATTTACCTTGTAGTGCGCCCTCGTGCCTTTTCTTCACTAGCAAGTGCCGTGACTGACAGCTCCCACGCGCATGCGCGGGAGTGACGTCACATGACTCCGGACAGTCACAGAGCCGGAGTCCGCGGCCCCGGAAGGAAGAGGGGGGAAGATGGATGCGGCCACCAGCCGGGACAGCGCGGGCTTCGATTGCAGGTAAGTGTCACATAATGGGCTAGTATGCATCTTATGCTTTTACTTTGCAGGGGAAAAAAGAGGAAGTAAAACCCATCAGGGTTTACTTCCTCTTTAAATTGTATAATGTATAGGTGGTGTTAAATCCCAATCCCCATGTCATTAGGCTCCACCTCTCAATATGCGTCACCATGGAAGCTCTATAAAATGTAAGGACTTATATATGATAAGGATGCACTAGATACAGGAAAAATCCTGCGTAAAAAATGAAAAAGTAACTAACACTGTACACTCTCTCCACCCCCACCCCTGCTCCCCACTGTACTTATCTCCATGGGTGATGAGCTGTCAGTGGCCATGCAGCCAGTGTAGCAGTCACGGGATTTAAAATCTATGATCTTCTCCCTCTTCTTTCTGCAGTGTTTCCAGAATGGATTAGAGCGATTCTGATTGGTCAGCACCAGCACAGAGCAACGCTCTGATTCATCCCAGAAGCAGGGATTTTAAACGGGTTGTAAACCTTCGCGTTTTTTCAACTTAATGCATCATATGCATTAAGGTGAAAAAACACCTGTCAGTGACCAGCCTCCCCCATCCCCCCCCCACCCTCAAACTTAACCCGGCGGGGATGCGCTGTCTCTCTGCCCGGGGTTCTCGGCTCTTGATTGGATAGATTGATAGCAGTGCAGCCATTGGCTCCCGCTGCTGTCAATCAAATCCAATGACGCGAGCACCGGGAGGAGGGGCCGAGTCCTGCATTCGGCCTCTATGGATGCCGAATGCTGGACTCAGGAGCGCGCCCCCAAGGTAACCCCCTTGGGGAAGCGCTTCTCTGAGGGGGTTATCTGATGTGGGGGGAAGCCGCGAGAGACGCCGGGGGACCCCAGAAGAGCAGGTTCAGGGCCACTGTGCAAAACGAGCTGCACAGTGGAGGTAAGTATGATATGTTTGTTATTTTTTTATTTTCCTTTACAATCACTTTAATGACACGTTAATCAAAATAAGGATGATATGCACTAGCTTCATGAAAAAAACCTGTGCACCTTTTCAGAAAAATTAACCTGTGCACCTCTCCAGAAATATAAAAAAGTCAACACTTTGCACTCTCGCCACCCTCCCACTCCGCACTGTACTTCCCTCCATGGGTAATGAGCTGTCTGGAAACACAGCCAGAGTAGCAATCCAGGGATTTAAAATCCCAGCTCTTCTCCCTCATCTTTCTGCAGTGTTTCCAGGATGGACCAGAGTGATTCTGATTCGTCAGTACCAGCAACGCTCTGATACATCCCGGAAGCGGGGATTTTAATGTCACTTTAATCAATATACGATGATAAGGATGATATGCACTAGCTGCAGGAAAAAACCTGTGCACTTTTTCAGAAAAATGAAAGAGTCAACTAACACGGTGCGCTCTTTCCACTCTCCCGCTCCCCACTGTACTTACCTCCATGGGTAATGAGCTGTCAGTGGAAACGCAGCCAGTGTAGCAATCCAGGGATTTAAAATTCCCTTTTTCTCCCTCTTCTTTCAATAGTGCTTCTAGGAGGGTTAAAACCATTCTGATTGGTCAGCGCCAGCACAGAGCACCACTCTGGTCCATCCTAGAAGCACTGCAGATAGAGGGAGATCTGAAATCCCGAACCGCTGCACCGGATGCATGGGCACAGCTCATCACCCATGGAGAAAAGTACAGCAGGGAAAGGGAGGTGTACCGTGTTAGTTCACCTTTTCATTCTTTCTGAAAAAGTGACCCTTTAGGCTAAAAATATTTTCTTTCAAAAAACCTGTACTGAATGAAATGCAGAGGCTGCCATTGATGACCTTCTTCTAAAATGCTAGTTTTCTGGTTGTCCCTGGCATTAGGAATTACTAGAAAACTAACTCAGAGGAAACATAACGATGTATGTTCAGAACTCCTAGGTGTAGAATTGTTATTTGTCAGTGATGTCAAAATGTATTTAAGCTATTGGATCAGCATGACAGCCAGATAATTAGTACTTTCAGAAGGGAAGGTCAGCAATGGTGACATCCATACATCCTCTTAAAGTTTTCCTTTAATATTCTCAAAAGAAAATAAAACCAAAATGGAGACCTTATAAATGAAGTTTCCTAAAGCAATCCACAACATGCAGAACAGCAGTAAGAAAACATGCGAACCACAGCAAACGGGCAGCCTGATCACAGCAAATTCAACATTACCGTGTTTATTTTTACGTTTAAAGCATCTAAACCACCCTTTCTTCTTTTCTCCAAGCAAATCCTCCAGTGTAACCCCTTCATGGTAAAGACACAGCCATTTGTCAATTCAGCAGCAGGTGGCAGCAACGTTAACATACAAGCAATGTAGAAATTGACAGATTAATATTAAATACGGCGCTCCATTTACCTAAATGGAAACAAACTCAACTCATGGCGCTGCAAATGTTAATCGCGGGAGGTTCCGTGCAGCTGTTTACAGTACACAATTGAATGGGCTATTAATGAACAGAACCACAGCAATTTAAAAGAAAGGTGCTAAGTGGCAACAGAAAACTAGCACAGTGCTCAGCAATTACAAGAAAAGAAAACGTTGCATGAATAAACCAACAGCCTTGTGACATCAAATAAAAGCTACTCGGCGCTAATGTTTGTATAGGGAGCTGTATAAAAGAAAAGTTGTTTGAGACAGGCTAGCATCTCAGCCATTCTGTACAGGATAGGAGGAAGGAAAGGAGAATCTGATTGGCAGCTAAGGGGCAACACAAACATGTTTAAGGCCAGACACCCATGGGGTAAAAAAAACCAAAAACGTTAAAAAAGTCACTTTCACGGAATTTCCAAAAAAGAAAATAAAGCTGTTTTGATTGCTATAGTAAACTCC
Source organism: Lithobates septentrionalis (assembly GCA_037952835.1). Taxonomy (NCBI): domain Eukaryota; kingdom Metazoa; phylum Chordata; class Amphibia; order Anura; family Ranidae; genus Lithobates; species Lithobates septentrionalis. The sequence continues at coordinate 1,811,051 of JBBDGP010000603.1, forward strand.
TCTCTAGTGCTGGTCCCCGTAGACTCACAGCAACAGAGGTCCATCGCCACTCGTCTTGCAGGTTAAATGGTGACCAGCATCATCCTATCCACCTCCTGTGGGCCAAGACTGTCCATGACACACCCCATGGGAACACATCATCACAAATCCTGGGATCACAGTACTCCTGGATTGAGCGGCACTCACATGTCATTATATAAGCACTGCTCAGTCCAGTTAGAAGTCCAGCCCATTGCCACCACCAAACATGAACCCTACCAGCCTGAAGACCACAGAAAAAGGTATTGGGATTTTTTTTTAAAGACCAGAGGGGTTCAGAGAAGGGAGTAGGTGGATTAGAGAAAACTGGAGTTCCACTTTAATAAAAGAGACCTTTATACATTATTAATATGCTTTATATCTACCGCTTTATAAAAACCTAATATAGGAGGACACACGTGGAAGCAGTGGTCTGTCTACAGAAGTCCAATGCACTCCTTCCTGAGATGGAGCAAAGCTCAAACTCTCAGCAGATTGGACAGCTCTAGTTTTGACAGATGGAGGTGTGTCATACCTCTGCAGAGAGGCCACTGCTTCTAGTTAGAGGGTAAGGGTCCTTCTCTACACCATGCTGACAGGGGAGGCCTTTCTTTGCAGACAATGTCTGCTTTCCAAAAGAAACAAACTGTAATGCTGCGTACACGCGGTCGGACTTTTCGAGGGAAATGTTCGATGTGAGCTTGTTGTCGGAAAGTCCAACTGTGTGTATGCTCCATAGAACATTTGCTGTCGGACTTTCCGCCAACAAATGTTTGCTAGCAGGTTCTAAAATTTTCCGCCAACAAAACTTTGTTGACGGAAAGTCTGATCGTGTGTACACAAGTCCGTCGCACAAAAGTTCACACATGCTCGGAATCAGGCAGAAGGAGCTGCACTGGCTACTGAACTTCCTTTTTCTCGGCTCGTCGTACGTCTTGTACGTCATCACGTTCCCACGTTCGGAATTGTTGGCCAACATTTGTGTGACCGTGTGTATGCAGGACAAGTTTGAGCCAACAACCTTCGAACAAAAATCAACGGTTTTGTTGGCGGAAAGTGCAATCGTGTATACGGGGCATAAGAGTGAACAACTTTGGTTTGATGCTCCTGGAATGTATTTAGCTAGTTAAAGTGTTACTAAACCCAGGACCCTGCATTCACTATATCTGGTGTTCCACAGTACACAGAACATGGAAATGCCCAATTTTAGTAAATATAAACTGCTAAATACCCTTTCTCATCAGCAGTTAGAGCAGTCTTGTGACTTCTATCAGTGTCTAGTTGAAGCTTGTAGGAGGAGTTTTCATTCTCCCATAATTGCATAGCTCCCAACTGTCCCTGATTTTGAGGGACTGTCCCTGTTTTTGAAACAAAGTCCCTCTTTCCCCCTCATTTGTCCCTCATTTTGGTCTGATCTACATTGTTGTATATAAAATGCAATTTTTTTCTTTCAAAAAGTGTTTCCCAGTGCTAAACCTTTTGTCCAATTTCTAAATTGCTGCATTTTCAAACTTCAAAAGCAAAGGAATAGTAGTAGTAAAAAAAAGCACTAGTGGGTTTAACTATTTTTTTGTATAATTCTCCTTTAAGGGGGTGTGGCAGGAGGTGTGTCCTATGCCTGGATACTTTTGCTAATAGGTGTCCCTCATTCTTATCTCAAAAAGTTGGGAGGTATGTAATTGTCCTATGAGGATGCAAGACCCAAGAGCCTCTGTCTGGACGGTGCTGATTGGTCCTGTGCTGCTCGCATGCACTCTCCAAAAAAGAAAAAACTCTCTAGCAATACACACCAAACTGAGCATGTGCAGCTTGTCCCCTAACCTCTTGACTATCAGGAGTTCCAATGGGGAAGAAGGGGAGGATCAGAGGAGACAGAATCAAACAGCCTTTTTACACAATGCAGAGGATTAAGATCTTAGGTTCCACAGTGAGTATAACATACATGCTTTACTGCATATACAGACTGATTTTACTGTTGTGGGTTTAGTAACACTTTAGGGCTGCATACAGATGGACGTTTAGCCACAGTGTGAATCCCAGTGGCAGGAATCTACTAATTCCAGCTGCTGGGTTTGACAGCTGTGAGCAGATAGCTGCAGCAACCAAGATGCAATGACAGGCTGTCAGCGGCCACAGCCAATTGTGCCCGTTCTTCACCTGCAGTGATCGCGGCTGGACACATCCTTGCCTGTAAAATGTCTAATCCCTGACCTACATACTCTACCCCGTAAGTAATAAAGCAAGGATGAAGACGACAGCCCCGGAAAATGCAATTTCAGGAACAATTCATCAGCGCCAGCCCCCGTGAGTCTATCTTGGCAGGTTCTCTTTCGTTTTTCATTGGTGCCTTCACTGACACCTGACTCCCGTCTCTCCTGACATCACGGAACTTCACAGGGCAGATGGAACACATTTCAACCTTTCAATAGGCAATGAAATAAACAATGCATGTAAAATGTACATTAAGAGCGCGTCTGAGAAGATGAGGTTAAGCTCCTAGATGTGTGAGACAAGTTGTTCTTTTCCTGTGGGGAAGAATATAAGGTCAAAGCATCCCAGAGGACAGTGTCAATTAAATGAGAAATGTGCAGTGATAAAACCAGAGTGGCATAAGCTCATTAAATAACTTTGTGCAAGCAGCAAATCAGCAATATGTAATACTCCAGTCATTATTTTCAACTAACCCACCATTATTAAACAGATAACAAACGGCTGCACTCACTCTCCGCAAGCCGAATGGAGATCATATCTCTGTTATGGGCAGCTGTTGAAGGATAAAGTGCAATTTGCTGCAATGTATGGTAAGGGAATATTAATAGCCAAGTGTCCTGTAAAGCCATGAAAAAATCTGACTTCAGATATTAAAGGAGAAGTACAGACAAAGCTCATTTGGCTGTACTTTTTCTGTGGATCACAGGAGTGCAGTTCGTTCTGCACTCCTGTGATCCGTTTTCAGCTGGCAGTGGGCTGAAGCCCGCTGTCAGCTGACATCACAGAGCTGGTCCAGGCTCGGGAAGGGTCTCGAAAATATGGTTGGGATCCGCCCACATGCCGCTGAGAGCCTGAGCTGGCTGCTCCCGCCTCCTCCACAGCCCAGCGCTCCAGTGAGCGCGGGGGGAGCAGAGCAGGGAGCCAGTGACTGACAGTGACAATCTCTCTGAGAAATGAGCGATCAGCGGTGTCTGATCGCTCGGTTCTCAGCCTTAGACAGGGGGACACCTAGGTAAGTATGATTCAAAAATGTAAAAAAAATTACCATACTTTTCTTTTAAAGCTGAACTCCAGGCAAACAGGGAAATCAATATATGATCACTGTTTTAGTTACTAATTTATTTGTAATTCTGTCCAGACAATTTTCTAGTTCATATACCTGCCAGAAAGTACACCCAGAAAGGTGACGCCTCTATTTCTGTTAGCATTAATGAACATAGCGGTGCCACCTCACTGTCCACAACCTGCTAATTGGGCAAGGTGTGAGCAGCAAAACACTGCTTATTCTGCTCTGTCCTCCTGTCTGCAAGTTCCCTGTCAACACACATACATGCAGAAGAGCCTGTCTGGCTCCTTGGGCTGCTTCCCCCTCTTCCATTGGAAGAGTGTTCTTGTTGTACAATGGATGACAGAGAGTGACATCAAGACAGGTTAGTAAAGATATTAGTTGTATGTAAAAATGCATCTAAAGCAGAACTAAGGCTGGATTCACACCTATGCATTTTTAGTGCTTTTGCATTTTGCAGATTTGCACTACAGAACGTGTTCCATAGGAAACCATGTTAAATGGACTGTAGTGCAAATCGGCAAAATGCAAAAAGCACTAAAATTGCATCAGTGTGAATCAAGCCTAAACTCCTTTCTAAATAAACATTAAAGCAAAACTTTATCATTTTTTCAACTTTGCACTATGAGTTCCTCTGAGAATTTTGATGGAGTGTACTGAAATTAAAGGGGGCATATTACCTGCATAGAGAAGCTGGAGGAATGGAGGCCATTTGGCAAGTGTTGGAGCACATCGGGTGCTGGGAAGTGCATATTAACCTATATATACTTATGTATACAAGGGGTTACATATCATCTGGTAAATGCGGTGTGTGGTGGAGAGTCACTCAAGTGCACGGGGTGATTTGTGTACTGAAGGTGGACTTACAAGGAATTATGTTATACAATCCATGAACTTTCAATTTATGGGAAGAGCACATGAGCACATTATATTTGGACTTTTTTGTTTAAATTGGATCATGTTTGTTATTGTTTTACATCATGTGTTCATTTATGATATACTAGCGCTGTCTTATTTTACATGTTCTTTTATCATCTCTGCCTGGGCAAAGTAACTTGTTTGGAGCTCAAGGACTGTTTTTAATGATAAAATGTACTTATTTTTTTTAATAACATATATTGTTTCTGTATATTACAAAATGTCAGCAATGAATTCATGTAGACTTTAAAGTTAATAAAAGATCCACTTTAAAGTGTACTTAACCACTTCGTGCCCAGGCCAATTCTGACATTTCTGTCCTACATGTAAAATTCATCATTTTTTTGCTAGAAAATTACATAGAACCCCCAAACATTATATATATTTTTTTAGCAAAGACCCTAGAGAATAAAATGGCGGTCATTGCAACTTTTTATCTCGCGCAGTATTTGCGCAGCAATTTTTCGAACGCGTTTTTTTTTGGAAAAAAAACAGTTTCATGCTTAAAAAAAAACAAAACATTAAAGTTAGCCCAATTTTTTTGCATATTGTGAAAGATAAAGTTATGCCAAGTAAATATATACCTAACATGTCACACTGCAAAATTGCACACACTCGTGGAATGGCGCCAAACTTTGGTACTTAAAAATCCCCATAGGCGACGCTTTAAAATTTTTTACTGGTTACATGTTTCGAGTTACAGAGGAGGTCTAGGGCTAGAATTATTTCTCTCGCTATAACGTTCGCGGCGATACCTCACATGTGTGGTTTGAACACCGGTTTCATGTGTGGGCGGGACTTACGTATGCGTTCACTTCTGCGTGCGAGCACACGGGGATAGGGACACTTTAATTTTTTTTTTTCTTTTATTGGGTCCCCTCCCTCCGCCCGTAAGAACGATCAAACAGTGGAACAGCCGCTATGATCGTTCTTATGGTGTAGGGAATCGCCGGCGGAAAAAGCCAATATCTGAATGATGTCTGTAGCTACAGGCATCATTCAGATATAGCCCCGCAAATCGAGGACGTCCCAGGACGCCCTACGGGCGCGAAGTGGTTAAAATAAAATATTACTAATGGTATGTGGACACAATCTTGCCAAATTGAATAAATAAAAAGTAACAGGCAAGCAGAAATACATACCTATTTTAGAGAAGATGGTACCTTTCATTGCTGGTTATTAGGTAACATTTAGGCCTGGTTCACACCTATGCAGGTTGCAGTTTGCATATTTCAGGTGCATTATGCTTTTTTCAATACATGTTTTTGATCCATTCAAGTCTATGGAATCAAAAACCAGAAAAAAGTCCCTGCCCTTTCCATAAAATGCACAGATGTGAACATGACCCATAGGAAACCATGTTAAATGGACTGTAGTGTGTTTCTGCAAAACTGAAAATGCACTAAAAAATGCATAGGTGTGAACCAGGCCTTAAAGTACACCGCATTGGCAAAAGCATTGCGACACCCCTTCAAACCACTGGATTCAGGCGTTCCAATCACCTCCATGGCCACAGATGTAAAAAATCAAAGACCTAGGCATGCAGACTTCTTCTACAAACATTTGGGAAATAATGGGTCGCTCTCAGGAGCTCAGTGAATTCAAGTGTGTTACCGTGATAGGTCGCCACCTCTGCAATAAGTTCATCCTCAAGTTTTCTTGCTACTAAATATTCCACAGTCAACTGTTAGTGGTGTTATAACAAAGTGGAAGCAACTGGGAGCTTCATGGAATGGGTTTTCATGGCCGAGCAGCTACATCCAAGCCTTACATCACCAAGTGCAATGTAAAGTGTCAGATGCAGTGGTGTAAAGCACGTCGCCACTGGACTCTAGAGCAGTGGAGTGGTGTTCTCTGGCGTGACGACTCATGCTTCTCTGTCTGGCTATCCGATGGACGTGTCTGGGTTTGGCAGTTGCCAGGAGAACGGTACTTTGTCTGACTGCATTTTGCCAAATGTAAAGTTTGGTGAAGGGGGGATTATGATGCAGGTTTTTCTTTCAGGGGTTGGGCTTGGCCCCTTAGTTCCAGTGAAGGGAACTCTTAAGTTGTCAGCATACCAAGACATTTTGGACAATTTCATGCTCCCAACTTTGTGGAAACAGCTTGAGGATGGCCCCTTCCTGTTCCAACGTGACTGCACACCAGTGCACAAAGCAAGGTCCATAAAGACATGGATGAGCGAGTTTGGGCTTAAGGAACTTGACTGGCCTGCAGAGTCCTGACCTCAACCCGATAGAACACATCTGGGATGAATAAGAGCAGAGACTGCGAGCCAGGCTTTCTCGTCTAACATCAATGCCTGACCTCACAAATGCGCTTCTGGAACAATGGTCAAACATTCCCATAGACACACTCCTAAACCTTGTGGACAGCCTTCCCGGAAGAGTTGAAGCTGTTATAGCTGCAAAGGGTGGGCCAACTCAATATTGAACCCTACGGACTAAGATTGGGATGCCATTAAGGTTCATGTGCATGTAAAGGCAGGCGTCCCAATACTTTTGCCAATATATTGTATGTTTAAAAAAAAAACAAGAATATAATACACTGCAGCTTACCAGTGCTTAGACATGGTGAATGCATTAGTTTATTTTTTTAAGCTTTTTTTCTCTTTGTTCTCAGCTTCTGATCTTTCAAATAACCCAATTTTGGGTCCTTCTGTGTGTACAATCATTTCTCCCTTGTGTCTATGGATGCAGTCATACTCATCCCACAAGCTGGACCTCAAACATCTCCTTTACATGATGGATTGATGGGATTAGTAGTATTACACAAGAAAGATAAGGGTGTTTGAGCTTTCTTTAAATCCCAGAAGAAGTGTCAAGCAGATTGCATTTCTGGGAAGATCAACAGGCATTTTTCTGTACTCATTGAAAATGTTCTTAGCCTAAAATAAAAAACGAATGCACTTCCACATCTAAGGACTGGTACGCTGCAGTATGTTTATATTTTGTTTTTAGGTTTGAATACGCTTTCATGATCTAAACAGCTGTAGTCAGAAGCCATAGAATAGTTATTCCTTATTTAGGGGGCATTACATTACTGGACCCCGTGTAATCGCTGCCAGCAAGATGATTTGCTCAGTGCCTGAACTCCAGAATGTGTGTCACTATTACATCCCAGCCCAGGTTCCCACCTTGTACCATCAATACGTTGGCTGCTGTTACATAAGGAAAGCTGGCGTCTGCAGCGAGGTGTTTGAGCTCACAGCGTGGATTTGGCATAAATCAGACGCTGTCTCTGTGAATGTCTGTTTCCTGCTGTTTAATACATTAGATCAGCTCCAGTGACGGCTTTGCAATGTATTTCTCGCGTGGCTATCCTACAGGCATATTGTGTGCGCAGCAAATTACCACGCACTTGTCAGAATTCTGCTAGTGTACCAACTCAACCTTTTCAATGCGCTCTTACATCGCAGCGTGTGTAACAAACAGCGCTATAAATATTTACAAACTCCAAAACAGCAGGCTTTGATCTGTTCTAGAGCATCAATAGACGCCTTCTGGATTCAGGTCCAGGTTCTAGGCTCTGCCCTTCCCACACAGCTCCACTATACATTGCAAGACAGAAGCCCTGCAAACAGTAAAAACAATACCATAATGTTTTATATAGGCAAAGGGAAACTAAAACTGGTAACAGACGGATCACTTTATTTTTTATTTGTTCAGCCATCAGGCTGAGCAAAGAAAAAAAAATTATGGGATTTCTCCATCTACAAAAGCGAGGTATATAAAGCAGTGGTCTCCAAACTGCGGCCCTTTGCTTGCTTTTATCTGGCCCTTGGGGCATTATTCCCTCCACTGTCAGCAACAGTAGGGCACTGTTCCTGCCACTGACAATAGGGCACTATTCCTTCCATTGATAACAACTATGGGGCACTATTCCTCCCACTGACACCAATGATAGGGCACCATTCCTCCCACTGACACCAGTGATGAGACACTATTCCTCCCACTGACACCGACAGGGCACTATTCCTCCCACTGACACCGACAGGGCACTATTCCTCCCACTGACACCGACAGGGCACTATTCCTCCCATTGATAACAACTATGGGGCACTAGTCCTCCCACTGACACCAATGATAGGGCACCATTCCTCCCACTGACACCAGTGATGAGACACTATTCCTCCCACTGACACCGACAGGGCACTATTCCTCCCATTGATAACAACTATGGGGCACTAGTCCTCCCACTGACATCAATGATGGGGCACCATTCCTCCTACTGAGACCAATGATAGAGCACTATTCCTCCCACTGACACCAATGATGGGGCACCATTCCTCCTACTGAGACCAATGATAGAGCACTATTCCTCCCATTGACACCAATGATGGGGCACCATTCCTCCTACTGAGACCAATGATAGAGCACTATTCCTCCCATTGACACCAATGATGGGGCACCATTCCTCCCACTGACACCAATGATAGGGCACCATTCCTCCCACTGACACCGACAGGGCACTATTCCTCCCATTGATAACAACTATGGGGCACTAGTCCTCCCACTGACATCAATGATGGGGCACCATTCCTCCTACTGAGACCAATGATAGAGCACTATTCCTCCCACTGACACCAATGATGGGGCACCATTCCTCCCACTGACACCAATGATAGGGCACCATTCCTCCCACTGACACGGCACTATTCCTCCCACTGACACCGACAGGGCACTATTCCTCCCATTGATAACAACTATGGGGCACTAGTCCTCCCACTGACATCAATGATGGGGCACTATTCCTCCCACCGACACCGACAGGGCACTATTCCTCCCATTGATAACAACTATGGGGCACTAGTCCTCCCACTGACATCAATGATGGGGCACTATTCCTCCCACTGACACCAATGATAGAGCACTATTCCTCCCATTGACACCAATGATGGGGCACCATTCCTCCCACTGACACCAATGATGGGGCACTATTCGTCCCACTGGTAAAAATGGGGCATTATTCCCCCCCTACCAACACCAATTATGGGGCACTATTCCTCCTACTGATACCAACGATGCGGCACTATTCCTCCCACAGACACCAATGATGGGGCACTATTCCTCCACCTGACAACAATGACAGGGCACTATTCCTCCTATTGATAACAACTATGGGGCACTATTCCTCCCACTGACACAAATGATGGGGCACTATTCCTCCCACTGATACCAATTAAGGGGCACTATTCCTTCCAATGATACCAACGATGGGGCACTATTCCTCCCACTAATACCAGTGATGGGGCACTATTTCTCCCACTGACACCAACGATGGGGCACTAGTTCCTCCAACTGTCACCAAGGATGGTGCACTATTCCTCCCACTGACACCAATGAAGGGGCACTATTCCTCCCATTGATACCAATGATGGGGCACTATTCCTCCCCCTAATACCAATGATGGGGCATTATTTACTACCACTGACGCAAGGACACTTTCTACTCCCACTGGCCACAATCTGGCCCCCCTAAAACTTGAAGGAGAGTAAACTCGCCCTTTGTTTATAAAGCTTGGAGACCCCTAATATAGAGGAATCTTCCCCACCGAGACATTGTATTCTGACAGCAGGACTCTGCAGCAGCTGACCAAGACCATTTTTCCAATAAGCCTATTCCACAGATGTCACCTCAGAAACACTTCAAATTCCATCATGCCTCTGCCTCGGGGAGTCATGCATGTGGCTGTCATAGCCTTGCAATGTCTTTTGGGATTTGTAGTTTTACCACAGCTGGATTGCTGAGGTTGCCTATCTATGGAATTGCTGTTAGATTTTTACAGCTGATTGGGGAGATTCCCTCTGGTAGCCGTTGACTGTAGGAAAATGGTAGTTTTGTACTGCACAATAGTAAAATTTTAGGAAGCTTCAATTGGAAAGTCCTTTAGGTCAGTGACTCAAAGTATGGAAGCAGGAGAGTTCATCATGACAACCAGGCAACAAGCATTTCAGAATAAAATCAGTAATGATTCCATGATTCTCCCAGGAAGGGGGCACTTTCAGAGAAATTGCACTTATTCAATTCACCCCCATTAAGCTGTCCTAACCGATCCCCATCCTTCCTCTCCAGAGATGCATACTTACCTCAATCCCACGACTGCAACCTTCGGGAATTGTTTACATCCCGGGCTACAAGTCCTCAGTCTCCTGGCCACAGCTGCTCAGTAGAGATCCATAGAAGTCTACGAGGCCCAGCTTCCTGCATCTAACCACCAAGGATGGAGATAGAGAGGCCACATAGACTTCTATGGGGCTCTTCTGCTCAGGCACAGAGGATTTGCGGTGCAGGGTGTAAACAATACTTGAAGTCTGCTGCCCTCAGACTTGGGATGGGTTAGGTCACCTTAAAGAGGCAAACAGTATAAGTGCGCTTTCTCACAAAGAGAAAAATACATCTCTATAATATATGGATGTTAAGCACTTAACTCATTTGAGCACAAAAAAACAGAGCCGTTTTAGGACAATTTACATTTACAAGACCGTAAACTCATATAACCTGAAGATCATTCCAGACGGCAGCCAGAGATTTTATTATTATTTGATATACCACTGGTAAACTGTTAAAACTGTCATTGTCATTAGTAGAAGACTCAGCTCATGCTGTTCTTTTATGACATGAACTCAAATGCACCTCGCTGCACACTTTAGAAATTGTATGGCAAGTCATTTGAAAAGATGTAACTTCCAAGTTTCAGAAGCTCCCTGCCCATACAGTATCTTGAAAGTTACTCCTGCACACACAAGACACCCCATATACCGGATGTTCTCAATGCAAAATTCCATCCATCTACATCCAGAATACAATGTGCATACTGCAAAAACCTATACAAAGAAGTGCCCATTGTATGTGGAAGTGGAGCATACTCTACCTCCTGCATGTCTACATATAATTTACACATAGTACACTTCTCAGACTGGATGATACATGCATTTGGAGCCACTTTTTCAAGCCAAAAAATGTCTCTTGCACATAGTGAATTGTAAACTTTTCTTGGAAATTGGAAATGCACCAGTTTACTTTATTCCTCTACCCCTCCCCAATAAATACATATCTTTCTTTTACTCACCCACTGCTCCCTTCAGCACTGACGGCTTATGCCGCGTACACACGGTCGGACTTTTTGACCGGACTTGTCTGACGGACGCCGATGGACCAAATCCGGCGGACAATTCGATCGTGTGTGGGCTTCACCGGACCTTCAGCGGACTTTTCCAGTCGCAAATCTGACGGACTTTAGATTTGGAACATGCTTCAAATCTTTACGTCGTAACTCCGCCGGACCCAGAAATCCGCTCGTCTGTATGCTAGTCCGACGGACGAAAACCAATGCTAGGGCAGCTATTGGCTATCAACTTCCTTATTTTAGTCCGGTGTACGTCATCACGTACGAATCCGTCAGACTTTGGTGTGATCGTGTGTAGGCAAGTCCGGTCGTTAGAAAGTCCATTGAAAGTCCGCCCAAAGTCCGTCGAAAGTCTGTCGGAAGTCTGTCGGACGGGCTGTCGGACTTTTGTAGCTGAAAAGTCCGACCGTGTGTACGCGGCATAAGAGCCCTTTCACACCGAGCCGCCCATAGCGTTGGCGGTAAAACGCGTTTTACCGTCGGATTAGCGGCGCATTTCGGCCGCTAGCGGGGAGCTTTTACCCCCTGCTAGCAGCCGAGAAAGGGTTAAAACCGCCCGCAATGCGCCGCAATAGCCGGCGGTATCCCAGCTCTGCCCCATTGATTTCAATGGGGAGCAGCGGTGGAGGAGCGGTAAACACACTGCTCCTTCACCACTCCAAAGAAGCTGCTGGCAGGACTTTTCCTGACATCCTGCCAGCGCAGCGCTCCGGTGTGAAAGCCCTTGGGCTTTCACACTGGAGACAATGCTGCAGCTGTTTGAGGGCGGATTGCAGGCGCTATTTTTAACGCTATAGCACCTGCAAAACGCCCTCGGTGTGAAAGGGGTCTTAAGGAGGTACCTGTTACTTCTGGGTATTGAAGAACAGGCCAAATGTGATAGTGCTGGGCAGAAAATTCACAGCCCAGCCCAACTGCAGCGACTTGTAGCTTACAAAAAGCTTTCATTCCTGGGGACTGAACAAAGAGGCAGGGTAGCAAAAGGAAGATAAGTATTCGTTGCTGGGGAGGGCTTAAAGCGGTATTAGACCCAAAACCAAAAAAATATATATGTTGCAGCTTACCAATCATTAGATGTGGTGGCTGCATTCATTTTCCTTTTTAGACTTTTCTCTCTGTTTTCACTCGGTGATTTGGCCAGTAACACACCTTCTGTATGAGAGTGCCCCCACTCTGGATGAAGGAGCACAGGAGCATCTTTGGACAGCAGAAATGTCATTCTCAGGTAGTGGGAGTTGTAGATAGACTAGCAGATTTGTATACACTAACAAATTGGAGCCAAACTCTAGCTAATACTTTACAAGCAGTTACAGCAAACCGTGTTTTTTTTCCTTTTGGGATAAAGGTTTTACATAAATAAATAAAAAAGGTTAGCATTATAAGTACCCCTGATAGTGTCAAATGGTCTGTTTCAAACCTGTAACTGATATATCTTTAAGAGAGCTTGTTCTTTTAAAAAACAACAGACTTACTGGCCAGATCACCAGGTAAAAAAAGAAGGAAGAAAGCCAAAAAAAAGGAAAATGAATGCAGCCATCACATCTAAGAATTGGTAAGCTGCAATATATTACATGTTTGCTTTTAGGTTTAATACTACTTTAAAGCTGGCCCAATCAAACTATTTACTGCACTTGCTGGGCACGATGTACTAATTGTATGTTGCATCAGCTATATACAGTAAATAGCACTGTGTTCTGGCTGTGGGATGCAAACTTCCCATCCCGTTCCTGGAACAAAATAGAGTCTGGCTAGGGCGCTGCTCAGCCATTCATGGGAAGATTTGTATTCTATAAATGAATACAAATCTTCCTCTAATTGGTTGAGGCAGAGATTGTGACGTCATCTGCTCGCCTCTTTGCCTTGGCCAATCAGAGGTAGCTTTGTATTCATTCATAGAACACAAAGCTTCCCCTGAATGCCCGAGCGCAAAGCCTGACTTTATTTTTTTCTGGCATTTGGAAGGGAAGTTCTCATCCCACTTCTGGAACACAGCACTGTATACTGTATGTAGCTGAGGCTAAACACAGTTAATACAGAGCGCCTAGCAAATGCACTTGTTAGTACAGTAACTTGGCCCAAACAAACTATTTAAAGGAACATTAAATGTGGAGTTCAGCTTTAATTATAGTGAACTTGTTATCTAATCTAATGCTAGGTCAGCTTTAAAGATCAAGGGTCCTTTCACACGGATCTTCCAGTCTCCCCTATGGAGCGGCGGATGTGTCCGCTGACACCCACCGCCATCCGATCCAATCCACAAAATGCACATAGATGGTGGTCCTATTTTCCATCCGTCTGGTGGATCAGATGAAAACGGACAGGCGGTCTGTTTCCACCCGATTTCCCCATAGAGGAGAGGGGGACTATGTCCGTGTCCACTCTGCACAGTGGAGTGGATAGGACCTGTCATCAACCTGCTCAGCAAGCGGAATCCGCAAGACGGAGGTGCCCGTGTGAAAGGGTCCTCAGTCTAATTGTCAAATCAGTTTTGGCAACATACCGCTTCTAATATCTCTTAGGTATTTAGATGGCAGCACCTTACCACTATAGTTTTATTTTTCTCTCACATTAGAAGGGTGGCCTCCTAAATGTTTCACTTTTGGGATATTAATTTAGTTAATATGGTGAACCCACTATAAGTTATTAAAACCACAAGCTAAAACCTGCCCAGTACAAAAATATCAACAAAGCTCCCAATTGTCTCATTTGGAGGGACTGCCTTTTTTGGGACCAACTCTTTTGTCCTTCTTCTTCAAATGCCCCTCTTTTAGCACTGATGTAGAAGACTCTATACCTAAATGTGCTATTTATGGGTCAAAAGTGTTCCAACCGTAGTAAACTTTCCATAATATAATGCTATTGCATTTAAATACCAATGTAGCGCTACCCTCAAAGGAGCCAGTGGTATTTTCCCAGGTCTTCCCTCGTTTCAGCCAGGGCACATAGTATTTCCCATAGCCAGGTGCACAACTTCCGCTCGTTACTCCAATGATCAGTCTAGGGGTTGCAGCGTTTTTTTGTTGTTTTATTTTAGTTTAGAAACTTGTATAGGAGAAGGAGTATAGTAGGATACTCCAATTGAACTATTCACACTTGAGGACAGCGTTCTCAGTAGAACTGTGTAGCAGACTATACAGTAATAATAGAAGGAATTGAATGGACCCTGCTCTTCAAGACACCAGCCGGTGTCCCCTTTAGCTTATATACATATACTTTAAAGAGACAGTGTACCCAAAACTGATGTTTTAAATATGTGCTAATGGCGAAGGGTAGATCATTCACTTGCCTCTTATATCTTTTAGCCCCCCGTTCACACCTATGCGAATTTGATGCGGCACCGCATCCAATTCGCAGGACATTTTAAAATACATTCATATGAATGCATTTGGTTCACATATGTGCGTTGCATTCGCACTGCGCATTGCACAAAAAGTGTGCGTTTTCTGGGCATTGCGGTGCGAATTACAAGCCCATTATCTTCTATAGGAACGTATCTGATTTGCAGATGCACTGCGTTCTGAACATGGATTTTCTCCTTCTCCTCACTACACCTCCCCCTCTCCCCCCCCCCCCCTCCCTGCTCACTGATCCGCAGCTAGACTGCAGAGCAATCTCTGAACAACTGATTTTTATCTTCCCAATGAAACCTGAGCTTCAATTAGCACCGCACATGTGTGAATCCAGGCTTAGTGATTCAAGAAGTAGGTTGTTCCCAAAGCGGTATATGGTTCCTCCCCAGACTACCATCACCATCACCCTCCACCAAATCCAACCCACCTCATATTAGTCATGGAATCTCTACAAAATTGGTAGCACTTATTCTACATGCACCAACCAATGATAATATAAATGCACAGACTAATAAATGAATATATATTATACATTTATAATTAAATTAAAAGTCCAATCAATACAACAAATCCTCTTCTCACAGTGATGACCATGTGATACAGCAAAAGTGGAAACTTTGTGGTATATGCCCACCACTAAATGTACATAACACACCAGATAACTAAGACCCCCAAATTATAAGTAGGCCATAAAAGGCTCACATTTGTGCAAATCCATATATTATTGGTGCCAGCGGATTAATTCAGATGCTTTCCAGGTATAGTAATAAGGTACATACAGTACAATTTCTCCCAACATAAAATCATCCATCTACAAGGATATTGGTTAAGCTCGCATAGACAGAAAAATCTTTCCATGGCCTAATATTGTTTACAGTCATCATGTTGTGTAGTCATGCTGCTCCATGTACAGCATCCCTACTTGCAAGAGTATCTCAGACCATCACCACTATACTGGGCTGTGTCGGGGCTGGACGTTTTTAATGCCTGCCCACCATGCAGGAGCCAGGCAGAAAGCTTGGTATCATGGTAACTGTGGTTTTACAAGGCATAGTGTTATTGAGCTTCACTAAGGACAGAGGAGAGTCTAGTATGGGCACTGTGGCCTCCGTGCCATCCACCAACGTGCCTCCATGAGTGACACTTGAAGCAACCACCTCAATTAGCCTTATTGGACAGCACAGCCCTGCCACTACATTAGGCATGGTTGGATAGTATTTGCACTTAGCGAATGGGAGTCTGTTTTTATTATTTTATGTTAAAAATGAACTCCAGAAAATATATATAAATTACATGAATTAATGTAACTCTGTATATATGCATCCATTAATTATTACATTGTTTTTTTTTAATGCAAGCTGTGTAAGAACCTGAGAGGGGGAAGCAGTACCAGTAGCCAATCAGTTTTGCGTCAGGGCTTATGTGATAACAATTGGAGAAGAGAGCAGAGATACAGATACATGAAGAGCTCATCAGTTCAATGCTTCTCACTTTCCAGTTACAGGCTGGGGAAAGGACAAGACCTGTAGGGCCCCTTTAATACAAGGAGTCTGATCGGGTCCGCCTGTCCGTTTTTCAGGTGGACCCGATTGGACCCTCCATTGTTCTCTATGGGTAGTCGGATGTAAAATGACTTGTGTCCATTTACACCCGGCTACCTCCAATCCAATCTGTCAAAAACAAATGGCAGGTGATCTGTTTCCTTCTGTCTGGGTGGATTGGAGAGCAGTCGGGTGTAAATGGACAGCCGGTCTGTTTACATTCAACTGCCCATACAGCAGAGCGGGCTGTGTCCATGTCCACTCTACATAAGCAGAGCAGACACGGACCTGTTATCCGCTCAGCTCAGCAGGGGATCAGCGGACAGGTCCCCTGATGAGCAAAACCAGATCCGGCCCATATGAAAGAGGTCTAAGTGTGACTAAACTGCAGTAGAGAAAAATCAAATCTTGTGTTGTGCCAAACAGGGCTGTGCTGTGTAGCAGAGCAGATTCAATCACAGAACTAATCATATATGTATTTTATCTATGTAGTGAGCTGTTTGCCTGGAGTTCGGCTTTAATAAAATGTCATCATGCCATGGAAAGCTTCTCCTTTTGTATTTGTGCTGGGATGACCTCTAATAAAATAAAAGATATAGTTTATATAAAGAAAAAATAATCACGTTATCTTCCAAATATTATTTTGCCAACAATAGCGCTTTTACTTGGCTTCGGAGCAGTCCCAACCCCTTTAAATCTCCAGCTGACTTAAGTGCCTGAGACTGACAACTACCTAGTTAATGCTGATTACAGGAAACATCTTGAAGGGGGAAGGCGAGGAGGCTTAAAGGTATAAAAATAGTGTGTTTTCACTGTGGCTAATCATTACGTGCCAAACACCAGGTGTATATTAGTGTAATGCAGGTGTAAATCTAGATACATAATAGGACTAACATGGAGAGTAGAATTACCCGTTATATTGTTATACTGGGTTCAGGTCAGATTTAAATACATACTATTGCGTTTGACTTCTTCATCTCCCTCCTCCTCATTCTCAGGATCAATGTCCTCAGCTTGGGTGATCCAGTCCAAGTAACCCTTCAGGTCCTCTTCCAGCTGTTGTTTCTCACGCAGTTTCTGAAAGTCCCCTCTAGCTTTCGCCTTTTCTCTTTCCTTAGAAAACTCACTACACAGAGCCAAGAAAAAGGACATATACCATAAACACACGAATTATGCACAACCAGCAATAAAATAACACACAAGCAAAGCACAGAAATAATTTGAGAAAAGCAAAGTTCTGCATGCAAAGCTCTAAAATTTGCAGATATTTAAAGGCCAACTCCAGCTTAATAGGTGAATTCACATATAGAAGATCTATTGATCTGTCAGATAAAGTAACACACATACGTCTATAATCAACCCAGAACTGCTATGCTCAATGGCTGCATACGATAAGAGAGTGGCATCATTCTCCTGCAATTCTACAGATTCTGCTCCACTGACCCATCTCCTGCCTGCTCTATTTAATATCAGCACACCCTGAGCTCTCATTTAACACACCTAACAACCTCTATTACCCATTATCTTATATGGCAGACACTCCAACTGCAAGTCTGCTTTCAAGCTGTAGCTTGGCAACATAATATAAAGATGAATTTCAAGTAATTGCACTAGCCTAATTGAGAACAAATTATTTTATGGTTTTTGATGGAATGCATAAATGAGCTAAGCATTTTTATATAATTTCCTGGAGTTGGCCTTTAATGTATTACAAGGATGACACCTGATTACAACGCATGAAAAAGACAATATACATATTAAGACTCATATACAAAAACTAGAACAAGTAATAGAAAAAGATATTCCCCAAACGGGACAGATCCCTATTACAACAATACCTGGAAGTTGATTGCCTACTAAAGGAAGCACTTTCACTAGTTTTGATCTAGTTTTCATATTAACAGGATACAACATATCACAATGACACACATTTTGTAACATACAGAGCACAATCTAAGAATTCGATCCCAAAGAAGTGTAAAATATCAGTATTTGTCTTGAACCCATTATATAGTAAGGTAAAATTCACTGCAGTGCGTTTTGATGATGTAATGCAAATACGTAAATTTTACTGTGTGTTATT
Source organism: Lithobates septentrionalis (assembly GCA_037952835.1). Lineage (NCBI taxonomy): Eukaryota > Metazoa > Chordata > Amphibia > Anura > Ranidae > Lithobates > Lithobates septentrionalis. The sequence continues at coordinate 1,829,366 of JBBDGP010000603.1, forward strand.
ACAATGCATGGAACGCAGTGTGGTGTGTTGCAGTGCTATTCATTAAGAATGGCACCTCAAAGAAGCCAAGTAGTGCACCGCTACCTACATGAATTCACATCTGTGCATGATGCAATATGTTAATAAAATTAGGGCATGTACGGATTTATGTGCATCAGCAGCAAATTTAAAATAAACAGGTTACCTCTTAACATGTGTGTTAACCTCTTGTGTATTGCCATGACCACATATATTACCATGACCAGTGTCACCCATACACTGAAAAAAGATAACTGTTCATCTAAGAACCTGATTGGTTTCAGTAAGAAAATATACATAGTTCTGGTTTCAGATACTAATAAAAAGTAATGTCTGGCCAAAAATGCCTTTAAAGGAGTTGTAAAGGCAGAAGGTTTTTTACCTTAATGCATTCTATGCATTAAGATAAAAAATGCTTCTGTGTGTAGCAGCCGCCCTAGCACCCCCCTAATTACCTACCTGAGCCCCTTCTCTCTCCAGCGATGTCCACGATCCCCTCAGCCATCAAGGACACTCCTGATTGGCTGAGACAGAGCAGCGGTGCCATTGGCTCCCATGGCTGTCAATCAAAGTCATTCAGCCAATCAGGGGAGAGAGGGGGCGGGCCAGGTCGGGGCTCCATGTCTGAATGGATACACGGAGCTCTGACTCGGCTTGGATGCCCCCTGTAGCAAACTGCTGGCTGAGGGGCACTTAAAGTAGGGAGGGGCCAGGAGCAGCTAAGAGTGGCCCGAGAAGAGGAGGATCCAGGCTGCTCTGTGCAAAACCAATTGCACAGAGGAGGTAAGTATAACATGTTTGTTATTTTTAAAAAAAAACAAAAAAACAAGACTTTATAATCACTTTATTACACTAGGTGGTCCATTTACTAATAAAGTTGATACATTCTCACAGCTGTGGCGAAAGGTTTCTAATATTTTTATTTCCTATGATTATCAGCTTCATCTAATGGCCATAATGCAATATTTTTCTGCAAAACCTCAATCAGAAAAATATTGCATTATGCCCGGTAGATAGGGCAAACAATCATAGTAAATAAACATGTTTGGCGCATTACGGGAATTATTCCCTACAGCTGTGTGAATGCAGAGACATCTTTTAATGAACTCTTAAACATTAGCTGCATTTTCTTCAGTAGCAAATGATCACTTATTAACTTAGTTTGGATCTAACCTACCAAAAGTCCTGTTCAACCTAACAGCACAGCATATGCTTTAAAAAAAATTTAAATCAAGACCCTTAGGCTTGCTCCTAGGCCAACTCTTATCAATTACATGATCGGTTGGTAGAGAAAAAGGGGGTTGGCCTTTCTGTATGTAGAAGCTCTCCAGTCCACAAGCAGTTTGTTGTTTCCTTGAACAGAAGAATAGCTGACTCTTGTGATTCAAATCTTTACCAATGACCTGCGACTTGATTTGTTTAGTTAAAAAAAAATCTTATTTTGACAGTCAAATATCTGTCAATATCTGTGTTAAAAAATAAGGCGAATTTTACTACAACCTAATATCACATTATTGGGTTTGGTGAAAAATATCAAATGTGGCTCATTCTGGAGAAAAACAGGTAAATCCAGGATCAGACTCACTCCCCAGAGCACCAGAGGATCCTTTAGTGGGCCCCGAGTATGTGGCCTAAGAATGCAATAGTAAGTACCTAATGGGGATCTATCATTTTTATCTGTCATGACATAAATGCCTCTCTGCAACAAGCGTCCAACTAATGTGACTGCGTCTTACTCCCCCTCTTCAACTGCTCCATCATCCTGAGTTGCTGTCAGGAAAAATAACCACTATAGACAAATGCCGCCAAGACAGACCACCTAATCTCCTCATCAGCATTCTTCGTAACCCAAATAGAAACCAACCGACACAGGTGCGCCCTGGAAACTGCAAAGTAACCTGATGCTGAGGTGGATGGCCATGTTGACTGGTTATCCAGAACATGGGTTGGGACTTCCCATGACTACAATCAATAGTTATATCCTTTTTATGGGACCTGGGGTACAGTAACTAAACCACGCACTCCTGACTTGATCTAAAGAGTATGGTGAAATCAGTCTCCCAGATGTTAAACTATGCTACACAGAGACACACCTATCAATCTCCCAGACGGTAACCTATAGTACAGAAACACACCTAACCCAGGTGGTTGACTGTCACTGTAACACCAAACTGTGGGTAAACACAGAACAGGAAACCTCCCCACAGCTTCTCCCTGGTTTTCCCTGGCTCTTTTGTCCAATCCCTTTACTTTTAAAAACCATCTGACTACTGGAGCCATGGTTCATATAGCTAGAAAGATACTCACTTTCACAAGCTTATCCTCACAATCCTCCCCCATACTCCTATTTTTGGGGATCCCAATTTCCCCTTCGGAACCATAACTTTAGATGCCTACAACATCTAAAGTTATGGTTCTCCTATCAGAAATCTATAACTTTAGATGCCTACAACAGGTCCTTGGTTCTCCTATCAGAAATCTAGGGGAAATCAGAAACCTACATAAATAGTAAAACAAATTCTTACATTATTTCACATCAAGAGATACGGTACTTTTTTTTTGTAATTGCAGTGTGTTTAAAGGGATAATGCATTGGGGAAATTTGCATGTATTCCAGAGATTTACTATTTTTTTCTTTACATACTTTATTACCAAAAGTATGAGCATGCCTTAACCCTAATCTCTAATTCTGTTGGAAGAGTTGAAACTTAAGGGCAAGAATCTTTAGTTTCACTAGTAAAGGTCAACTGCACAGGAACATGTCTAAATCACTTTAATGATGTAAATGGCAATCAGTGACTGTATTCTTTCAGTGTTCATTTAAGCAATGGTTCATAAAACCATAAATACCTCATAAAGCAGTCTGAACATATTCTAGCCACTATAAAATGAAATCACTTTCAAGTTTTAGTATCATTTAAACTTCTGCTTACTGAAAATGTCACTGAGAGTCTGTGGAAATTATGTGACCAAAATGCTGATGTGAATATTTATCAGTAGTTTTGTATTCTACTGCAACTGTTAAAGGAAATCTCCACTAAGATGTATTTCTATTTAAATGTCCACACTGTGTCAGAAACACTACAACCCTTTTTCTTGAAAATATGTATTGGTTATGCAGGGCTGTATATTATTATTATAATAATACAGGATTTATATGGCGCCAACAGTTTACGCAGTGTTTTACAACATAATACCATATTATGGTATCCCAGTGTCTGATAAATTGAACCTTCTGAACCATACCAGCTCACGTGCCCTCAAAATGGGAAGGGTTGCTTTGGGGTAGCCCCCCAAAGCACCTTGTCCCCATGTTGATGGGGACAAGGGCCTCATCCCCACAACCCTTGCCAAGTGTTGTGGGGGTCTGCGGGCAGGGGGCTTATCGGAAATCTGGAAGCCCCCTTTAATAAGGGGACCCCAGATCCCAGCCTCCCCCCCTGTGTGAAATGGTAATGGGGTACAAGTACCCCTACCATTTCACAAAAAAAGTGTCAAAATGTTAAAAATGATAAAACACAGCTTTGGGCAAGTCCTTCATTAAAAATAAAAATGTCCCACGATGTCCATTCATCTTCTTCTATCACGCCGCCCGGACCGAAAAAGAAAAAAAAATCCCTTGTTAAAGGGGGCTTCCAGATTCCGACAAGCCCCCCCGCCCACAGACCCCCACAACCACCGGGCAAGGGTTGTGGGGATGAGGCCCTACCCCAAAGCACCCTCCTCATGTTGAGGACATGTGGCCTGGTATTGTTCGGGGGGGCTCTCTTGTCCCCTACTCTTTTCCTGCGGCCTGCCAGGTTGCGTGCTCGGATAAGGGTCTGATATGGATTTTGGGGGGACCCCTACGTCATTTTAAAAAAAAATTGGCGCAGGGTTTCCCTTAATTTCCATATCAGACCCGAAGGGCTGGTATGGATTTTAGGGGGACCCCCATGCAATTTTTTTTTTTAATTTTGGTTCGGGGTGCCCCATAATATTCATACCAGACCCAAAGAGCCTGGTAATGGACTGGGGGGGGGGGGGTTCCATGCTCTTCATTTTTCAATGAGTTGTATCTATATTGCCGAGACCCGACAATTCATTACAGCCGCGATCATTTTGCTGTAGTACTGTTCTGAACACGAGAAAATGCGTCACTTTACAGGCATACTATAGACACCCCCCAAGCACAATATTTAAAGGAATATTTCATTTTTATTGTTTCACTTTGAGCATTAAAAAAATTACTGCTCCCTAAAAAACGGGCGTTTTAAAAAAAAAATTTGCATTGATACATGTCCCCTGGGGCAGGACCCAGGTCCCAAAACACTTTTTATGATAATAACTTGCACATAAGCCTTTAAAATGAGCACTTTTGATTTTTCATGTTAGTGCCCCATAGACTTTAACGGTGTTCCGGCAGCTTTCGAATTTGCCCCGAACACTGCATATTGTTCGGTGTTCGCAGAACATCCAAACAACCAAAGTTCGGCCCGAACTTATGCTCGAGCCGAACCTTTCGCCCATCCCTAGTCACAATGTACAGTTGCCCATAAATGTACCCATAGCCCCTTCACGGCATATATGAACCACTAGAAAAATTTAGCAAGGGACATACATATTTTAAAGGAAAAGGCAGAGGAAAGTCAAGATAGGAAGAGGAGAAGAAGAAATATTAGGGGGGGGGGATGCAGGTTTCCAGGGGAAGGAAAGAAGGTGGTGGGAGAGGGGGGGGAAGATGACCAGGGAGCCACAAACCCTCCCAGACTGAAGGGGATCTCACTCAACCTCAACGGAATCCACAACCAACAAGTACGAGTCTGTAGAGTGACGAAAACAAACCCAAGAGTAAGAAACTGTGTGTATTGTCTACATTCTGGGACAGCATTTGTTACATATGGAATTTACAGTCCACTTTACAGACCAACTCTGACAATGGAGGAGTATAGAACTGTAGTTAGGCATCATGCTGCTCTAGCACAAGCTCTGCCCCTTGTCTCATGACTATTTAAAATGTACTAACACCAGAATGTGCTATTGGAGGCAGGATGGGATCTGTTTTATATGCAGAGTTATTTTGCAACTTCAAAAATCTGCACACATGAAACAAAGATATTTTCATGTTTTCTGAACAATAAAGAGCCCCCGATTCTTCTTAACATCCCCTGTGCCCCAATAATTATTTTGCTGAATTCAGCCAATGACCAAAGGTTTGCCGAAGAGGGAAACAATAAGGAAGAAGTTATCGCAGTTTTCAAATATTTAGGCTATGTGTTTACAGTGCTCGGCTCTTGGGTAGTGCTGAACTGTGGCTGACACATGGTAGTTTCAGTTCCAGCGCTAAACCCAGCTAGGATTCACCAGAGGGATTGAGCACAAGTGCTTAAAACAATGCTGAGAAAAAAAAGTAGCTTTTGCATTGCTGTTTTACAATTTTACCGGGGACTTCGTGGTTAAAGCTCATTTCTAGGGAGATAAAAAAATTAACCATGCCAACCTCTGTACATATTCTATAGTTTATAGAAGGCCGGACGAGTGAAGAGAGTGGAGAGCAGCTTCAAACCACCATCTTGGAGATCACGTGACAGCTGATTCTGGTAAGTATTTATGAACACTGGAACATTAGGAACATTCTCAAGGCACAGGTCATCATGCCTGAGAACATTATTAGCTAGATTCCAGGCACTACTTGGTTACAAAAACACAAAATTAAAGCTTCAATGGGTGTCTATAGAGAAGAGTAAGAAAAGGAAATCTTTGAGTTGGTAGTAGCTTAACATTTTATAAAAAAAAAAAAAAAAAAAAAGGTTTGTGGGAAAATAAGCGAAATGCCCATTTTATTAGAAAATATACTAGTTACACATGTTTGCAAATAGAATACTTCTACGAGAAAATGAGAAAAAAAAAATAAGACAAGGAATTAATATAACTTATCTATCTTAAGGAACATCTCTTGAGACACTGATTCAAGTATGCAGATAAGGAGTTCTCATTTTATTTTTACTTTTTTATGTATACTTGTTTCCAGGCAGAAAGTATTAATCTTTTTACTGCCATGGTCTTTGTAAAGGTTACGTCGGAAATGGACTTGCAACTTGCAGCTTGCAACTGGCCAGCTCCGTCACCCTTAAAGTGTTTGTTAACCCAAAAAAAAAAAAAATTGATCCTGTTCCCTTAAAGCATGTTATACAGCACAGTGCTTGTGCTGTGTAATTTGGTCCCCAGTATCACCTGGAATACCTGGCTGGTCCTGCCTGTTTATGCCCTCCCCCTGTAAACTGACCACTGGTTATCATGGCTGCTGAGCCCTGACACTGTGGTCAGTTTACGCGCCTCGGTCATCTGTAGCTCTCCTCTGTCCTCCTGTGTCTCCCTCTGTCCTCCTCCCCCTCCCCTCCCTGCCTGTCAGCTCTCACTAGCGCCGCACTGCTCTCCTCTCCGCTGCTACATAATGATGTGATCTTTATACCATCCCAATTGTTAGATAAGAACATGTGTCCTAGTGTCTGTGTTTTATAAAAAAAAGCCTATTTCTACCGGATTTCACAGCGCCTCCCAGCACTCACATGACTCCCCACTCACTTCTCCTCGGCTGACATCAGCGGGAGTTCTCGGCCCTGTCCGCTGGAGCTGTCAGACAGGAAGAGGAGAGAGCTGGGAGTCACATGAGCGCTGGGAGGCGCTGTGAAATTAGGTAGAAATCTGCTTTTTTTTTTTTATAAAGCACAGGCACTAGGATACAGGTTGTTAACTAACAGAGGGGATGGTATAAAGATCACATAGTGGCTTAACAACCACTTTAAAGTAGTAGAAAAGCCTAAGTCTAACTATTCTGAAAAATGTTCCCTCCTCATACCTATCCTGGCTATCCTGTATAAAAAAGGTTAAGAGCTCTAAGGTTCTGTGCCAAGAGTCCACTTAATGCTCACTCCTAGAACATTGACCGAGCTATCTTCAACCTGCGATCGACCAGCGATCATGTGATCAGGAAGCTGCTCCACCTCTTGGCATTAACAGTTACTTAAAGGGCCACCAGGAGGTGGTGGGAAGGGGGTTCACATTTATACAGTTTTATCTTTTTTAGTAAACATTTTGGAACTCATGTTGTATCTGTGTGTGCTAATAAATTTAGGGGGAGATTTACTGAAAATGGAGAGTGCAAAACCCGGTGCAGCACTGGATAGAAAACAATCAGCTTCCAGGATTTATTGCCAAAACTTAATTGAACAAACTGAAGTTAGACGCTGATTGGCTACCATGCACAGCTACACCAGATTCTGTGTGCTCCAGTTTTAGTAAATCTCCCACTTGGTGTACTTTTTTGAAAATATAGTATTCAGAAACATTTGTGCAACTATTATGCAGTTTTTACTGAAAATGCATACTCAGGTTTTTGTTTTCGATTTCCAAACCAATAAAAAAAAATGACACATGGAATGCTTTAGGCTACACTGAAAAGTTCCCATTCTCAACATTTTTGGACAGTGGTCTACAATACATTATAGTCCCTTTAAGGAACAAAGTGAATTAATACAAATTTCTTGTGCAAATTGTTGCTGTGGAAACCTGAATAAAAAGACCTTCAACATGTTAGAGAGAAAAAAAAAGAACTGTAATGTTTTGGATTTAAATTATACATCTTGTCATGTTAAATTTACACTGTTAGCATTTTGCTGCAGTCATTTATTCTTTGTCAAGCGGACTATTTTGAAAGTGTTTAAATATATCACATGATTTGGAATTACCGTAATCTCAAAATTAAGAGTGGTGGGAAGTGTCAATGACCAGTATGTCACATCAAGAAATGCGTATTACATGGCACTCATAGTAAAATTACTATAACTAAAAACACATGTTCCAACTCTCTGATTATTCAATCAGGTTCTTACAGTGCATTGCTAAAGAGACATAAAATATATATTTTTATTTGTTTCAGCAGATTAGAATTTTGACCATTTTAGGTTTGGTCCTAAGAAATAATAAAACAGCATGCATATTTTAATGTGAATTTTTGCCCAATCTGGCCCAGACATTGGCTGCACAAATGCCCAATGTCGCTTTATGGAAGAAAGGGATTCAAGTCTCATCTTCCCACATACCTGGAGGGGGTGTCTGGTTGGGCCAACAGGAGAGTGAAGGAGCTACACTTCAGCCGTTGAAAGAACAGGCAATCAAGAAAACCTGTGACTGTGCACTGAATGGGCAAAGTAAAGGTTCCTGTCCATTACTTAACAAATGAAAGGCCAGTTCCCCGCAATAGAGGATCTCTCTGGCAGCCGGTGACCCCCCTACTCTTACTCTATTCCAACACTATAACCTGCATCAGACTCTTTTAGGATTAGACACTTCCAGGAGCCATTTTCCTCTGCTAGACAACCTACACGGCTGCTATGGGGCTGAAGTTGAACAGGAGCTTCTCCAACTGAGTGCCATCTATAGATTTGTACCAATCCTGACAACATTCTTATTGGGTACGGGGCTGGCCGGGCTCATTTGAAAGGGGATAAATGTTTGTGTGAACATGTACCTCCTTTCAGTTCTATGGTGGGAAGGATATGCTCTGTGCAGATTCTTGTTGGCAGAAATCACACAGTGTGTGTGTAAATGGGGCATAATAAAGAGGAAAATCTATACATAGTGATAATGCAAAGTAACAACAAAAACCACCAAACATGGGACTTTAACTATGCCTAATGATACAATACATATATATAATGCTATTAAAATTACAACCAATTTATTCAATTCATATAAATGATATTGTTATTCTCCTTACCCTGCTATACTCTCCTTTATTATTAGAACTCAGTAGTCTGTAGATTCAGACTGACTCTGGTGGGAGGGATTTCAACTATTTGATCACAATGCATTTTGGGGGTCAACCTACCCCACTTCTTCAGGTTCTGTGAAACTTTATTGTATTATTGCAAATTTTGAGATCAGAAACCCAGGGGCCACCAACCACACCAAACCTCCCCATGGAAGGAGGGCCAAGTAGCTACTAACAGAAGGCCTAGATGGTATCCCATTGAAGGAAAAGGTGGGGGGAGGGGGAGGGGGAGAGAGAGACACAAATCCTGCTGTATTCTAGGCTCACCCTCTTCTGTTAACTCCCGACAAACAAAGTATATTCTCTCTATAGAGGGGGATCTCTAGGGCTGTATGCCAACACCTTTATATATCCCTCCAATATGGTGATCTCCCATGGTGGGTGACATCACATTTATCGTCTGCGTAAGTTGTCATCTCTCCCCTAGGCGACAGAGGGGCAGTATCCTCTGGCTTTAATAGCATCTGATAAAACCGATATCCGTTTGATCACGCTATTACATCTGGTAATGGCTTGTTAACAAACCGAAAGCAGAAGTGACAAATTCCTCATCACTCCCTGTTTCATAGACCATAGAGGCCATCAAGGAATTTGTTCTGGTGGAATTGCTGGCTTCAGTTCCGGGCTGCCTTGTGGAATGGCAATGGGGGGGGGGGGTCATGGCAGCTGCAGCCATGACCCTGATATAACCACTGAAACCCAAGGATGTACTGGTATGTTTTGAGTATTAAGTGGTTAATGTAAAGGAGAACTAAACTCTCAAAAAGGAATACATATTTTAAGTAAAAATGGGTTGGATTTTTTTCCTTTTACATTATTTATGTTTCCCTTCCTGAACTGTGCAGAGTGTAGGCTCTGTGTAGGAAATTCCGTGCACTCTATCAGCGACTACAGCAGAATGTGTCAGCTCATTGTACACTGGCAAGGCTGCCTTGTAGACCATTGTATTATTGTATAGGAAAGGGTGACATCTCTATCCAACTGAAAAGGCTTTGTCATCTTGGGAAAGTAATCATCTGTGGATCCACGTTGCTGGTATTATTTAGTTAAAAGCATATAAAAAAAACATATAAGGAACATATGCAATAACAGAGTCAAAACTTTTTTTTCAGTTTTGGATAGAGTATGAATGGCTTAGACCCTCTGTCATTTTTATTGCCGCCGATGTTCTGGTTAGAATCATCTTTCCATTAGTGGTTACAAAGGCTTAAGGGTTTTTTCCTTTCATGCATTGTATGCATGAAGGTAAAAAACCTTCTGTGTGCAGCAAGCCCCCCCCCATACCTACCTGAGCCCCATCTCAATCCAGTGATGTGCACGAAAGCAGAGGCTCTTCTGAGTCTCTTCCTCCTCATTGGCTACAGCGACTGTCAATCACAGTAAGCCAATGAGAAGAGAGCAGGGGCGGGGCCGAGCCACGCTCCTTGTGTGTATGGACACGCAGAGCAGAGGCTCGGGTGCCCCCATAGCAAGCTGCTTGCTATGGGGGCAAGAGAGAGGGTCCAGGAGTGCCAGCGGGGGACCTGAGAAGAGGAGGATCAGGGCTGCTCTGAGCAAAACCACTGCACAGAACAGGTAAGTATGACATGTTATTATTAAAAAAAATTATAATCTGCCGTTAATATCACTTTAAATGTTTGGGTTTAGCCACACTTTATTATTTTCTAGCCAGTATTTTCATAAATCCTTTGTTATATGTTTGTTAAACCGACACACATTTTCCATCAATTGCTTATTAAACTATTTAGAAATCGTTAAAAAATCTGAAGTGATGTCAGTTTACAATCTGAAACATAAGACACACAATAGTCATTAGGCAGACCTTGACATTAACACTGAAATCTGAGTTCAAAGGGCTGAACTCCTTTATCCAAGAAACATATTCCATGTTTCATGCAAACTTCCTTGAACAAGACAGCAGATAAAGCCAGCTAATTACCTTCCTGTGCAGCCCATCTCTGTCCTTCTGGACTAAAATTAGCCATATTATATCACATAAAGGTCCCAAGGGGACTTGTTATCCGTCTATTAAGTGCACTAACAAAATTTAAGATAATTCTGGAGCCACTACAGACAGAAAAATGATAACTTCACAATCTGTGTCTACGAAATAGACACACATTTATTTTAAAACATACTTCCTAATCATTCAAAATTAAAGTGCATCTAAATACAAAAAGTTTTTGATGGAGTTAGGTTAAAAGCCCTCTCAGGTTTGAATTGCTGCCTGTGTTCCCAGTAGATTCACCTTCTCTAATGTCCAATGTCACCAAAACAGAAAGTAAGGGGAAATCCAATATGCTAAACTTTTCACCAGGACAGAAGGTAAGGGAAAATCCAGTGGGGACACAGTACATCTGACGTTACATAACATTCCGCCATATTGCTCCAGGGATAGACGGCGGTTCCTAAGGAGAGTACACTGCTGAAATCTGCTGGGTGCCGGCTGGGGCACTGATACATGTAAGTGGAACATTTTTACCCTTTGTTGGAGTTTTATGGAATAAATAAGTTGCACAATGATCTTGTGTTTGGCTTTTCAATTCTGAGCTGTAAGGGCAGTAAAGGGGATTGTAAGGGAGCTGGCCATACCGTTATCCCATTTTTGGATATCCACTAAAGCGCTTTTAGACCTACTTAAAACCTGAGTATAAGGATCTGGTGAGTTACAGGCTGACAGGGGGTTGTGGCGTGTAGAGACTATGGAGCACTGTTTGATACAGCACTTTATATTTGTATAAAGTGCGCATGTTATATAGGAATTTTAAGCACACTGATTAAGGATTTATTTAGGACACGTATGGACTTTTTTGTTTGATTGCACTTTAATACTGGTGGCACTTTGGCATTTCATAAATTGTTGTTTGCACAATAAACCTAGCGCTCATCCATTTTAGTAAACTTAAGCATTATTACCAACCTCTGTTCTTCAAATACTACCACTATTTCTTTCAGTATACTTGGACATAATTTGTCTACTAGTGTGAAGCCTTGAGAATATTTGTGAGGTATGACTACTTGTAGGTCCCCCCAAAAAATGATGAAACAATGATGAGCACTATCACCCAATATCTCGCTATAATAACTGAAAAACTCAGGGTAGAATTTTCACTGAAGAGATCGACTTCATCTTGTCTTCTGGAGAACTTACTTTTACATTTGCCATTGTAGTATTGTGTCATGCTGACTTCAGTGCACCTACCATTTTCCTATATATCTTCCCTAACAAACAGTGTTTTCAGTGCTGATGGGGCACCTTGCAAATAATACAGCATCTGCATTATACTCTGCTTCAAGAAGCACTAAACTAAACATAACTTTAGTGTTTTTAACTTATAAACAAAGGGGGTCATTCCTGTAAACTGGAAAATGATGTTGCCCATAAAACCACCAGATCAGGTTTTTATTTAATGTGCTATAGTAGGAAAACAAAATATAGAATATATGTTTTAAGCAACAGATTTGTTTTTTTTTTTTTTGCTTTAGTTTTTATAAATTCAGAATAAAATACTGTATGTATGGAAAATCAGCTTACCTGTCAGCTACACTTAAAGAGGACCTTCACCCTAAATTACATCTTGGGCTGCCCTGCCTCCTCCTCCTCTGTCTGCCTCCTCCCCTCTCCCTCTCTTACCAATAGACAATTTTTTTTATATATACTTTACGTGTGCTACAAAGCAGCACATACACTTTTCTCACCTAGGCAAAGCATTATTTTCACGCGTGCGCAGATGTGCCGCAGGGCTCAGCTTCTGATAGAACCCTGCGACACATCTGGGCCAGGTTGCTTCCCATCCGTGTACACACTGGGTTTCCCCTACACGCTCAAAGACTACCAACAGGGAAATTCAAAATCTTCCCCATCTTTGCATGCACATAGAACCCCCCCCCTCCTGTGCATGCGCAAATCTGCCCACGGGCTCTGCCAGGACCAGAAGGCCGGGCAGAGCTCCATGGGCGCATCTGTGCATGCACAATAATTATGGTGTTGGAGAAAAGTGGAGCCTGGCCAAAGCTGACCAAACACAGGGCAAATTTCATCCAGTTCATTAGAAGGCAGACCAAACTGGAGTCATGGGTGGTCTTGTTATGCCGCGTACACACGAGCGGACATTACGGCGGACTTTGCCCGGCGGACTTTTCGACGTACTTTCCGACGGACTTTGTGAATGAACGGACTTGCCTACACACAATCCACCAAAGTCCGTCGAATTCGTACGTGATGACGTACGACCGGACTAAAACAAGGAAGTTCATAGCCAGTAGCCAATAGCTGCCCTAGCGTGGCTTTTTGTCCGTCGAACTAGCATACAGACGGCGGACTTTTCGACCGGACTCGATTTCAACGGATAAATTTAAAACAAGTTTCAAATCTAATTCCGTCGAACTTTTGAGAAAACAAAGTCCGCTGGAGCCCACACACATCGAATTGTCCGACGAAATCCAGTCCGCCGGGCAAAGTCCGCCGTAATGTCCGCTCGTGTGTACGCGGCATAAGTATTCTCAAGCCAAACTTCCTTTAATCTAAAAATCAAAGGAGCAAGTCTAAAAACTGTTGGCTGAAGAGCATCTGCATCACATTAGATGCAGCCATTGTTAGAGTATTCTGACTGCCTTCTGTCAAAATACAATATCCAGAGGAGATTCGTCCATCCAAGATGTATAGCGTGGATAGAGGGAATCAAGTGATTTCTAAAGAAAACAGAAATCTTACAGTGTATGGTCTGTTTTAGTGGAGAAAACACTACATTAATGTGCCCCATTTATATTCACAAAATGTACCTCAAATGTTACGAACAACCAGTGACTCCATTTTGTGCTGCCACTAGTTTCAGGAGAACTGACAAAATGAGCATGTTTGTAACAGACTAACCTAATGACCATTTATCCCAGTTTAGGTGAGAATACTTATTTTACCCTAAGGCTGGGTTTACACTGAAGCACGGAGCGGCTCACAGCAGGGGGTCCGGTGTGTCCCCATTCACCGTTTCAGGTCCGATTTCAGTCTGAAATTTTGGCTGAATTCGAACCTGAAATGGACCAGAAAACGCACAGGACTCCTGTGCAATTCGCACCGGAGCAGCTCCAGAGATGTGTGAACCGGCTCCATAGAGAGCCGATCGCAATCTCCTGACATGCGAATTGGATGCGGATTTTTGCAACAGTGTGAACCTAGCCTAAAGGATTGTGATTTAACAGGTTTAGACTGAACTTGGTTTTATTTACGTGGCACTAAACTGTCCCTTTTTTACTTTAGAATGTTAAGAAGTATAGACTAAGAACACCAGAACAAGAAAAATATGCAAATAAACGTCTTCACTTATTTGTGATTCATATACAGCACCCAAGACACACTGAGAATTTGGACATTGCAAAATAACAACATTTTTAAATTTACCATAGAAAGTTAATGAATAAGGAAAAAGCAAGCAGTCAAACATGCAAAGTGATCAGGGCAAAACCCTGACAAAATTTTAGGTGGCCGGTTAAACACAGAGAAATCACCCCCGGATTGAGAGATCAGTAAAACTTAAGAAAAAGACACACAATTCAAAAATGCATTAAAAACATGCCGTTAGTTTTGATCTATAGTAGGGCATCTCAATTTGCAACCGCATGCAGAATATCAGTCCTCCTGGTACTGTTGAATGTACCAGACCCAAGAACAATGTAGGATCCATTATGTAGTCTGGAGAAAAACTCCAGAAATGGAATATGATAACTGACAAAGAACCAGTATCATCAACGTGGCTTGATGCAGATTGTGGGCCAGTAGTAATAGGTTCCAAACTACACTGAAAATTATCTACGTAATTTATAAATACAAGAGATTAGTTTGTTTTTACTTATATCAGCTCACTGCTCCTCTGCCAGTCTGTGTACTCCATCACTATGTTAGGACCTCAGTATATATCCTGCTTAAATTCTGATTTTTTTTTGTGAGCAAATCTTTCACTATGACCACTAACTTCTCCAAACATTACACTGGATACATGAGTAATGATTTGTATATTTTGCAAAAAGTGGAAAAGGGCAAAATGGAACTAGAAAACTTAGAAATATAGCAGTGAGAATTAGCAGGGTCCACCCCCTCCCCCCAAAAAAGTAAAAAACAGGTGTTTTTACTTATGAAATTTCAACCAAAGGTGGACTTTCAGGGGACAATTAGAAAGGATGAATTGGCATACTTTAGAACAGTGCTGATTGGCTACCTCGGTTGCCACTGTTCTATCACCCCAAAACAAAAAAAAACAAAAATTTAAAAAAAAATCACAAAAATCTATTGGAATTTAGGACATCGAAAAACACATTCTACTGCTCACATCAGGGTCTTCTCTGGCCCACATGCTGTGCAGCTCTGCCAAAGAACAGGCATAGTGCTTGCTGCATACTGTGTAATATCTGTGTCAATCTCACGTTATTTTGACAATCCAACATAATCGACCAAACAAAGACAAAACAGAGTAAACATGATGTTGTCAGCATGCAAGACACATATTGTAAGTATTTTACATTGTGCAGATAAGAAGACAGTCGGCCACCTAGCACACAGCAGTAGAATATGCAAACACAATTCAACTGCTTACCCACTAAGTACACCAAGAACCAGGTTAAGAACGAAAAATGAGCCAAGGATAATAAGACTAACAAAATAGACCCATGGCCACTCACATCCTATGGCATCATTCACCTGTAGGAATTTAAGGAAGGTGGTTATAGTCAACTCATGTACTATACAGCAGAGACCAACCTACAGCCACCAAGCGACATGGTCAACTTCCGTCCACCTCAGTTCTGGCCTAGAGCTGAATGTAATCAAAGACAAATAGCTCCCCCAAGGAGTTTTTTATGAGCTTGTCAACTTGTGATATTTAACTATTTTGTAATATTTAAAGATGTTCTTCAAGACAATCACTTGTAGTGTTTTTGTGGGGAAGGGGTGTTCTAAGGTCAATAAATTGCTCTAAGATAGGACTGTGTGGGGTTTAAGCTGGACATAGATGGATCGAAATTTGGCTGGTTTAGCTGAGACTGGCCTAATTTCGTTCTATCTATGGCTGTTCCTGCTCCAGAAAAGTTGATCTAGCGATCGGCTTCTCTTGGGGCTGTTGGAAATTTTTCACTTAATCAGCGCATGCAGTCAATCAGTGTATTCTGACAGCGGAGGAGTCCCCATTGTCAGAATAGAATGGGGCAGTGGGGAGGATTTGCTCATCCACCTTGATTGTATGGATGAGGGAATCAGCTGATAAAAATCTATGGCCAGCCTTAGACTCCACTTGATCAGTGGCTGCCCTGATGTAAATAAGGGCACTAGTAAAGTGTCTGCATTATATATAGAATGATACATATGGCACACTTCCTCGAGGTCAGGTGAAATAGCAGAAGAACTGCTCTTTAAGTACCCTTTAAAGTAGACTAGCACAGAGGACTAAACTGCAGTTTAACATTTAACTTTATTATAAATAGTCCTTTTTTAACTATTTTAAGATAGACAAGTAGAAGACATCTGCTTGTTGTTGTATTAATCTTACAAATGTGTGCTAATCTTGAAAAATCCTTGTTTCTGTTTGCAGAAGGGCAGCCTGATTTGCAGTGCTACAGAATGGTTATGCTTTACTGTTGCCACACAATGCAAGTCTATTTGTTGGCTCCCTGTCTGGCTATCTTATCTCATTTTCTCATATCTAAACAGTTATTAAACAGTTAGGCGGGGTAATTGGAATAGCTAATCTGCCCCGCCTCCAGTGACTAATCTTCAAATATTTACATATAATAAAATAGAAAAAAGTAAGAGGACGCTAGTAAAAATGTGAAAGTTAGGTAGGTCAAAATTATTTTAACCCCTGCAATAATGTCCTAAATATGTTTTCGTTGCAAATGTACTATTCTTTCTCTTCAAACTGGTGTGCTATAGGCTCATACTGCACTTACAATGCTATATATCAGTAGCTCCCAATCAATATACCTTAGAAAGGGTAATTTATAGTTAGTTCAGTAACCTGCATACCTCTTGGATTTCTTGGCAAGTTAAAGCTAAAGTATAAAAAACATTCTTTCCTTTACCCCCTATTCAGGAAATATTAGGCCTTCATGAAGAACATCTTTAAATATTACTAATCCATGCCAATGTTACAGGATTCTATTTTGTATGTTCCTGGAAGTAATTTTTTGGCCTTATTCTTATCCAACATTTTGGTGGCAGCTGGACACTGGGCTCTGCCTTCATGATAGAAAAGGCATGTGCTTACCCGCTTAAAACACCAAGAACAAGATTTAGCACGAAAAATGAACCAAAGATGACGAGACTGACAAAATACACCCAAGGTAATTCAAATCCCATAGCATCATTCATCTGGAAGAAATAAGATGGACTTGTAGAAAGAAAAGGCAAGACATGACAGACATTAGAATGAAGAGAATAAATCCCATTGGACATTTAAAGCCCAACTCCAGCCAAAAAAATGTATTTCATTTTAGATAAAGCATTAGCAGGCTGCAGCTTCTGTCAGATATTTGTTGTTGTCTGTGTCACTATTGGGGAGATTTTCTCTTGCTATCGATCAAGGCAAGGAGTGCTTAGAAATCTTTTAACTTTTAACTTGGGACACAGACAAAACAAAAACACATCTTTAGTAGATCAATAAGGGGTTGTTACATCTGACAAGGTTTTTACTGTAGTTACAATGGAAGTTAATAGTAAGGGAAATCTCCCTAGTAGAGTCACAACCTACAGAAAAAAAAACCTATTCCAAAAGTTAAAAAAAAATAGGCTGGAGATGGACTTTAACAACTAGCATATGAATGTCATACAAGTGTGAACAACAGACAAGAAAAGGTTATATAAAGACATATAGTAGGCATTAAAAGACTAATAAAACATGAACAGAAGTTGGATTATGCAAGCACTATTAAGAACATTCATTTCAATTTTTTTTCTCAGAAGCTGAGCAAGAACTCTTAGGCATTAAGAGGTTTTTGGGAGAGGTGATAATTGTTTGAAGGTCCTCCTTTGACTCTAGCAAGTCTTAACTGTATGATAATATAAATCACTAGGTTACATCCCACTACAAAATACAAAAAAGATGTCCACATTAAACATTAACTATGAACCAACTTATGCTTAGGTTTTATCAACCCTTAACAGCATTTTGCTGAATGCCTTGCTATGGAAAAATGTAATTGCACAAATTAAATTTAGAGGATCTATCAATCCCAAACTGAGATTTTAAAACACTTAGATGTATATTGAGAAGGACTAAAAAATAAGCTACAAAGCAAATGTAAATATAAAGTAATTTATATCTCAATGTGTGTATGAGACAGGATTTATAGCGATGTATGCGTATAACTGTGATTATAAGACATCACTTTTTTTTTTAACTCTCAAAAGGTGTAACTAAATTTAGCAAATATTTGGGCCAACAAAAATCTCTTATTCATTTTTTATGATTAATCAGTAAACTACAAAATTCTTAATGCTCAGCTAACCTTGGAGTTGACTGTGAGGGAATCTTAATTTGAATCAACATAATTTAAATTCATAATAAATTACAATAAGCAGCAAATGAAATGCTTACATTTTTACACCCTAAATGAATACCCATTTCCTTAAGAATAAATGAAATTTATTTTTATTGGATTTATTAATCCCCAAAAACTTTTGTTACTTCCTGTTTACATCACTATGTATCTATGAAAAACTACAGAGCAGTCACACATATATAACATTACACAGGGACCACTTAACTTAAGTTAGACATAGCTGGATTTACTTTTTTTTTTGCATGCAAAGCCATAACATGTAACATAAAACATAAAAGAATATAAATATATGATTAGTATTGAACATTTTGTTACATTATTGAAATATATTATATAATATATATATATATATATATATATATATATATATATATATATATAATATATAACATTATATATAGTACAGATGAGGTAGTCATTTTGAGGCTTAACAAATATTTGTTACTTAGCAAATGACTCTATATTGTGGTACTTACATTCTGCTCTGCTGCGATTTTGGCTGCAGCAGAGGTGCAGTGCAGTGTACCAGCGGTTTTCAAAGCAGGTTAGTTGCACTTTCCCATAAACCTCTAATATGTTTCATGGTTTTGGTACATCGCACCAAAACCGCCGGATATAGTGACAGTCTATGGGAAAGCAGAGCTAACCCGCACAAAAACTGGGTACACAGCGCTGCAGCCATAGCGCAGAAGATCAAAAAGCCGGCCTTTCTCAGCCGCAGAAGATTATTGTAAATTCACCCTAAAGTGTAAGTGAATCACATACACATACCTGGAACCACCAAGGGGTCGATGTACCTGGAACCACCAAGGGGGTGCATTTACTAAAGGCAAATAGACTGTGCACTTTGCAGTTGCTCTAGAGCTTAGTAAATGAGGGAAAGCTATGCTGACTTCCATTATCCAATCATATGCAAACAAAAATGCTTTTTTGCTTTTGCTTATTTTTCCCTTTGCATGTGAGTAGATATTCTTATTCTTATGAAGCTTAAACCTAATTACTAAGCACTAGAGCAACTGCACTTGCAAAGTGCACACTCTATTTGTCTTTAGTAAATCCCCCATACACAGTGCAAATCACTCCATACACAGTGCAAATTTCTCTCCTGCAACCACGGGTTGCAGGAAAGAAGTTTGCATGAATCCCCCATTAGCGCAGACAGTACTGAAAGGGGAATCCCTCCTGCTGAGCAATTGTCTGCTCCCGGCGGGTGGGGTGGGAGAAGCCAGTGATTATCGCTAGTGGCTATAGCAACCAATAGCTATAGTCGCTAGAGGATCCAGCAGGCTGGTTGTACCCAATTTGATCAAATTGTGTCTGGCCAGACTAAGTATTTTTCTTGGCTTTTTCGATTAAACTAAGCAGTGAGGTAATGAGTATATGCTACCACAAACTTAACACACCTTTTGGCAAACTGTTCACAGTTTTGATAACAAGAAAAAAAAACTGCCAAATAGAGGTAAGCTAAAATGCTTAATTATTAAAAGTGTAAGTTTACTTTTACAAAAAAACACACTATGTTTGTAGCAGCATAGTGTGCTAAACCTACTTACTAGCCAGGGAACCCCTTCTGTTTAAACATAGTAGTCTGCAACCACATTTAGGAGAAGCATCTCAAAACCCTTTGCGGCCAGCAATGGCTCCATCCCGAGTTATTGTTAGGATGGATAAGCCGTTGAGACCAGTGTTCTCTAGTGCCATCAGAGAGAACGCCATCCTATTTTTTTGTGTGTGTACTGTACTTTCTTCAGTCATCTATGATGAGCTCAGCAAATAGACAGGAGAAAGTCGACACTGCACATGTGCAGCCCAAATGAACAGGATGGCAGAAGAAGCTAATCCCAATGGCTAATCTGTCCCTACAATAAATACGTTACTATACCTGCAGTTTCTCAAAAAAGTGAGTACACCGCTCGCATTTTTGTAAATATTTTACTATATCTTGTCATGTGACAACACTGAGGAAATGACACTTTGCTACAATGTAACGTAGTGAGTGTGCAGCTTGTATAACAGTGTAAATTTGCTGTCCCCGCAAAATAACTCAACACACAGCCATTAATGTCTAAACCGCTGGCAACAAAAGTGAGTACATCCCTAAGTGAAAATGTCCAAATAAAGCCCAATTAGCCATTTTCCCTCCCCGGTGTCATGTGACTCATTAGTGTTACAAGGTCTCTACAATACTGGTCACTAAAAATTCAACATGGCACCTCATGGCAAAGAACTCTCTGAGGGTCTGAAAAAAAAAATTGTTGCTTTACATAAAGATGGCCTAGGCTATAAGAAGATTGCCATAACCCTGAAACTGAGCTGCAGCAGGGTGACCAAGACCATACAGTGGTTTAACAGGACAGGTTCCACTCAGAACAGGCCTTGCCATGGTTGACCAAAGAAGTTGAGTGCACGTGCTCAGCATCATATCCAGAGGTTATCTTTGGGAAATACACGTATAAGTGCTGCCAGCATTGCTTCAGATATTGAAGTGGTGGGGGGTCAGCCTGTCAGTGCTCAGACCATACGCCACACACTGCATCAAATTGGTCTGCATGGCTGTCATCCCAGAAGGAAGCCTCTTCTAAAGATGATGCTCAAGAAAGCCTGCAGTTTGCTGAACACAAGCAGACTAAGGACATGCATTACTGGAACCATGTCCTGTTGTCTGATGAGACCAAGATAAACTTATTTGGGTCAGATGGTGTCAAGCGTGTGTGGCGGCAACCAGGTGAGGAGTACAAAGACAAGTGTGTCTTGCCTACAGTCAAACATGGTGGTGGGAGTGTCATGGTCTGGGGCTGCATGAGTGCTGCCGACACTGGGGAGCTACAGTTCATTGAGGGAACCATAAATGCCAACATGAACTGTGACATACTGAAGCCGAGCATGATCCCCTCCTTTCAGAGACTGGGCAGCAGGGCAGCATTCCAACATGATAATGATTCCAAACACACCTCCAAGACGACCACTGCCTTGCTAAGGAAAGTGAGGGTAAAGGTGATGGACTGGCCAAGTATGTCTCCAGACCTAAACCAAATTGAGCATCTGTGGGGCATCCTCAAACGGAAGGTGGAGGAGCGCAAGGTCTCTAACATCCACCAACTCCATGATGTCATCATGGAGGAGTGAAAGAGGAATCAAGTGGCAACCTGTGAAGCTTTGGTGAACTCCATGCCCAAGAGGGTTAAGGCAGTGCTGGAAAATAATGGTGGTCATACAAAATATTGACAATTTGGGCCCAATTTGGACATTTTTACTTAGGGGTGTACTCGCTTTTGTTGCCAGCGGTTTAGACATTAATGGCTGTGTGTTGAGTTATTTTGAGAGTACAGCAAATTAACACTGTTATACAAGCTGTACACTCACTACTTTACATTGTAGCAAAGTGTCATTTCTTCAGAGTTGTCACATGAAAAGATAGAATAAAATATTTTAAAAAATGTGAGGGGTGTACTCACTTTTGTGAAATACTGTATATGGGAAAACATAGTGTGTTTTTTTGTAAATCTGAACAGATAAATCCATTTTCAGGGAAATTTAGATGCCCGCGGAGCATATTTTTCATCACTTTAAAAGCGGTTGCAGCCTGGAACCCTAATAAGACCAACCAACATCACACCTTCATTAGGTACAAGCACTACAGAGGAAAATCTTACCCCACAGTGTTTCCAATAACACCAGACCATCTACTGGCCCAGCACTGTCACACACACACACATCGGACTTAAAATAAATTAGCATGCTGGTGTACTTTTATTTACCTGTTTTTTTATCTGGTTATCGAAATGGCTGTGATCAGTGGCAGCATATACTTAGCTTTACCTTGCTCCCTCACTGCTTTGTTTAGTCAAAAAAGAAAAAGGAAATACTCAGCATTCCCAGGTATGGGGTAGGTTATTCACTCCCCTTCGTCCCATGTAATGGCATTGATGCTTGGTGATTGGTCTAGCATAGTCACATGCGAGTGGGGACAGTGTTATCTAGCCTGTGTGAAATGCAAATAATGATGAAGAGGTTACACAAGGCTTCTTCTCTTTGCCCTTGGTGGCTGATTAGAGAAGTGGAGCAGTAAAGGGTAGGTACAGCTGGGGGGGGGGGGGTAAGTGAGCGTGTTGCTTTGCCCTTCTGTGGGAAGGACATGTGACTCACTCCCCTTGGTCTATCCTTGATCAAGGGTGTGTGCGCCTGAATTGGGGCGGAGTTAAGTGAACATGTTACTTGGCCATTTGCAAAACACTGGTTTGCATTTAAGGCACTGTCACCTTGTAGATTAATTGGCTTCTGTCTAAATTGGCCCTAGTATATGAATGTGAGGTAGGGACCTTAGATTGTAAGCTCCTAGAGGGTAGGGACAGATGTGAATGCACAATGTATATGTAAAGCGTTGCATAAATTGACGGCGCTATATAAGTACCTTAAATAATATATAATAATAATAAGCACAGAAATGAAATGGGGTGTGTGGCGAGCAGACTACTGGGCAAATAATACAAGTCTAGCCCCTACAAGTGGCACTAATTTGCCCACAAGAAACTCAGCAGCTTCTCAGACTATAGCAGTACAGTTTGCCTTTAAAATAATAACAGCTGGTGAGATTAACCCTGAAGTTATAGGCGAAAATTGAAGCCTACTGGCATCATAATTTATCTCCAGCCTAAAGTACTTTTAGTCACCTTACTAGTTATAATGCCTGCTAGGGAGTGTGGCGCTTCTGTAAAATGGAAAGTGTAAATACTGAGGCTAGTGTTTATGATGTCACATGTTACAGGGATGGTAAAGGTCCAAACCTAGCCAGAAGCACTCACCTTTCCTTCATCCCTTGGGCTGCTGGGAACGGAAGCCCTGTGTAAGCTCAGGGTTGCACTAGCTGGAGCTTACACAGGGTTTAGAACTCTGTCTCTGCCAATGTGACATTGCTAAGCTAATCGCTAAGCACATTAGAAGAAGAGGAGTGAGTTCCAGGATCTTTAAAACCTGGAAGTACTGGGTAATATCGTTGCCCCGCAATAGCTGAACCAAGTATTTAGGAACAAAGAAAAAGTGAGGGGGAATGTGGTCCTGGGAAGGTGGGGGGGGGGGCATTAGAGTGAGCGGGTTGCATAGGAAAAACACAGGTACTTACTGAGCTGTCCATGGTTCCTGCATTAGAAATAGAGCACAAGTACTTGGGATGGGGGGGAGAATTTGGGATGGTAATAGGTAAACAATGTTTTTTTTTTCACAGGGGTACTGCTTGTCAGGAAGCATCTGGGACAAGATTCGATTTTGTCAGCCGATCAAGTATATGTAGAGATGTTAGGGTATCCTGAATGACTTCTCATTCTTATCTACAGGATTTAACTTACCCAATATAAAACATCTGTCCAGCCCTCCATTGTAATACACTGAAATACAGTTAACATTGCAAAGGCAAAGTTGTCAAAGTTGGTTATGCCTCCATTAGGTCCAACCCATCCACTTTTACATTCTGATCCGTTGACAGGACAAACACGCCCACTCCCTGAGAACGCACATGGCGCCGGCTCATCTTCGGCTAGCATTTCTGTAAATTAGAATTTAAAAATATTGCAATTACATGATTACATAAATTTTATACACAATTAAATACCAAATATGAGAAACTTTGCGAAGTGCAATTAATCACAAAGAAAAAAGTCACTTAAAGGGTAAGTTCACCTTTACAGAAATATCTGTAAGGTGAACTTACACAGGCGGGAGTCATTGTTGTTACCCAGGCTGAGCTTAAAATATATCTTATGGCCATACATTAATTTTTTTCATTTAACCAGCTAATTGAGCGGAAAAACTTCCCCGCCCTCAGAATACCAGGATCAGTGTTGCCGATTATAGCCGAATTATAGCCGATTATAGCCGACAGCACTGAACATTCAGAAAAAACCTGACAGGCTGGTTGTACACAAGTTAATCAATAGATCAACTTGTGTACAAACCAGCCTGACCATACATGGATCGAAATTCGGGCAGTCCCTGCTGAACCAGTTGAATCTCGATCCATGTATGGCCGCCCTTATGCCCTGTACACACGGTCGGACATTGATCGGACATTCCGACAACAAAACCCATGTATTTTTTATTACGGATGTTGGCTCAAACTTGTCTTGCATACACACGGTCACACAAAGTTGTCAGAAAATCCGATCGTTCTGAACGCGGTGACGTAAAACACGTACGTCGGGACTATAAACGGGGCAGTAGCCAATAGCTTTCGTTTCTTAATTTATTCTGAGCATGCGTGGCACTTTGTGCGTCGGATTTGTGTACACACGATCGGAATTTCCGACAACGGATTTTGTTGTCGGAAAATTTTATAGCCTGCTCTCAAACTTTGTGTGTCGGAAATTCCTATGGAAAATGTGTGATGGAGCCTACACACGGTTGGAATTTCCGACAACAAGGTCCTATCACACATTTTCCGTCGGAAAATCCTATCGTGTGTACAGGGTATAACTCCTTCATCTTCATTATGTGGAAGGGTGGGGGGTTTAGTACGTTACAGACTGAAGATATAATTGTTTGTGCTTTCAGTTCAGCATTCAGGAGGTGACAAGGACACTACATTCCTAGTAAGATTAACAGGTGTTTTTCTCTACTTGCTAAATATATTCTTATGCCCCGTACACACGGTCGGATTTTCCGACGGAAAATGTGTGATAGGACCTTGTTGTCGGAAATTCCGACCGTGTGTAGGCTCTATCACACATTTTCCATCGGATTTTCCGACACACAAAGTTTGAGAGCAGAATATAAAATTTTCCGACAACAGAATTCGTTGTCGGAAATTCCGATCGTGTGTACACAAATCCGACGGACAAAGTGCCACACATGCTCAGAATAAATAAAGAGATGAAAGCTATTGGCCACTGCCCCGTTTATAGTCCCGATGTACGTGTTTTACGTCACCGCTTTTAGAACAATCGGATTTTCCGACAACTTTGTGTGACCGTGTGTATGCAAGACAAGTTTGAGCCAACATCCGTCGGAAAAATCCTAGGATTTTTTTGTCGGAATGTCCGAACAAAGTCCGACCGTGTGTACGGGGCATTAGCCTGAAAATGGAAACTAATGCAGCCACTACATCTAAGAAATGCTAGGCTGTTATTAAATTTCTGTTTTTGGGTTTGAATATCCGTTAAAGTAAACCTGTGATTTGCCCATGCAGTTACCCCAGCAACCAATCATAACTGCACTTTTCTCTTTATTATCTTGCACTGAAAAATGAGCTGTTGAATACAGTTGGCTATTGTGGAAACTTTTGCTTCTTCTTTTGTTAGAACAGATCCATTACAGTTCCATGGCATCCAATGTCACTATTTAAAAATGCCGCCATCATTAAAAATTCAGTATGTGGACAGATGAGCTGAAGGTCTCTGCCTGGCCTTTGAGTCCTGGCAGAGACCTGCATCAGATCTGCGCATGCAAGGGGGGGGTTTCCTGCACATGCGCAGACACTTTGAGATCCAGGACCTCATACATGTGTCATCTTTTTGGCACATGCCTGGGAAACCCGCACACGTGTGCAGATGTTCCACAGGTCTCCAGCAGGACCCGAAACCCAGTGGCACATCTATGAATGCTCAGAATCTGGCGCTGTCATGAACGCCTGGGAAGTGCAATGTCATTCTCACCTAGGTAAGAAGGAAGGAAGTGTCGAGCTGCAGCACAAAAAGTGTCGGAAATGCAAAAACTTTTTCGTTTATTTAATTGTGGAAGAGGGAAGGGGCAAATAAGCATCTTTAGTGGGTAAAAGACTACTTTTAAAAGTAAAAAAAGCACATATTTTCTGTTACCTACCAGTGCCAATGAAAAAACAGGATTTGTGCATTTTTCCCACAAAAAGCTCTAGACCAATAATAGCATAAATAATTATAACAAATAAGACCAAGAGAGCAATGTGCAGCAGAGGAACCATGGCTTTTATTATGGAGTTCAGGACAACTTGTAAACCTAGAGTAATAAATAGAAGAGAGAAAGGCCATCATTTATGAAAAGATGCTGGATTATACCTTGATTATAAAAATACAGAACGTAATATAATTACTAAGACATATATAATGCAGCATGGATATCATATGGTAACAGTTTTATGGTCACTAGCTGAATAATTATTAGGGCTGCTGGAAAGCCGACACTTTGACGGACACTTTGAAAAAGTGTTGAAAATTCCTGCAAGGACAAAACAGAGATTATAGTAGAAAACAAAATTAGATTGCTCACTGAAACACTGCAACTAAAGCACCAAATTCTGGATTTATAATATGGAGGCAGGACTAATTGGAAAAAAATGTTGATGTTTCGAAAGATCAATGGTAAACATAAAACCAGACAATAGATGCAAAGGAGGTGAGACAACATTAATGAGACACTAAAAAAAGGAAAAACATCGAAAATTTGTGTATTTAATAAACAAAATCATGAAATGTATTTTTATATGTCAACCACTCTAAATGCCTGAAAGTGATTCTGAAGGTACAAGTTTTTTTTTTACCTTAAAGGATAAGTCAGCTTTTTTAGAAGGTAGTGCCATGCAGGTCTCCTCCAGATCTGTCAGAGTATCTATGTGCCCATACATCCCATACAGGCAAGCGGATACAATCTGACAGGAAGAATCAATGAACTACCACAGCGCTCCACAGCGCCGTGGTAGTTCATTGAGAACTACAACTACAAGGCGATAGCCGCAGAGCTGTGTGAATGAATGATGCGGCCAAGTGGTGACAGCTAGTATGGGGAACTTCTCCCCATACTGCTGGCATGGGGGGGGGGGGGGGGGGCGTTTGATCGCACAGCGGCTGCAGCATTGGGAAAAAGTTACATGTTTGTTCCACCCTAAAAACTTGTGTTCCCAATAGTGAACTTATCCTTTAAGGTAAAGAACCATCTGCAAGCAGCTCCCCCTCCCACCCCCTAGTCTCCCTTATACTTACCTATTAATCCAGCGATGTGCAAGAGATCAGCGGCTGTCCGGGCTTTCTCTCTGTCCTCATTGGATTGAGAGGCTGTGAGAGCTATTGGCCTCCGCTGCTGTCAATCACAACTACTGAGGAGGGAGCAGGGGCGGGGCCAAGCCGTGCTCTGTGTGTCAATGCACACACAGAGCCAGCTTAGGAGCATACACCCATGAGTGCCTCCATAGCAAGCAGCTTCGGAGATCCAGGAGCGCCAACAGGGAAACCAAGAAGAGAAAGATATGGGCTGCTCTGAGCAAAATCATTGCATAGAGCAGGTAAGTATAACATGTTTCTTATTTTTTTTTCTAATTTTAGCTTTAGAATCACTTGATTTTGATTTGATGTCAGCCTCTTGTAATGCCTTGTACAGCAGCACTCAGACTGGGTCAGAAAGGGACAGTCAGTTGTCCTGTATGCAGATGTGGTAACAAGCAACATGTGGACAGGAGAAGAGAGCAGAACAACGATCTCATCAATTTGTTACCACTTATACACTGCCCATTCACAATCTGGAGCAGGAAGGTGACCTAGATGTATTGCTTAAAGTGAACCTTTAGCTAACAGAAAAATGTTTATTGCAGAAGAGACTGTATATGTCTCTTCTGCAAAAAAGTGTCCTATCCGTCAACTAGCAAGCTCCTAAAGATTGTAAACTAAGCAGTGCATGCACAGCTCAGTGTACAATTTCAGCATTCGTTGGTTCCGAAATGAATTACCTCTCTGTGTATGCACGATGATGCCACCCCATGCCGGTGTTCTATCAAAATAGCCAATTGATCGAGATCTCCAATCACGTCATTTCCGGTTACTGTAAAGCATCAGTAATTGGAGAATTAGACATGTTGCTGTTTTGACATAACACCGGCAACCGTATACACTCCGGTACACAAAGAGTTTGCTGGTTTGACAGAACAACGTCCAAGGAGGAAAAAGTTGTCGCTGCCTTAGAGGCGGCCATGTTGTTGGTTAGTATCGGGCGGACTAACAATGTCCGCTCATAATATCAAGTACCGGAGTGTACACGTTTGCCGGTGTTGTGTCAAAACAGTAACTCGTCTAAATCTCCAATTACTGATGCTTTACAGTAACCGGAAGTGACGTGATTGGAGATCTCGATCAATTGGCTATTTTGACAGAACACCGGATAATAAAGACGGTTGAAGGTGTAGAACTTTAAAGGGGTATGAAACCCAAAACCAAACATGTAATATACTGCAGCTTATCAATCATTAGGTGTGGTGGCTGCATTATTTTTTTTATTTAGGCATCTAGACTTGTTTTTTCTGTTTCCACCTGGTGATTTGGCCAGTAACACACCTCCTGTAGTACCATGTCTCCACTCTGGAAGAAGGGGCACATGGGACACTTGTGGACAGCAGCATTGTCAGGGGGAGGTTAGTGCTAGATGGACTAGCAGATTGAAATATACTAACAAACTGAAGCTGAACTCGAGCTAATACTTTATAAGCAGTTACAGCATACAGTTTTTTTTCCTTTTGGGATAAAGGTTTTGAATAAATAAATAAAAGCTGATCATTGTAAGCACCCCTGCCAGTGTTGAATGGTCTGTCTCTTCTCTGTAACTGATACATCTGGAAGAGAGCTTGTTCTTTTGAAAAACAAAAGACTTACTGGCCAGATCACCAGATGAAAATAGAAGAAAGAAAGCCTAAAAAAGGAATGAATGCAGCCATCACAATTGGTAAGGTACAATATAATAAATGTATACTACCACTTTAACCTCCCTGGCGGTATTCCCAAGTGTCGCTCAGGGTTAAATTTCATTACCATTAGCGGTAACACCGAGCCACACCTGGTCCAGGTAACTTACCTTGTCCCCAGGATCCTGCAATGTCCCCTCCGCTGTGTCCCCACCAGATCCTCCACCCGATGCTCTGTGTTCCGGGCTCTGTTCCCTGCCAGCGTCGCAACGCATGGGGCCAGAGCCTGGCGGCAAATTCAAAATGTACAAAAAACATAACACATACAGTATACTGTAATCTTCCAGATTACATTACTGTATGAAATCATTTCACATCCCTTTTGTCCCTAGTGCTTTGTCCAGTACCCTGCATGCACTTTTATATTATATATACTGTTCTTTCTGCCTGGAAACTGGAGATTGTCCATAGCAACCAAAAAGTGTCCCTTTACATCAAAAGCGGTTTTAGACCAGCTAGAAAACAGCGATAGTAAATTAGAACACTTGCAGAATTGAGCGATAGTGAATCGTGGGGAAATTCATTTTATTATTATCATATTATTATTTTTTATAATTATTTATAGTTATTTATTATATTATAATGTATGATTTCGTGTTTCAAATGTTATCATACCCGGGATGTCTACTAGACTCTTGTTTGGACAGATTTAAGCAAGTTATTCCTAGGAATTACAGGCCTACAATATAAAATGCCAAATTTTTATGCAAAACAATTGTACCGCTTTGAGATTCAAAAATCTGACATAATCATACCGACAGGGAGGTTAAAGAAGACCGGGCAAAGATGTTAGCTTGTTGCAGAACTAGAGTGGAAGTGAGTAAACTTCAACTGCAGTAGGAAAAAAAGTCAGATTTCCAATCTGGCTGTGTTGTGTGGTAGGGCTGTGATCTCAGGACTGGCCGCACAGAAGTCCTTTGGCAGGTAAAGCAGCTCCATGATATGTATTCCAATGGTATATGTAGCCGTTTGCATGTTAAGCTTAAGTTAAGTTTTCAATAGGCATATGATGGCCATAAATGCAAATTTTTGTTAGATGCAATTCATTTTTTATTATATTTTCTTTCAAAGGTTCCAAATGTTTGTGGTTATAAGTTATTTTTAAATTGTTAATTTGATCACTTTTTAATGAAGTAAAATCAATTCAAAAATGATTCCAGTATATCAAAAAGTATTGAACGTTTTTCCAGTCTGTGCAATTGTTTTCTCCTAAACCTAAACAAAATATGACTGATAGTAATAAAAACATTTCCCAAGTTTTTCCTTTTCTTTATTTCTAAATACAATAAGAGCCCTTGCACACTGGGGCGGGGGGCGGCGTCGGCGGTAAAACGCCGCTAGAGAAGGGGTTAAATACGACCGCAAAGCGCCTCTGCAGAGGCGCATTGCCAGCGGTATAGCCGCGCCGTCCCATTGATTTCAATGGGCAGGAGCGGTAAAGGAGCGGTATACACACCGCTCCTTCACCGCTCCGAAGATGCGGCTAGCAGGACTTTTTTTACCGTCCTGCCAGCGCATCGCTCCAGTGTGCAAGCCCTCGGGGCTTTCACACTGGAATGCAAGGAGCGGCACTTTCGGGTCGGTTTGCAGGCGCTATTATTAGCGCAATAGCGCCTGCAAACCGCCCCAGTGTGCAAGGGCTCTTAGAATATTGAGCAATGCGATTGAAAGGTATGTGGGCACCTTTAGTGATTCAACTGCTGATAGGCAGGTCTGGTATTTTAAGGTCTATAGGTTCACAAAGGGGTTGATTTACTAAAGACAAAAAGACAGTGCACTTTGCAAGAGCAGTTGCTCCAGAGCTTAGTAAATGAGCAGAAGCTCTGCTGACTTCCATCATCCAATCATGTGCAAGCAAAAATGCTGTTTTTTTTATTCTCCTTGCATGTGGTTGGGTATTCTTTGTAAAGTGAAGCTTTACCTCATTTACTAAGCTCTGGAGCAACTGCACTTTGCAAAGTGCACAGTCATTTGCCTTTAGTAAATCAACCCCCTGCCTGTCAGATGTGGGTAAAACCCCCAAAACATAATATTATTATCATATAACACACCAAAGTCAGTCCTAAATTAAAAAGCAGCAACAACCAAATTTGTATAATTTAAATTTATCATTGAATGTCATTAGATCATTCTACATTTATATTGGTTTCAATAATGTGTATTACTATGGATAAATAATCCAGGCCAGTATCTACCCTTTTCATCCTAGCACTTTCATTCTACCTTTTTAAATTTAGTAATACTAATTTTTCAGGTAAATTCATCTCAAAGAAGGTTTATACAGATTTACAGCTAGACAGTCAGAAATTGACAACTTGCAAGCTCTGGAATGTCCTACCAAGCATAGCTAACGTGTCATATTAAGACCTGTTCTTCCTTGCTTATACATGCTGTACAGACTTACTGGGTACTCCGGACACTAATCGGAGGGGACGTAATACACGAAAAGCTCTCAGAGCTTTCACATCAAAACCTCCGGATTTCCCAGCTGCGTGGCCTGCTCCGTCGGTTTCTTTGGTTCCAAAGTTGAGTTGTTCCAAAGCTACACTAAACAATCTAGAGCAGACAAAAGAAATGGTAAGTAGAGGCAGTATTTAAGTAGAAGATGAAAACAACCCAGACAAGTTAAAGAGGACCCTAACCTAAAGAGGACACACCTAACCTTCATTTCCAATTTATATACAGAAAGGAGGCCTGAAATACTTACTTGCCCTGGAGGAAATTTCAGAAGCTCCATAAAGTGGTTGTAAACCTCTGAAATTAAAAATGAACAGAGCACATCCCTCTAGAGCAGTGATGGCGAACCTTGGCACCCCAGATGTTTTGGAACTACATTTCCCATGATGCTCATGCACTCTGCAGTGTAGTTGAGCATCATGGGAAATGTAGTTCCAAAACATCTGGGGTGCCAAGGTTCCCCATCACTGCTCTAGAGTCTAGTGTGTACTTGCCTCAATCCAAAGCAACTAGTGTGATCTCTTTCTCCTCTCTCTACCCTCAAGCTATCTGCATTAGTCACTTTTAACAGGTTACTGCGACACCACAGAATCTTGGGAGACCCCACCACCAACACACAGAATGTGATTGGCAGCCTCAGCTGTGCATGTTTCCCTATGAGACTGTGCAGAGCTGGGTGTGTCCTTTCCCCCCACTCAGGTCCCAGATTACACTCACCTCCCTGCTCTATGCAGTGTGTGATGTCAGATCCCCGCCCCCTGCGTGCTGGAGATGAGACAAAGTCTTTGATCTGTGTATTTTAGAAGGCTGTAGAGAAGAGAGGGCTGCCGATAAAAAGGTACAACTTATGCAGGAGGTTTATTTTAATCTCTGTGTATCACCAGAGGCTTGTCATTTCAGTAGTTATGTACGGGTTTACAACCATTTTAAGGATACTTATTTTTAGGGCAGTTAGACAAGTGGGAGGATGAGGCCATTAGATCCTTTTCAATAATAATGTAAGCATCAAAACAATTAGTTAATTAATTAAAACTTTATAAAACCTATTATTTGTTATTGATAGTGAATTAATCTTACATTAGGATATACTACTTCTTAAAGTGGTTGTGGAGCCCTGCTGTCCTGTCATGTGACCTCCCTCTGCATACCTTCCCAAGTAAGTGAGTACAGTGGGAGGGGCTGAGATTTTCCTCTGATGAATGCAAGCTAGTAGAGGGAGGTCATGTGTCTGTACAACTGCAGTCATTAGTATTAACTGATTATTATTAGTATATGTATTTTCTTAGTCCTCAAGGCAGTACCCTGTAGCAAGGAAATAGAATTACACAGATAGGAGAGGAGAGGGGAAGAGAGGGGAGGAGAGGGGAGGAGAGGAGAGGAGAGGGGAAGAGAGGGGAGGAGAGGAGAGGAGAGGGGCAGGGAGGAGATCAGCTCTCACAGAGACTATGGAAGAGAGGGAGAGAGGGAAAGGGAGTGGTGGAGATGCAGAGAAGCTAAGGAGATAGCTGGATGATGGGGACACGTAAACTGACCATACTATCAGAGATCAGCAGCCATGATAAAGTAGTCAGTTTACAGAGGGGAAGACAGGAACAGGCAAGATCAGCCAGGTATTGTAGAACATAGAAAGGGACAATTGACATGGCAAAAGCACTGTGCTATATCTCGTGCCTTAAAGGGACAGGAGCATAATTAGTTGTTTTTTTTTTAGGGTTACAACCACTTTAAGTGTAGCTCTTCTACTGGTTATTCTTTGTATTTGAAATATCACCCTTTGTGTTTCTATACCTTTTCTCAATAGACAAGGTACCTGTTACAATCGGATAAGTGGGATAATGGATATTTTTTTTTTTCTGATATGCTTATCTCTGTAAAATTGTTGGTTACTGACATTGGATTCCTTTATGTCATTTGTATTTTTGGTTTTGTTTACATTGTAATAAAAATTTACAGTTTAAAAAAATAATGATGCAAGCATCGTATGGTAAGGTGATATATTTTATTATTATATTTATTATTACTTTTTATATAACAGATGTAGGGGGTCTTTTCTTAACAAGAGTAAGCAAGCAGTGCAATTGGTAATAACAGGTCTCTAATTCATGATTTCTATTTTATAATCTTGAATTGTGATGTGTTACATTGACTGTATATATATAATAGCAAACACTCCAATTACGATGACATCTGAACAAACCTTAATGACACCACATTTAAACTGACTGTATAATGCAAACCCTGCATGAACTCTGAGGACTGTATGTGCTGAGTGAATTTTCTCTTAAATCTCTTGTATGTTAAGCCTTCGGTCACACCAAACGCAGCTTTGAATTTGTGCGACTTCACTTGAAACCGCTCTATTTCTAAGCCGCATGTCAGCGCGACTTTAGGTGCCACTTGGAAGACATCTGTCTATGCAAGTCACACCTGAACTTGCAAAAAGTAGTGCAAGAACTACTTTCAAAATCAGTGCGACTCTTAGAGCCCTTGCACACTGGGGCGGTTTGCAGGCGCTATTGCGCTAATAATAGCGTCTGCAAACCGCCCAGAAAGTGCCGCTGCTTTCATTCCAGTGTGCAAGCCCCGAGGGCTTGCACACTGGAGTGATGCGCTGGCAGGACGGTAAAAAAAGTCCTGCCAGCAGCATCTTCGGAGCGGTGAAGGAGCGGTGTGTATACCGCTCCTGCCCATTGAAATCAATGGGACGGCGCGGCTATACCGCCGGCAAAGCGCTTTTGCAGAGGCGCTTTGCGGTGGTATTTAACCCTTCCTCGGCCGCTAGCGGGGGTAAAACCGCCCCGCTAGCGGCCGCATACCGACGGTAAAACGCCGCTAATAATAGTGGCGTTTTACCGCCGGCGCCGCCCCCCGCCCCAGTGAGCAAGGGCACTTATGTAAAACTTACCTGAAAACAAAGCCTTCCAGCGATACAATATCAAGGCTGGAGGACGCTTCCATCTTCACTCGTCTTGCTTCCGAGTGTGCGCGGGAGCCACGTTCACGGCACAGGACTCTGAAGGAACGGCACGGGCAGCCATTACTTCAGAGCACATGAGCCAGTGATGTCATTGGCTGCATGTACAGTAAATATCTCTTTACCAGTGCACAGTTAGGAGATAGATAAGCCTGAATAAAGGCTTACCTATAGGTAAAGTTTAGTGATGGAAGTTTACGTCCGTTTTAACCACTTGCCGACCGCCGCACGCCGATATACGTCGGCACAATGGCAGCGGTGGGCAAATGGGCGTCCCCTTTAATTTGCGGGGCTAGTGGGCATGCGCGCCCACCGCGTACATCGGGACCGTGCCCGCGGGTCCCGAGGGCTCGATGTCCGCCGGTGTCCCGCAATCGTGTCACAGAGAGATGCCTATGTAAACAAGGCATTTCCCTGTTCTGCCTAGTAACATGACAGGGATCTACTGCTCCCTGTCATCAAGAGCAGTGATCGCTGTCATGTCAGTGGTAGCCCATCCCCCCACAGTTAGAATCACTCCCTAGGACACACTTAACCCCTTGATCGACCCCTAGTGTTTAACCCCTTGCCTACCAGTGTCATTTACACAGTTATCAGTGCATTTTATAGCACTGATCGCTGTATAAATGACAATGGTCCTAAAATAGTGTCAAAAGTGTCCGATGTGTCCGCCATAATGTTGCAGTCACAATAAAAAACGCAGATCGCCGCCATTACTAATAAAAAAATAATAATAAAAATGCCATAAATCTATCCCCTATTTTGTAGACGCTATAACTTTTGAGCAAACCAATCAATATACACTTATTGCGTTTTTTTTTTTACCAAAAATATGTAGAAGAATACATATCGGCCTAAACTTAGGAAGAAATTTGTTTTTTTATATATTTTTTGGGGATATTTAGCAAAAAGTAAAAAATATTGCTTTTTTTTTTTCAAAATTGACACTCTTTTTTTGTTTATAGCACAAAAAATAAAAACCACAGAGGTGATCAAATGCCACCAAAAAAAAGCTCTATTTGTGGGGAAAAAAAGGACATCAATTTTGTTTTACGTGTAACGTCACACGGCAATTGTCAGTTAAAGCGACGCAGTGCCGAATCGCCAAAAGTGCTCTGGTCAGGAAGGGGGTAAAATCTTCTGGGGCTGAAGCGGTTAATATAAAGTACATTTTTGTTTGGTTCTGAATTATCCTTTAAATGTTGAATTTAAAACAATCATGGTCACAGAATATGGACAAAACAGTATCCTTAGTAAAGATGATAAAGCGCAATTAAGAATACTTACCCTACAATTACTATAACAAAATCCAGCAAGTTCCACCCATTCCTTACATATGCACTGGGATGCATGACTAGTCCATATGCTATAATTTTCAAAAATGTTTCAATTGTAAAAATGATGAGAAAGGCATACTCTACTTTTTCCTGAAAAAGAGAAAGAAAAGAAAATGTTGTTTAAAGGAGAACTATACATATTTTCAGCAATGTATCTGTTAGCATAACTTTTTATTTTACAGCAAACATTTTTAGACTTTTCATATTTATAATAATGGCTGTCTCCAGTCTCACCTATCAGCTGCTGCAGCATCCAAATTTTGGCCTAACCTGCTGATTAAGGGATTGATTTACTAAAGGCAAATAGATTGTGCATTCTGCAAGAACAGTTGCACCAGAGCTTAGTAAATGAGGGAAAGCTCTTCTGACGTCCATCATTCAATCATGTGCAAGCAAAAATGCTGTTTTTTTTAACGTTTTTGCAATAGCGTTTATTAGCATTTTTCCGCGTTGGCAATTTTTAGCATTTTTTTTTTTTTAAATGTTTAAATTATTTTTTTTCAATGGATTAAAAAACGCTGGTGAGCCACGTTTTTAAGCGTTTATCAGTGTTCATGAGC
Organism: Lithobates septentrionalis; assembly: GCA_037952835.1. Lineage (NCBI taxonomy): Eukaryota > Metazoa > Chordata > Amphibia > Anura > Ranidae > Lithobates > Lithobates septentrionalis. Next base: position 1,865,757 of record JBBDGP010000603.1, read on the forward strand.
ATTTATGAGCGTTTGGCGTTTTTTGTGGTCAGAAAAACGACTCCTCAACGTAATTTTATGGCGTTCAGAAAACAGCCCATAAACTCCACTGCTGATAAACGTCCAAAACCTTCCATGTGTGCCTGGACACATAGGATAACATAGAGGGGACTTACATACAGGTACTTATATAGCGCCACCAATTTACCACTCACTTTACATATGCATTCTACATTCACATCAGTCCCTGCCCCTCTGGAGCTTACAGTTTAGGGTCCCCAACTAACAGTCATACATATACATACTAGGGACAATTTTTTAGACAGGATCCAATTAACCTATCAGCATGTCTTTGGAGTGTGGGTGGAAACTAACGCAGGCCCAGGGAGAACATACAAACTCCAGGCAGGTAGTGCTGTGGTTGGGATTCAAACTGACGACCCTAGTGCTGCTAGGTGGAAGTGCTAACCACTTAGCCACTGTGCTGCCCCACATTTTATTGTATTGTGTTTATTTTTTTTTTTACAGTTTTCCATTATGATTTAATGCAATATGGATTGAAAAGGTTCCACTCAGTTGCTCAGTGACACTCTTAAGCTGGTCATACACTGTACGGTTTTCGACCAGTTTTTGATAAACCAGCCAAATTTCGCTTAGTGGGTGGCCCTGTCAGCCCCCTCCTGCTGACATCCTTCATTTCATAAATAAAAGGAGCCAGGTGCAAAATTGTTGGCTGAAGATTAGCTGCATCCAATCAGATGAGGCTGCTATTGGGTACTCTGACAGCCAGCGGAGCCAGCTGTCAAAACACAACAGCCGTAGCGGGAGGTTCGTCCATCTGTGCTGTATGGTGTGGATGGAAGAATTAATTGAAATTTCTAGTTCAGCCTGAAACATCTATATACAGCGGGTAAAATAAGTATTGAACACATCACCATTTTTCTAGGTAAATATATTTATAAAGGTGCTGTTGATATTACATTTTCCCATGTCGGTAACAACCCATGCAATCCATACGTACCAAGAAACCAAAACAAATAAGTTTAGAAATATAGTTATGTGTAATAAAATGGAATGACAAAGGGAAAAAGTATTGAACACATGAACAAAGGGAGGTGCAAAAAGGCATGGAAAGCCAAGACACCAGCTGAAATCTATCAGTATTTAGAAAGCAATCCTGCCCCTTGTCAGTGCAAATTAATATCAGTTGACTCAGTCTCAACTGATGGCCTATAAAAAGGTGTCTCATTACCAAGATGTGACACAAGAAACATCTCACGATGGCTAAAAGCAAAGAGCTCTCCTTTAAGACCTCTACACCCTTATTGTTGCAAAACATACTGATGGCATTGGCTAAGGAAGGATTTCTAAACTTCTGAATGTTCCAGTGAGCACTTTTGGGGCCATAATCCAAAAGAGGAAAGAACATAATTTCGCCATAAACCGGCCAGGACCAGGTGCTCATCGCAAGATTTCTGACAGAGTTAAAATAATCGTCAGACGAGTTGTCTAAGAGCCTAGGACCACTTGTGGAGAGCTTCAGAAAGACCTGGAATTAGCAGGTACAATTGTTTCAAAGAAAACAATAATTAATGCATCCAACCACCATGGCTTTTATGCACGCTCACCACACAAGACTTCATTGCTGAAAAAAACATTGCTGCACAACATTCAGACAAGCTTGTGAAATCCTGGGAGAATATAGTCTGGTCAGAGGAGACCAAAATTGAATTCTTTGGATGCCATAATACACGTCATGTTTGGAGGTCAAATGGCACTGCACATACCAAAAATACCCCCATACCAACAGTGAAGTTTGGAGGTGGGAACATCATAGTGTAGGGCTGTTTTTCAGCATACGGTACTGGCAAACTTCATGTCATTGAAGGAAGGATGAATGGAAACATGTACCAAGACATTCTTGATAAGAATCTGCTGCCATCTACCAGGATGATGAAGAGGAAATGAGGGTGGACATTTCACAAGACAATGATCCCAAACACAAAGCCAAGGAAACTCTCGGTTTCAAAGAAAGAAAATAAAGCTGCTAGAATGGCCCAGCCAATCACCTGACTTGAATCAAATAGAAAATCCATGAAAAGAACTAAAGATCAGAGTTCATAGAAGAGGCCCACGGAACCTTCAAGATTTGAAGACTGCTTGTGTAGAAGAATGGGCCAAAATCACACCTGAGCAATGCATGCGACCAGTTTCTCCAAACAGGAGGCGTCTTGAAGCGGTAATTTTATCAAAGAAAGGTGATCTGGGAGTCCCTAGTCACAACAACATGAACCATCTAAGAATATAAATACTAGTTATGGACCAGACGTGAAAAGGGTCTGTATATATATATATATGTATAAAAATCTGCTAGCTTTGAGTCATCATTTTTTGCGCTTAATGGTTCACACTAGTGACCCTCAATGACATACCTCTATTAATGCTGGTGTCTCTTCACTTATTTTGAGAATGTTTACCAAATTGTTTTTTTCAGTGTGCTATGCATACAAAATATCTGTTATGTGCATGGTATATGTATCTCTGTGCTTTTCTTAAAATGTTTTCAATAAAAATCTTTAATGGAAAAAAAAATCTTATAAGCCAAAGCACTGTATACATCCACTTTATTGTACACAAAAATATAAAAAAAACGAATTTCTGAAAAACCTCCACTGTACTACAAATGGATGCCCTAGTGCATATTGTATATACTTTTGCCACAGAGTATTGTTCTGCCGTTGCAATGGCAAACCTCTATATAATAAATGTGATGCCCAAAACACAAAAAAACCCCAAAAAAACACACACACTGTAAAAATGCCCATGTGGGAATCCTGTATTGATAGATTGGACACCAAGCATGCACTCTCTCCAGCTGCTTTCCTACAGCCATTGAGAAATACTATGACAGCTGTGATTGGCCAAAGCTATAACATGGTACAGGGCTGCTGTGAATGGCCCTGTACTATGTGATTTCTGGGACCGATCACACAATAGTATACAATGCTGCCAGGAACTGACAAATTGTTTACTACTGTCCATGTGGTTGCTGAGTGGCTACAGCGCTCACTTGGTACCAGGGCCACCAACAGCAAACCGATACATTGATCAATGTTCTGCTATATTTGGTGGACAAGTGGCGAATGGGGGGGTGGTGGATGGGTATGTCAAACTGCATTAGCGCTGCTCCCATCTGGCCATAGTACATAAACAGGAAGTGGTTAAATCTAACAATTTATCAGCTTTAGGCATTGACCCCCTAAAGGGACTCTGTCTTAAGTGAATTATGGGGTTGCCATTAGGCTTTCTTCTAAAAGTGCTAGTGGCTTGGCTGTCGTGCTAATGGATTGCCTTCAAGGCATTCTGGGTGACTGACCTGAAACAAGTGAGGAAATATGGAATTCTGAGTCATTTACAGCATGCATGTTCATGGCCAGTGACCCAAAGTATTGAAGCAAGCCAAAACCTTGCAGCTAGGAAATTCAAGAGAAGCCCAGCTATGGCAACATCCATAATTCTCTCTTGATAGAGTCCCATTGAATTTTAATGGTTGTTAAGACACGAAAGAGGCCAAGAAGTGGTCTTTGAGATTTTTTTAAAATCAGGGAGTAAACCAGGATGCTGTGGTTTGTTGGAATTATGCACCATACCACTGGCTAACCATAAGGATAATCACGTGGTTATATACTGACTGGAGAGCTACAAACTTTAAGGCATGCAAAGACTATACCCTGTTTCCCCGAAAATAAGACCTAGTGTGATTGTCGGTGATGGCTGCAATATAAGCCCTACCCCCCAAATAAGCCCTAGTTAAAGTCCTTGTAGGTCTTCTTTTCAGGATAGGGCTTATTTTTGTGGAAACAGGGTAGGGCTTATTTGGGGGGTAGGGTTTATATTGCAGCCATCACCGTCAATCATGCTAGGTCTTATTTTCGGGGAAACAGGGTAGAAAACAATGATTGGTAACCCTTGCAGATGAAAAATGAAAAAGCCAAGCGCCAAGATCAGGTAGGTAGGTACTTCCACGAGCAATGAACAACAAGCTCACTTAATTATTGAATGAAAGCCTGGGCACTGTTTCAATTGTTGACTTGGTTATACACAGTATCAGTTAAACTTGCAAACTTGCATCTTTTCTGTGTTAATTAAACCCTCCTCATGTTCTATTCTGAAGCATGTGGCATTTATGAGGCATGAATCCCGAGTAATACATATGCTGGAGAATGAGCAGACATGGCTTCAAAACCTGACAAAGTAATCTGGATTAGGCTTTTCTCCCAAAACTTGTGAGAGATAGAAAATGAAAGTTAAAAGTAGGTCAGTGCACTGATGCCGAAATAATGTGAGACAAAACTATACTTTCCTCGACTAGTGCAGCCAGCAACAAGCATCTAATTAATTCTTACGCTGGTGGAATAAGACTTGCTGAGAAAGAAAGATATACATCCAAAAATAAATATAAATTTTATCACTTTCACTCAGCCCATTCCATTAAGAGGGTCATGGTGGCAGGAGGACAGATCAAGCTTGGAAGAAGAAAATCATCAATAGGAAGGTGATGTCTATTCAAAGCTAAGAGAAAGGGTTTTTCAAGCTATCTCATGGTTTAAAACCAACCATTCCTACTTACCTGAATTATGATTAAATTGAGTGTTCCCTTTACCAGTTCATGAATTTTCACTCTAAAAGATTGCTAGATTTTCCAGGTCAAATGAGATATAGCATGTTCTGGGTCTACTTTAGGGCATTTTCCTGGTTGGAAATGTCTAGAAAGGTTTCAACAGGAGCTTCCTAAAAGCCCTTCATTTAAGATAGTATGCCAACTGTTTCCTTTCAAAGGTACATACTTACATTCTTACTATTGATCATCTATCTTGCTTGCCACTACATTACAGCTACAGCATCTCAGTTGACTTTCTATTCATTGGTACCTTGCATGTGGAATACAGAAGGTTGGCACTGTTTAGTGCCTTGGTTCCTATATCTCTACCCATTCTGATTGAATTGGAATAAAAAGCTATTGAAACCAAAAAAGGATATACCCATTGAGGAAAATCAGTCATTACTATGCAAGAATGTGAATGTCGTGTCCTAAATCATGCCAATTTATTTATGAAGGATTTATATTTGTGCAAAATTTAGCTTCACTTACTCTTAGGCTTCAGATTCAGGGGTCAAAAGTCACCTGGAGTTTGACATCTACCTGACACATCTGTCTGACACTATCTCACACACTGGGGTCAAGTTACTCAAGATAAAGAGGTTGGTCATGTTGCAAAGGAAGTTGCACTTTGCAAGAGAATTTGCGCCAGAGCTTAGTGAATGTGGTGAAAGTTGTTGTAAAGTTAGAAGGTTTTTTTTATCTTAATGTATTCTAGGCATTAAGATAAAAAACCTTCTGTGTGCAGCAGCCCCCCTCATACTTACCTGAGCCTATCTCGTTCCAGCGATGTTGCAGGAGAGTCTCGGCTGCCCAGGACTCTCCCTCCTATTTGCTGAGACAGTAGTGCGGCGCCATTGGCCCCTGCTGCTGTCGATCAAAGTCAATGAGCCAATAAGGGGAGAGAGGGGGCAGAGCCAAACCACAGCTCCATGTCTAAATGGATTCACAGAGCGGCGGCTCAGCTTGGGTGCCCCCATAGCAAGCTGCGTGCTCTGGGGGCACTCGGCAGCAAGGAGGGGTCAGGAGCACCGGCGGGGGACCCAACAAGAGGAGGATCTGGGCTGCTCTATGCAAGACCACTGCACAGAGCAGGTAAGTACAACATGTTTTTTATTTCTAAATGAAAAAAAAACTGAGACTTTAGTATCCCTTGAAGTATTCACTAAGCTCTGGGGCAAATTCTCTTTCAAATGGCAACTTCCCTTGTAAAGTGAACAGCCTATTTTCCTTTAGTAAATCAACCCCACAGACTTTGGTTTCTGAGCATTTAGTACAGGATCCATTTTTAAACTACAAAACTTTGCAAGCAAAATTCATCCTCCATCTTATTATATAGGTGGTGTAATTGTAAGAAGGAAACCATCCATGCCTGCTGTAATTAGTACCCATTTCAAATAACATATTTGTCTCATCAGTTACAAATTAAGAGTAATCTTTATAAAATCTTGTCTTGCCCACTCCATCAGTTATTCTGCAGAATTACAAACTTCAATGAAATGAAAAAAATAAAATCCAGAGCCAAGCAAAAGCCGCGGGCTGGAGCAGAAGAAAAAATGTAAAGAATTAACAGCACAAAAAAAGAACAGAAAAGCTCCTACTGAGCAAATTGGAAGTGACACAGAAAACGCTTTCATTATTAATAGGAGAAGAAAAGACAATGTTTGCACTGAGAACCTACAACTGACATGAACATTCTAAATTATATATGCTATACCCATTCATCTGGGGAATACTATGTATGTCTGGTAAGTTGGTTAAATAACGCATGGCCACAATGGGCTATGCTAAGGATGTTTAACCTCCGCACAGGTCAACATATCAATACAATGAGAAAACAGTTACCAAACTAATAAAAAATATTTTGCACATGTGCACCAATACATACGATAATAAAAGCTAAATACCCTTTCACTTGTCTTTTGTATTGTATTTGTGATATTTCCTAATTACTCATTCTAATTTAAAATGGCATTCCACCATCTCAGCTGCCTTTGTGGCTCAAGAAAATTGTTTTGTATTCTGACAATGTACTATACTACTGTGTATTTCATTAGCGGAAAACAATTGCGCCTTCTGTTTACTTGTCTTCTACTTTGAAAACACTTATTAAAAACCTAACTGAAAAAAAAAGCTAAATGGCACTTTCAAAGTGTGATGGAGCACCCAAAAGATGTTTCATACTATAATTAAATAAATACGTAAGGGGTTAAACACCTAAGAATTAGGAAACCATTCCAATAAAACACATAGAGGCTGCCATTGATATTTCTAATTCTGCAATTATCTGGCCTTTATGCTGACTGGCTTCAATAATTTATCTAAAGCGGACCTTCAGTCATTTTTTCAACTTTCCATCTATTACATTTTCTGCCCTTTCTCTCTCACTCTTGTGAGATTTTGCCAGGAAGGGAGGGGGGGGGGGGGGGGGGGTGAGTCATAAGAGGGCCAATGAGAGCTGCAGAGCTGAAGGTGTGCCTCTGTGTGTCTGTGTAAATCCAAGAAGTGAACAGGCAGCAGCCTAAGCTGCCCACAGTTAAAATGGTTGCAGCCAGACTTAGTAGAGGGAGAATTCTGCAGCATATTTGGCAAGTACAGAATCACAGTATATACAGTACCTTGAAAAAGTATTCAAATAATAAATGGTTTTCAATTTTTTTTACAAATAAATATGTGAAAAGAGTGGCGTGCATTAGTATTCAGCCCCGCCTGAGTCAATACTTTGTAGAACCACCTTTCGCTGCAATTACAGCTGCAAGTCTTTTGGGGATGTATCTACCAGCTTTGCACATCTAGAGACTGACATTTTTGCCCATTCTTCTTTGCAAAATAGCTCAAGCTCTGTCAGATTGGATAGAGAGCGTCTGTGAACAGCAATTTTCAGGTCTTGTCACAGATTCTCAATTGGATTTAGGTCTGGACTTTGACTGGGCCATTCTAACACATGAATATGCTTTGATCTAAACCATTCCATTGTAGCTCTGGCTGTATATTTAGGGTTGTCCTGCAGGAAGGTGAACCTCCGTCCCAGTCTCAACTCTTTTGTACACTCTAATGCCCTGTACACACGGTCGGATTTTCCGATGGAAAGAGTGCGATCGGATTGTGTTGTCGGAAATTCCGATCGTGTGTAGGCTCCATCTGACTTTTTCCGTCGGAATTTCCGACACACAAAGTTTGAGAGCAGGATATAACATTTTCCGACAACAAAATCCGATCGTTTAAATTCCGATCATGTGTACACAAATCCGACGCACAAAGTGCCACGCATGCTCAGAATAAATTAAGCTATTGGCTACTGCCCTGTTTATAGGCCCGACGTACGTGTTTTACGTCACTGCGTTCTGAACGATCTGATTTTCCAACAACTTTGTGCGACCGTGTGTATGCAAGACAAGTTTGGCCCAAAATCCGACAGATTTTGTGGTCGGAATGTCCGATCGTGTGTACAGGGCATTACAAGTTTTCTTCTAAGATTTCCCTGTTTTTGGCTCCATCCATTTTCCCTTCATCTCTGACCAGCTTCGCCCCTGCTGAAAAAAAGCATCCCCACAACATGTTTCACGGTGGGAATGGTGTGTTCAGGGTGATGTGCAGTGTTAGTTTTCTGCCACACATAGCGTTTTTCTTTTGGGACAAAAAGTTACATTTTGGTCTCATCTGACCAGAACACCTTCTTCCATATGTTTGCTGTGTCCCGCACATGGCTTCACCCAAACTGCAAACAAACTTCTTATGGCTTTCTTTATACAATTTTTTTCTTCTTGCCACTCTTCCATAAAGGCCAGATTTGTGGAGTGTACGACTAATGATTGTCCTGTGGACAGATACTCCCATCTGAGCTGTGCTTCTCTGCAGCTCCTCCAGAGTTACCATGGGCCTCTTGGCTGCTTCTCTGAATAATGTTCTTCTTGCCCGGCCTGTCTGTTTAGGTGGACGGCCATGTCTTGGTAGGTTTGTAGTTGTGCCATACTCTTTCCATTTTCGGATGATGGATTGAACAGTGCTCTGTGAGATGTTCAAAGCTTGGAATATTTTTTTTTTATAACCTAACCCTGCTTTAAACTTCTCCACAACTTTATCCCTGACCTGTCTGGTGTGTTCCTTGGCCTTCATGATGCTGTCTGTTCACTAAGGTTCTCTAACAAACCTCACTAAGGGCTTCACAGAACAGCTGTATTCATACTGAGATTAAATTACACACATGTGGACTCCATTTAATAATTAGGTGACTTCTGAGGGCAATTGTTTCCACTAGATTTTAGTTAGGGGTATCAGAGTAAAGGGGGCTGAATACAAATGCACGCCACACTTTTCAGATATTTATTTGTATAACATTTTAAAAAACATTTATCGTTTTTCTTCCACTTCACAATTATGTGCCACTTTGTGTTGGTCTATCACATAAAATCCCAATAAAATAAATTTACGTTTTTGGTCGTAACATGACAAAATGTGGAAAATGTCAAGGGGTATGAATACTTTTTCAAGGCACTGTAAACTCTTTAAAGTTCTGAGTATTCTATCAGCACTAAAAAAATATGGGATTTAAAAATAAAAAAAAAGTTTAGAGATAATTAAAAAATGATATCAGTATTGATCAGGCCACCCACACATTGCAGAAAGTACACAGCTGGTGTAAATGTAATAGGCAAAAGGTACTTATTAGGTCTAATGAAACCCAATTAAAGAAACATTAAAGACTCCTTGAACCCTGTATCCAACAGATCCAAAGGCCATCTGTGACAGATTTAATGCCCAGTTTAGAATATATACAGTCTATATATACAACTTAACCCACCCCCGATTAATAAGGATAGAATGGTATCCAACAAATGTCTAATGGCATTATTACATTTCTCCAAGTGTTCCTACTGAGGTTATAAAACTAAATGACTGAGAACACCTGCTGCGTAAAAAAGTTGCACCTAATGCAGAGCTAATGAGAATTAAAGTGATTGCAAATGATCACCTTGTAAAACAACCTACCCATTTCAAAATAGAAATGAGAGGCAAAACATTTGTGTATAGATATAAAAAAGTATAAATACCTTTTTTGTCCCCTTTTTAATAAGTGATCACATCCTCTCTGTTCTCAGCTGCATAGGGCTCGATTAACATCTATGCATGTTTCTTTTGAGCATTTCTGCAATGCTTTTTGCTGTGCTTTCCATGGTTTTTTTTTTTTTGCAGCGATTTGCGTTTTTTAGGTTATTTTTTATTTGTTGTTGGGCAGATTTAAAAATGTAAATCCTGGCAAAATTGCAGTGAAAATGCACTACATGCTTTTCTGCAGCTTCTCCATTGAAGTTTATTGAACCAAAAATGCAAAAAAGCACCATTTTGCATTTAAAAAAGTCCCTGACCCTTTCTTAAAACGCAACGGCACAAAATGCATTGATGTGAATTCTTCTATAGATCTTCTTAGTCCTCTTTAGCTGCTTTGGCTCGCCTTGGTTTTGCGCATTAGTTTTCTTCTTTGTTTATTGATGTGAATGTGTTCCATAGGAACCCATGTTAAAAAAATGTCCTACGTTTCTGCAAAAAGCATGAAAAAACTTGTTGGTGTGAATGGAGCCTAAAGCCTCGTACACACGGTACGAAAATCAGAAGGGGATTGTCGTTTGACAGGCTGTTGTCCGAAGTTCTTACCATTATAGTACGCTCCTTTGAACAATTGTTTTCCAATTTTCGGCCAACAAATGTTGGATGACAGGCTAGTAAATTTTTGTCAAACGACAGCTCCGCGTCTGATTTTTGGATGGTCAGTACACAAATCTCACACAAAAGTCGAAAGTACAAACACGCATGTTCGGAATCAGTGCTCACCAAACACAAAATTAGCAGAAGGGGTCCAAAGGGTGGCGCTCAAGAGCTGAAATTCCTCGTAATACGTCACTACATTCGTGTTTGTAGCACGATAATTTGTGTAACGTTAGTATGCAAGTCAAGATCCTGGCACACGCCTTTTTGACAAAAATCAGACGCTCGGTTGTTCAACTATCGTACCGTGTGTTCGAGGCTTAAGAGCTGGGGAGCTGGGGGAGGAGAAGCAACGGCACACTGATCTTCCCAGTGAAAGGGTGTGTGTGTGTGGGGGGGGTTTGGGTGTTAGAACAAGTCTGATCATTGCAGGGGATCAGGCTAAGTTCCCAGCATAGCTAGAGAACTGACTGTTCTCCTGCTTAGTGTGGTCAGTTTGAAATAGGAAAGCAGAGGGACTGGCAGGAACACTAGGGATTTCACACAAAGTAGCAATACAAAGAGAACAGGAGACTTTCTTATACAAGTACATGGTACAGCAGGCACATTTCAGGAATATGAAATGTTGGGGTAACAAACACTTTAAGGGTGATATAATAATATAAAAATTGTATCATAGGGCTAGTGTACATCTGAGATCAATTAGGACTGGTTCACACCAGGACACAGTGAGGAAAAGGCGTGTTTGATGCGCATTTCCCACACCACAATCGAACGCACTGCCCTTGTGATCTGCATGTGGGTGCTCATGCAGATCAAACCCAGTGTATTTATGGGAACAAAATTGCATAGTACCGCAGTATCATATGCCACACCATGCGATTTGGTGCGGCGCATTTTTAAAAGTAGTGCATGCACTACTTTTTCCGCGTTCTGGTGCAATTTGCATCGCATTCAAAATAGTGGGCTGCAAAACCCCACCAGCATGGGAATCGCACAGGAATCTTACATCTATCGCACAGGAATGCAGCACACGTTACGATCCCGGTGTGAACCGTCCCTTAAAGAAAACCTGCCATAAAATAAATATGTCCAAAAGAGCAAACATTTAAACATAAGAGAAGTAACCTTGTATATGTTGTGCAAGTGAAGAATGCAAAAGCCTGCACATTAGAGAGACAAAGCAACCTTTCAATAAATTTGTGGCCCAACACAGGAAGGCAAATTCTACAGGTCAAGAACCAGCAGTTTACCTCCACCTTAAGGAAAAGGGATTCTTTTGAGTGCAGTGAGGTGCACATTTTGGACACAGAGAGCATCTAGTTCAAAAGGGTCCAATTACAGACAACTGGAATAACCATCATGGAACAGTGGTGGAAGCCTTGGACACCATCAGTTTTTCACATAAAATGCTCTCTTAACCACTATATGCTAGTGTTTTGACAACAATTCACACCGTGTCTCCGAACAGCGCGCTGGGATGTAATGTTGATCGTCGCTGAGACACGCCCTAACGTTTCGTCGTAATCGACATCATCAGAGGGCGATGTTCGGAGAAATGGGTCTCACTACCACCGTAGATAGAGCTGATTGCGGTAGGAGATATCCTGACATTTTCGATTCATGCTTGGCTGTTACAATCGTTACAACTGCTTCATGTGATGCAATGCTCGTTGTTTACCTTTTTGCTGTAAGTGCAATTCTTAAAGGGGGTCTGTTTTATGAGGAAATAAACACTTTTATACAGAATCACACTATGGAATTATTTCTGTTTTTCCTCATATGATTGGACACGGACATTTATGTGTGTGATCAAGCCCCTATGATAAAGTTGGTCCAGGGAAATCGAATACCAAAACAAGTGTTTACAAGTGCCATTTACCTGCTTACTACCTTGCTATGTCTGGTAATGCCGCCTACACGTGACCGGACTTTCCGGCAGAATAGACTCTGACAGTCTTTCCGACGGAGTTCCGATGAAACGGACTTGCCTACACACGATCACACCAAAGTCCAATCATTTAGAACGCGATGACGTACGACGGGACTAGAAAAAGGAAGTTCAATAGCCAGTAGCCAATAGCTGCCCCTGTCGTTTTTGGTCCGTCGGAATAGCATACAGACGAACGGTTTTCCCGATAGGAACTGATTCAGTCAGAAAGATTTGAAACTTGTTCTATTTCTAGGTCGGTCAGAATTTTAGAAAGAAAAAGTTTGATGAAGCCCACACACGATCGGAATGATTCCGTCGGACCTTTTCTGCCGGAAAGTCCGGTCATGTGTACACGGCATAAGAGTTTTATTCAGAGGGGGATGTATGTGAGTACTCCCCTTGCCTTGCCCGTGTGGTGGTGTCGGTGAAAGTTTAGCCATCTTTATCTTAAAGAAACTTCACTCTGGCTTATCCTATGGACTGTTTACTAATTTTTTACGGACTTCATCATTTATGCACTTTATTGACTTTTTGTATCGCATGATTATTTGTGTTTGATATATAGAGTTTTTTAGTTCACACCAGCTCTGGTGTTCATAATAGCGCTGCCTACATCTTGTGTGTGTTGTTTTACTACTCTATACCCTACGTAATCCTTATAAAATTGGATTATTTATTGAAAGTTCAAAAAAATGGCAACCACATTTCAGAGAATGGTGTCATCTTCATCAGGGCAGTAAAATAAATGTAACCTGGAGCTGTAGCAGACAGAATGCCACAGTCAAATGACACACTAAAGCCGCGTACACACGAGCAGAATGTCTGACAGAAACAGTCCGACGGAAGCTTTTTATCATCTATTCTGATCGCGTGTAGGCCTCATCGGACTTTTTCTTTCGAAAATTCTGACGGATCTAGAAATGGAACATGTTCTAAATATTTCCGACGGAACCAACCGCTCATCTGTATGCTGTTCCGACGGACCAAAAACGACGCATGCTCCGAAGCAAATACGAGATGGAAACTATTGGCTACTGGCTACTGAACTTCCTTTTTCTAGTCCCATCATACATGCTGTAAGTCACCGCGTTCTGGACGGTCGGACTTTGGTGTGACCATGTGTAGGCAAGACCGCTTGAATGGAATTCCGTCGAAGTTCCGTCGGAGAAACCTGCAGAGTTTATTCCAACGACAAAACCGGTCATGTGTACGTGGCAATACAGGACATTGGACATTGTGATATCTCTTTGTTTTCAAACAGCAAGCAGCCACCTATATTTGCTTGCTACAGTTCGTAGCCAGCACCCATAGGTGCCCAATTTCTCCTACAGTATGTAATAAATATGAAGGGCGGTTGTTGTGGACCTCTCTTTCTGCAAAAAATATGATGCCTGGCTATCAGGCTGTTTTGTTCTCACCCATTTGTGGGACAGGCACCAAGCATTTTCACAAGAAAGTCGATATTGGCAGTCCCGCTATTTATCTTGTGTCTGGTGTATTCCTCCATGTATACACTATATTACCATAGGTATTGGGACGCCTGCCTTTACACGCATATGAACTTTAATGGCATCCCAGTCTTAGTCCGTAGGGTTCAATATTGAGTTGGTCCACCCTTTTTCAGCTTTAAAGGCTTTAACTCTTCTCATAGGTTGGACTTGATGGACTTGTGTCTTTTTTCAAGTAGGTGTCTCACCTACTATGTAACTATATAATTCATCCCAAAGGTGTTCTATTGGGTTGAGGTCAGGACTCTGTGTAGGCCAGTCAAGTTCCCCCACCCCAAACTTGCTCATCCATGTCTTTATGGACCTTGCTTTGTGCACTGGTCCAAATCATTTGGTGGAGGGGGGATTATGGTGTGGGGTTGTTTTTCAGGGGTTGGGCTTGGCCCCTTGGTTCCAGTGAAGGGAACTCTTAAGGCATCAGCATACCAAGACATTTTGGACAATTTCAAGCTCCAAACTTTGTGGGAACAGTTTGGGGATGACCCCTTCCTGTTTCAACATGACTGCGCACCATTGAACAAAGCAAGGTCCATAAAGACATGGATGAGCTAGTTTGGGGTGGAGGAACTTGACTGGCCTGCACAGAGTTCTGACCTCAACCCAAAAGAACACCTTTGGGATGAATTAGAGCGGAGACTGTGAGTCAGGCCTTCTTGTCTACATCAGTGCCTGATCTCACAAATGTACTTCTGGAAGAATGGTCAAACATTCCCATAGACACACTCCTAAACCTTGTGGACAGCCTTTCCAGAGTTGAAGCTGTTCTAGCTGCAAAGGGTGGGCCAACTCAATATTGAACTTAACGGACTAATGCCCTGTACACACGATCGGATTTTCCAACGGAAAATGTGCGATCGGAGCGTGTTGTCGGAAATTCCGACCATGTGTGGGCTCCATCTGACTTTTTCCATCGGATTTTCCGACACACAAAGTTTGAGAAGAAGGGGGGGAAATTTGGGACTTTATATAAAACAAGACACTGAGGTAGATTAAATCAATCAAAATAGTAAGAATAATTTATTGGCAACATGAGAGGAGGTAGTAGAGTGGATAACATAAATAGTAGATAAATATGTAATTAGCAGAATTAAAAGGCATGATACAATCATAGCACAATAAAATTCATAATACAATAGCATTGTTACATATAATTGATAATGAACCAACAGTACACTCCAAAGTAGCTATATAATATTAACCAATATATTTTTTTGATGATTTAAACAAATCAAACCCATATTAGAATCATCAAAAAAATATATTGGTTAATATTATATAGCTACTGGGTATCATTCCTGGGTTGTTGTACTCTTCCAGTTAGGCAACCACCTTTAAGAAGGGGGTGATCCCATCCACTTCCGGGAGCTGCGACGCACACCGCGGCTATCCTCCAATCCCCTGGCCGGTTGGTCATGGGATCGCTGGCTCGCTCCCGCTGTGCGTCGACGCCACGCCCACACGCCTGACGTCCGGCGTCATCAGTGACACCATACGCTGACGTGTCTGTTTTTTTCATCGGCGCACAACACGTGGGATGCTGGGCGCCTTCTTATGAGCGCTAGTTGCTCGGACGGGGTTGCCCTCTTCCCCTGAGCTGCGCAATCCTTAGCGTGACGTTGGTATTCATACTTGACGATGCTGCGGGCTCCCCTCACCACTACTCCTCTTTCCGGAGACTGCTCCCTGCCTCATTTTTCACCAAGGCTCACTCCTCATGGTAATTCTTCACTACTTATCCTATTATGGCACTTCAGGTTTATTCTCTTTCTAGGTTTTTTTTTTTTTCTCAGCCTAGGGTGGTTTGCTATCTCTCATGTGTCACATTGGCAGTCTTTTCCACTCTCACCTTGGGGTTTCTGCCTTGGTTTTTATCCCAGTGTCCACACAACTTTTTCCTTTCTCCTACCCTTGACTTTCTAGCTTTGCTCCACGTTCTACCCTATTAACACCACCTCTTCAATTGTGTTTTTCACCAGTTTTCCGGGTTCACCCCCATTACTTCGGTTATGGCAAGGTGACCCCCTTCCAACATGGTCATTCACTTTTTCACCTGGCCTGCATATCGGTCTTGTTTGTTACCTCAGCTCCTGGGGGGATGAATTTTCACCTCAGAATATCTACGTTTTTTATCAACAATATCATTATCTATCCTCTTGTATACTATAGGTAAGAGTTGCTAGGACTACTGTTTTATGTTCCCTCTCTTCCTACTATAATCAATTACCATTGATTATTGATTCATTGTTTATCATAGGTACCCCCAATATATAGCTGCTCCTGATGAGTGGAAACGATGCACGAAACGCGTCAAGATTTTTCACGATTGGATGCTATGCCACAATAACCATGATTCTAATATGGGTTTGATTTGTTTAAATCATCAAAAAAATATATTGGTTAATATTATATAGCTACTTTGGAGTGTACTGTTGGTTCATTATCAATTATATGTAACAATGCTATTGTATTATGAATTTTATTGTGCTATGATTGTATCATGCCTTTTAATTCTGCTAATTACATATTTATCTACTATTTATGTTATCCACTCTACTACCTCCTCTCATGTTGCCAATAAATTATTCTTACTATTTTGATTGATTTAATCTACCTCAGTGTCTTGTTTCATATAAAGTCCCAAATTTCCCCCCCTTCTTTTCAATAATATTTAGGGATGGAGACCGGTGTACTGGATGGTCACGGCTCATATAAAGTCCCACCTATTTTTAATTTCTACACAAAGTTTAAGAGCAGGCTATAAAATTTTCTGACAACAAAATCCGTTGTCGGAATTTCCGATCGTGTGTACACAAATCCGACGCACAAAGTGCCACGCATGCTCAGAATAAATAAGGAGATGAAAGCTATTGGCTACTGCCCCGTTTATAGTCCCGACGTACGTGTTTTACGTCACCGCGTTCAGAATGATCAGATTTTCCAACAACTTTGTGTGACCGTGTGTATGCAAGACAAGTTTGAGCCAACATCCGTCGGAAAAAATCCATGGATTTTGTTGTCGGAATGTCTGATCAATGTCCGACCGTGTGTACAGGGCATAAGACTGGGATGCCATTAAAGTTCATGTGCGTGTAAAGGCTTGTGTCCCAATACTTTTGGTGATATAGTGTATGTGAATGCATGAAAAGCGCACAGTAAGTGCATTTTAAATGCTCATGTACATAGACCATATTATTTACTACCTATTGTAACAAAACATGGGTATTAGTCCATCCAATACAGACATTCACCACCAGTAAATATGCCTAAAATCTTTCATAGAACAAATCCAAGACTCACATGTTTATTAATAGTTGATAGTACATTACTGGCTGTTCATAGAACATTTTCACTTAAACCACAAGTGGTGTTTGTATGTAGGAAATCTTAGAGGTTAAAGTCATCAGGACAAGTGTCCCATTTGGAAGACTTCCCCTCTATTGCTATTTCAGTGACAACTCAGAATTGTAGATTTTTCCCCACTTTTGTTTCTGGCAGTGGTCACAAGGAACAAACAAAGAGGGAAAATCTCTCTAGAAGAGATAGAGGCAGCAATAACATCCTGATAGATGTTCTAAACCCAAAACGAGGAAAAAGTTTGGACTTTAAAGCGGAGTTCCGTAGATTTTTTTTTTTTAAGTCAGCAGCTACAAATACTGCAGCTGCTGACTTTTAAAATAAGGACACTTACCTGTGTCCAGGGCGCCCGCGATGTCGGCACACAAAGCCAATCTGTTGCTCGGCTCTCAGGTGCTGCCGCCGCCATCTTTGGTAAGGTAAGCCTTGCGGCTTCACTTCCTGGTTCCCTACTGCGCATGCGTGACTCGCGCTGCGCTTTCCCATTGGTCCCTGCTGTCTCCTGGGACCCGTGTGTCTCCCAGAAGACAGCAGGGGAGGGGCGGTTAGTGACGTAGATACCCGCAGGTGGCGCGGGTATCAATGCCCGGAAATGGAAGCAAAATATCTGTATTAGACAGGTATCTGCTCTCCCCTCCCCCCTGAAAGGTGCCAAATGTGACACCGGAGGGGGGGGGATTCCAAAAAGTGGAAGTTCCATTTTTGTTTGGAACGCTGCTTTAAGTAAACTTGCCATGAGTGCGGCACCGCCAAGTACTTACACTCACTGGCCACTCCACCACATCTAGATGCATTTAGGCATTTAAACGTGGTGAAAACGACTTGCTGAATTTCAAACCAAGCATCAGAATAGGTAAAAAAGGGGATTTAGGTGACTTTGAACGTGGCATAGTTGTTGGTGCCAGATGGGCTGGTCTGAGTATTTCAAAAACTGCTGATCTACTGGGATTTTCACTCACAACCACCTATAGGGTTTACAGAGAATGGTCAGAAAAAGAAAAAATATCCAGTGAGCAGAAGTTATGTGGAGGAAAATGCCTTGTTGATGTCAGAGGTCAGAGGAGAATGAGCAAACTGGTTCGAGATGATAGAAAGGCAACAGTAACTAAAATAACACTCGTTACAACCAAGGTATGCAGAATGCCATCTCTGAATGCACACCACATCGAACCTTGAAGCAGATGGGCTACAGCAGCAGGAGACCACACCGGGTACCACTCCTGTCAGCCAAGAACAGAAAACCGAGGCTACAATTCGCACAGGCTCACCAAAATTGGACATGTTGCCAGGTCTGATGAGTCTCAATTTAAGCTGTGACATTCAGATGGTTGGGTCAGAATATGGTGTAAACAACATAAAAGCATGGATCCATCCTGCCTTGTACCAACGCTTCAGGCTGGTGGTGTAATGGTGTGGGGGATATTTTCTTGGCACACTTTGGGCCCCTTAGTACCAATTGAGCATTGTTTAACCACTTCCTGACCAGGCCATTTTTTGCAAATTTATTTTACCTGACAATTGCACATTCGTGCGACGCTGTACCCAAATAACATTTATGTCCTTTTTTTTCCCCACAAATAGAGCTTTCTTTTGGTGGTATTCGATTACCTCTGGGGTTTTTATTTTTTTGCTATAAACAAAAAAGGCCGACAATTTTGAAAAAAAAAAAAACAATATTTTTTACTTTCTGCTGTAAAACACACCTAATAATTTTTTTTTTTTAAATCTAATTTCTTCATATACCAGTATTTATACCAATAAGTATTCTGCTACATATTTTTGGTTAAAAAAACCCCAATAAGGGTATATTGATTGGTTTGTGCAAAAGTTATAGCGCCTACAAAATAGGAGAAAGATTGATGGCATTTTTATTATGTATTTTGCTTTTACTAGTAATGACGGCGATTAGTGATTTTTAGCGGGACTGCGACATTGCGGCGGACAGATTGGACACCTAGCTGACATTTTTGACACTTTTTTGGGAACAAGCGACATTATTACAGTGATCAGTGCTAAAAATATGCCCTCACCTTGTACTAATGACACTGGCAGGGAAAGAGTTAACATCAGGGACGATCAAGGGTTTAAATGTGCTCCCTCAGTGTGTTTCTAACTGTGTGGGGGGATGGGCTGCCTGGGACAACACACAGATCTGTCTTCTTGCATAGCAGAAAAGACAGGATGTGTGTGTGATCCTCTGTCAGAACTGAGATTTGCCTTGTTTACTAATAAGTTGTGATAGTATCATCGGTCTATGAAACCAGAAATTGCTGCCCACATCCCTGAAAATTGAATATAAAAACAAGCAGGTTCCTCTGTGGGACTATTGAAGGCAGAAATTCCTTGACAAATAAATGTAATGAAAATATATTGATGTTTTATTGGAAAACTTTAAAAATGAATTGGTGACTTATGGGAAGTCACAATAGGATGCCGATACCCTGTGCCCCGAAAATAAGACCTAGCGTTATTGTCGGTGATGGCTGCAATATAAGCCCTACCCCCCAAATAAGCCCTAGTTAAAGTCCTTGTAGGTCTTATTTTCAGGGTAGGGCTTATTTTCGGGGAAACAGGGTAGGGCTTATTTGGGGGGTAGGGCTTATATTGCAGCCATCACTGACAATCACGCTAGGTCTTATTTTCGGGGAAACAGGGTATATATATTATTAAAAAATAGAAAGTACAATACCAAGAAACGTGTGTAAATGTATACAGGCAACCAATGGAGACTGACCATTGGTGAACTGGGTCAGACGAAACTGACGCGTTTCAAGGTTTGTAGTGATTAAACCTCTTCTTCGGGGGCTAGTGGTCTTGTTTACTATGGCAGATCCCCGTTCTGTTACTGTGGGGATCGATTGTGGGTGGCCGGCGGACATCGAGTCTGCCGGAACCCGCTGATTGGCTCTCCCGCACGCGCCCACAGATCGCCGTGTACGACCTGGACGTACAGCTACGGCAATTTGGGCAGCTGAGCCAACCTGCCGCAGTATGGCAGAGGTTAAACACCACGGCCTACCTAAGTATTGTTGCTGACCATGTTTATCTCTTTATGACTACATAATGCACCATGTCACAAAGTTCAAATCATCTCAAACTGTTTTCTTCACTGTTCATTGTACTCCAATGGCCTCCACAGTCACCAGATCTAAAGGGGGTCCAACCCGGTACTTGCAAGGTGTACCTAATAAAGTGGCCAGTGAGTGTATATTCCACTGGATATAGGTTTATGAAACCACAAAAAAACATGGATTTGCTGCACAAGAAAAGAAAACCCTGGACACATGGGCAGTGGTTACAGTGGATGATTTTTTTATGACTGTGGTTTCTAGCTACAAAGCTGACATTTTATAGAATCATCCCAAGAAGGTGTATCATGGGGAAAAGGTACATCTATTTCTTTCAGCAGAGCAAAAAAATCATGTCACCTTGTCACACTAGCTTAGAAGAGAAAGGCGCTGAAGTTCCGTCCTGAAATGAGTAATGGCCATAGTCATGTGGATGGTCCCTGGACTCCAGCAGCTAGTGCCCCAGCTTTGTCCTAAGAATCCACCTTGGCAGCTCATTCACCCCCTGTCGCTGACTGATTGGCTGCTTTACACAGGAAATGTTTACTCTTGCTACAGGCATGTCTCTAATCAAGGGCGTCCAAGGAAGCTGAATTAAACCTAACCAATTTTACAAATGGGTTTCTCTTGAGTGATGACATTAATATCTGTTATGTGCTCATGACACCAGCTCTCCAGGATCAGGATTTTAAAGGGATAGTAGCACTAAATATTTCTTGCTTTCATACACAGTAATACCTTAGATTACGAGCATAATTTGTTCCAGAAGAATGCTTGTAATCCAAAGCACTTGTATATCAAAGTGAGTTACCCCATAGGAAATAATGGAAACTCAGATAATCCGTTCCACAGCCACTGATTGTTTATGCAGTACTGCATGTGGCCAGAGGTGCGGGGGCGTCGGAGACACTCGGAAACACTCGGAGACCACTCGGGAAGGACATGGATGTCACATATGTGACATCTATGTCAGTTCCGATATGACTTAGCAGAGGATCAGTCTAGGAGCCCCCCTGCTTAGGCGGAACGGATAGTGCCCGTTTTAAAGGGAATTAAAGACTATGTGAACTTGTACCTTGTAAAACAACCCATTCTGTTTAAAACAGAAATGAAAGGCAAAATATTTATATATATATATATATATATATATATATATATATATATATATATATATATATACACACACACACACAGTATATATATATATATATATATATATATATATATATATATATATATATATATATATATATATATATATAGTGGGGGTGGAAAAACAGCAGAACACTGATCTTCCCAGTGAATGGTTGTGCAGGGGGGACATGTCAGACAGAAGCTTGACCAGTGGAGGACAGCGGCGGTACTTGGCCGCTAGCGGGGGGTTTTACCCCCCGCTAGTGGCCGAGAAAGGGTCAAAAACCACCGCAAAGCGCCTCTGCAGAGGCGCTATAGCCGCGCTGTCCCATTGATTTCAATGGGCAGGAGCGGTGTATACACTGCTCCTTCACTGCTCCGAAGATGCTGCTAGCAGGACTTTTTTTCCCGTCCTGCTAGCGCACTGCTCCAATGTGAAAGCCCTCGGAGCTTTCACACTGGAGACACAGCAGCGGCTGTTTCGGGTCGGTTTGCAGGCGCTATTTGTAGCGCAATAGCGCCTGCAAACCGCCCCAGTGTGAAAGGGGGTCTTAGAAGTGGCAGCAATTTACAAATAGTAATAGCTTTTTTTCTGTTTAGTTTCCCTCTGCTGCTCAGCTTGGGACATTTGTAATTAAAGCGGAGTTCCACCCAAAAATGGAACTTCCGCTTTAAGGGAAGGTGACCCCCTGACATGCCACATTGGGCATGCCATTTTTTTGGGGGGGAGCAGAAACCCTTTTTTTTTTTAGAGGGTTCCAGCTCCCACTTCCTCCCAGGGCACCGGAAGTAAGTTCACCTCTCCCCCTTCCCTCTCGGCAATCATCTGGGACACGTCACAGGTCTCAGATGGTTGCCTGGCCAGTCACAGTGCGCCGCGCGGCTCGCGCATGCGCAGTGCGTGCCTGGCTGTGAAGCCACAGCCGGGCGCCCACAGTGACAATGCCGGCGCCGCAGAGAGGAGGGGGAGACGAGCGGGGCTTTGTCTGCATCCCTGGACCCTGGGACAGGTAAGTTTCCAATTATTAAAAGCCAGCAGCTGCAGTATTTGTAGCTGCTGACTTTAAATTTTTTTTTTTTTTTTTTAAGCGGAACTCCGTTTTAAAATAGTTCAGGAAATACAATCCAGTAGTATTTATAGTTGAAAATAGTCTTGACAAACAGACCTCATGCTGCATCCATTATGCTGGCCTCTGCCCTGCTGACCCCTATCCTCAGTTCTGCTGACCCCTGTCCTCTCCCCTGCTGACCCCTGGACTTTACCCTGCTGACCCTTGTCCTCTCCCCTGCTGACCCCTGGCCTTCACCCTGCTGACCCCTGGCCTCCACCCTGCTGACCCCTGTCCTCTCCCCTGCTGACCCCTGGCCTTCACCCTGCTGACCCCTGGCCCAGGGGCGGATCCAGGGGGGGGCAACGGGGCAATTGCCCCCTCAGAGAAATGCGGGTGAGTGTGAGAGAGCCGGCTGGCGGCTCCATAAGTGAGAGAGCCATCGGGCGGCTCCATAGGTGAGAGAGCCGGCGGGCGGCTGCGTAAGTGAGAGAGCCGCCGGGCGGCTCCATAGGTGAGAGAGCCGCCGGGCGACTCCGCAGGAGAGAGACAGCGGGCTGGCCCGGCGGCTCAGTTGGTGAGATGTGCCGCTCGATGTGTTTGTGGGCTGCTTGCCAATCAGGGAGCCGACAGGCGGGGGAGCAGAGAGATGACATCATCTCTCACCGCCCGGCGCCCGCCCTGCATCCCTGCAGTTCCCCCCTCACCATGCAGCAGAGAGATTACATCATCTCTCTGCTGCCTGTCTCTGGGACACAAGAGACCACCTTAGCAGGTGGCAAGTGACAATCTTCATCTGGTGACAGGCGACGTGGCAAGTGACAATCTGCAACATGTGGCAGGCGAGGTGGCAAGTGACAATCTTCATCTGGTGACAGGCGACGTGGCAAATGACAATCCACAACATGCGGCAGGCGACGTGGCAAGTGACAATCTGCATCTGGTGACAGGTGACGTGGCAAGTGACAATCCGCAACATGTGGCAGGCGACGTGGCAAGTGACAATCTGCATCTGGTGACAAGCGACATGGCAAGTGACAATCCGGAACATGTGGCAGGCGACGTGGCAAGTGACAATCTGCATCTGGTGACAGGTGATGTGGCAAGTGACACACTCGGGGCTCCCACTGATTCTGCATTATGGTGAGTTAAACTATTTAATTTTTTATAACAATGTAATAATAGTAATAAAGCGCTTCAATCATCCTGACACCATAACAACCATGGTGCCGTGATGATTGAAGCGTCAACACCAGCCATTTCCCCGATAGATGTACCCCAAAAAAAATATTTTCTGGCAGTGCCCCCCCCCCCCCCCCGAGACTAGACTCTGGATCCGTCCCTGCCCTGGCCTCCACCCTGCTGACCCCTGTCCTCTCCCGTGCTGACCCCTGGCCTCCATCCTGCTGACCCCTGGCCTCTCCCCTGCTGACCCCTGGCCTCTCCCCTGCTGACCCCTGGCCTCCACCCTGCTGACCCCTGGCCTCCACCCTGCTGACCCCTGGCCTCCACCCTGCTGACCCTGTCCTACTGACCCCCAGTACACTGCTTTACTGATTCCTGTACACTTCCTTGCTGACCTTCCATACTTAACCCTGCTAACTTCTGTCCTCTGTCCTGCTGACAAACTCTCCTCTGGCCTGCTGACCCCCCTGTACACGGCCCTGCTGACCTCCCATCCTCTGCCCCCCTGACATTTTTTACTGCACCCGTAAATCAGACAGGCTAGATCCAGCCTTGGACTCAGATGAAAAACAAAAAACCCATTGACATCTTTGCTATAGATAAAATGGCTAAATCTTTGAAGGATCCGACTGCGCAATGTTTTGTTTGAGAATGTAATATCTATCTTTAGTATAGTTTATATAAGGAGAATGTGCGTGGAGCGCTACAGGCACCCATACAACAAGAGGCTGCTTTATATGACTACCTTGTAATCCACGTTCGTAAACGATTGAATGAACATACCATGTAACCTCATACTTAATCTTCCTAAAATATGATGTATATATAAGCAATCCTATATATTACTCCTAATGTGGAATATAACTTAGCTGAGTGTCACAATGATGAATCTAGATGGAGCTCAGCACAAGTGAAAAGACTTTGCGCTGTCACATTTCTTACAAGCGTTGGACACATCTCCAAGCCAGAGAGGCGGCATCATAATAATCTCAGCTGACAAGTTCTGCCTCCTAGAGGTAAATGCAGCGTGTACTGGCTTTAGTTTACATTCCTGGCTGCCTGCATTTTCTTTGCACAGTGTTTCATCTTTTATGCGGCATGACTTTGTGCTGATAACTCTTCTGCATTGGAATTATCTGATTGTTTATAGATATTGGAAGGATGCAAAAGACATTAATGTGCTGTCCAAGTGAACGACACCAGATGCAGATGTGAAGGATGGGAATTTCCAGTCTTGCTCATCTGGTTTCAAACAGAACAAATGTGATCACACTACCACCCAGTGGCGGCGCCCCCTCTAATCTCCATGCGCCCGGCTTCTAATCTCCATGCAGGACGCCGGACGCATGGATTTCAATGGGCTTTTTTTTTTTTTTTTTGAAGCACATGATTAGAGCTGGCTAAAAAGGATGGACTCAAAGGTTGGCTTAAAAAAGGGAACCCGCCCACTTGTGTGACAAAAGCGAATTAATATTTGCTATTGTCTTCCTGCTTCTTCTCCCGGCCGATCAGGAAGAGGGTCTTATGACCTGATTGGCGGAGAGAAGCGACTGTATTGGCCAGTAACCGACAAGGAGGAGAAATGGGGTAAGCCGCCAGCGAAGCCACCGAGGAGGAGAAGCAGGGGGGAAGCCGCCAGCGACCTGGATCGGTTAAGTAGTGCGGGATGATCGACCGAGCGAAGGCGGGGGGATTGCAGCCGAGAGGTTTGTTTGCTGCCCCCCCCAAAATTGGAGCAACCGCCGCCACTGCTACCACCCTACCACTGGGTAGTAAGATTATCAATCCAAACTGCCCTAATTTGGAGCAACTGCTCTTTTTTGGAACCAAATGACTGTTTCTCATTCTTCTCGGCTGTCCCTCTTTTGGTATGATGTACAGACCTCTATTAAAAATTATACTACTTACCTAGGACTAGGAGAGTCATTCCTTGCTACACGTTACTGTGTGCAGCTTTACATGCAGCTAAACCCTCCTATCCCCCAATAAGGCAGTCAATCTATAGAAGTCTTAGGCCCCTTTCACACAGGCTGTCCAATCAGGTCCGCCTGTCAGTTTTTCAGACGGATGGTGGTCCTATGTGTCCTCTCAGTTTTTACCGCGAATTTCCAAAGCAGCTGTTCAGTGGTTCAGCTGCGATTTAGATGTGGTTCACATGCAAATTTTTGGAGGCAGTGACCACTGACGTCTTTAACATTAGCTGGCTGTTAAGGAGCAGGCCGGGAAGCCGACCGCCACACCCTTAAGTTTGGATGACTTATCGCCCCCCCCCCCCCCCTTTCCTGGCCTGCCAGGCTGCATGCTCGGATAAGGGTCTGGAATGGATTTTGGGGGGACCCCACGCCATTTTTTAAAATATTTTGGCGTGGGGGTTCCCCTCAAAATCCATACCAGACCTAAGGGTCTGGCCTGGATTTAGGGGGTAGACCCCACATGTTTTTTTTGTTTTTTTTTTAAATGTCGGCGTGGGGTTTTCCTTAAACATCGTGCAAGACCCGAAAGGGCCTGGTATGGATTGGGGGGACTCCCACGCTGTTTTTTTTTGGGATCAAATTTGTGTTTAAAACTGATCAGGTGTGTGATTTACATTTGTTCTCATTGAAGGCAATGAGCCTGGAATTCACATCTGAACCGCACAACAGTGCTCAGAAAACGCAGCGAATTCGCACTGCCGTTGCGCCGCATATATGTGAACCGGCTCCATAGGAAGCCGGTTTGATTCACATCATGCGAATCGGATGCGGTTGAAATATGTGCATCCGATTCGCATATATGTGACCAGAGCCTAAGTGAATATGAAAACAATGTCAAAAGGGACAACAGCAAACCTGATAAAAATCCTTTGCTGGGGAGAAGACAGTTAGACAAAACCTTTCATCCAACCATAGCATCTATTATTTTGAAAAGCCTGCAGTGGAACAAACCTCCCTCGCAGCCACAATTTTGTGTCACATCTTTAGATCTCTCCGTTAGATCTCTATAACTTGAGATCTTGGAATCTGGTAAGAGGTGTGTGTTGTATGTGGTGGAGGTTTTCATCTGAGCACCGTCACGCACGTCTTTGTTCCGCACACAGTTAAACACGGGATAGCCATTAGGATCCAGTTTGTTTTGCTTTGATTGCAATCTGGGAAGTGTCAAAGGATGAACTGTTTTCCTATAATGCAAAGGACTTTGTTCACATTATAGTTACCTTTTGGTCACCACATTTTGGTCACGTTATAAAGTCATACGTTTTTTGAGCAATGTTTAACTTGTCACTGTGATTTTTCACTTGCTTTTTTTATTTATTTTTTTTTTTACACACATGATGATAATGAGAGAAGCGCACTCATTTTGCTTTGTTTTAGTTTATTTTTATTTTTTATTACTTTTTTTTTTTATTTAGAGGATTTGCAGCAGTTAAGAAAATGAATGACTATATATTTATCCAACAATTGTTCCGAAACACTTGCAAGTTACATTACCAAAAAATTAATTATAGCTAAACATGGTGAAAGTTTTCGGTTAAAAGTGAACAGTAAGGCCCCTTTCACACTGGGGCGGTTTGCAGGCGTTATTGCGCTAAAAATAGCGCCTGCAAACCGCCCCTAAACAGCCTCCGCTGTTTGTTCAGTGTGAAAGCCCGAGGGCTTTCACACTGAAGCGGTGCGCTGGCAGCAGAAGAAAAAATCTCCTGCAAGCCGCATCTTTGGAGCGGTGAAGGAGCGGTGTATTCACCGCTCCTAAACCGCTCCTTCCCATTGAAATCAATGGGACAGCGCGGCTATACCGCGGTAATACCCTATACGAGGGGTTTTAAACCTTTTTCGGCCGCCAGCGGGGGGTTAAAACCGCACCGCTAGCGGCCGAATACCGCGGTAAAACAGCGCTAAACATAGCGCTGTTTTACCGCCGACGCCCCCTACCGCCCCAGTGTGAAAGGGGCCTAAGGCCTCCAGGAATTTGAGACAGGCCACAAAGTAGGAATCTATGCCTAAAAAACCTCAGAGCACAGTATATAAATGTGCTTTGTTTTAGTATTTATTATTATTATTGTTATTATCCACGATTTATATAGCACCAACAGTTTACACAGCGCTTTACAATGTAGAGGGGGGGCAGCACAATTACAGTACAGTTCACTACAGAAGGGACAGGAGGACCCTGCTCGTAGAGCTTACATTCTAAACGGAGGGGGAGGTGGTACAAAAGGTAATAGATGCAGGGAATTGGGGTTATTAGGTGGGTGTGGGATAGGCTTCCCTGAATAAGTGAGTTTTCAGGGATCTCCTGAGGTGGACAGGTTAGGGGCTGATCCAATATACCAGGGCAGGGAATTCCAGAGGATGGGAGAGGCTCTGGAGAAGTCCTGAAGACGAGCATGAGAGGAGGTAACAAAGGGAGCTAGAGAGCAGGAGATCCTGGGAGGAGCGGAGGGGAGGATTTGGGCGACATCTATTTATTTGTATGTGTTTATTTGAGAGTTGTATGTCTCTTAGTTTTTTGTTGTTTTCACGTAATTAGTTTTTTTCACATAATTTATTTATTTGTCCTAAGAGTGGGATAAGCGGAGGATATTTTTCTTTAGTAATACAATATAGGTCATTAGGAATATGCAGTGAGAAATAAACTCAATTATATTTGGGGGCTTTTATTTATTAGGTTTATCATTACAAGCATTTATATACTGCTGACTATTTATACAGCGATTTACCGTATTTATTGGCGTATAACTCGCGCCGGCGTATAACACGCACTCCAAGTTTAGGATTGAATTTTAAGGAAAAAAACTTTTAGGAGTAAAGTTTAAGGAAAAAAAACTTACATTAAAATGCCCATCAATGCAGCGTTATCTGTCCATCTGCAGCCTTGTCAGTGTCAGTGCAGCCTTGCCTCAGTGTCCATTGCAGCCTTGCCCCAGTGCAGCTTTGCCCCATTGCAGCCATGTCAGTGCAGCCATGTCAGTGCAGCCTTGTCAGTGCAGCCTCGTCAATGCAGCTTTGCCCCATTGCAGCCATGTCAGTGCAGCCTTAACAGTGCTGCTTTGCCCCAGTGCAGCCTTGTCAGTGCAGCTTTGTGTGATCTGTGTGATCGCCGCGATCGCCACCGACATACACAGCTGTGTGTAGATTCAAATATGGCGCAGAGACCGCAGAGACTCGGCGGAGCCGAGATACACATAGCCGAGTGTTCTCGGCTATTTTCGGCTATTCTCGGCGCCGCTCACTGTCACGCCCAGTCCCGCCCTATGATGGACATAACACAGGTCCAATGGTGGGACTGGGCGTGACTGTGAGTGGCGGCGAGAATAGCCGAGAACACTCGGATATATGTATCTCGGCTCCGCCGAGTCCCTGCAGTCTCGGCGCCATATTTGAATCTACACACGGCTGTGTATGTCGGCGGCGATCCCGCCGATTGCCGCGATCGCCGCCGATCAAACAAAATTGGCGGGGATTGGCATATAACACGCACCCATGATTTTCCCCTGATTTTAAGGGGAAAAAAGTGTGTGTTATACGCCGATAAATACGGTAATTACTTTCCAATCACATCAGTGCTTGCCCTCAAGGAGATCCCAGTCAACAATTCCAATTAATCTACCAGTATGTATTTGGAGTATGGGAGGAAAATGGAGAAACATGCAAAACACAATTCAAACCAAGTGTCACAATAACTGGTCAGGAACAAGTCAAACATTGGTAACGAGTGTTAGCAAAGATACAGATGGCAGCAGAGTCACAAAAGTGAAATTTTGCCTGGAGAGAGCACAATAATCTGGCAAGCAGGAAGGGCAAAGGCATGGCCTAAAGAGGAAGTTCACGGAGGGAGCAAGGAGTTCAAGGTTCAGCAGAAACAAGGCACAGGAAGGGATTATCCGATGAATCAGACAGGTTGCTGTCCGGCATCTTATGTGGCTTAACAAGAAGAGACATCGCCAGACACAGCAGAGGTCCTAGGTTCAGACCCGGGTCTTGACACCAAGGACACCAGTGTTGCAAAGCAGAAGTACTAAGCCACTGTGCTGCCTTTAGCAAACAGAGATAATATGTTGTCCACCTTATTTTTTATTTCTATTACTATTCTGAACAAATATAGAAAACAAAAGCCCAATTCCAGCCAAAGCATTTATTTAGTGCTGGATAGAGTGGGGAAGGGTTACAATCATGTTTTGTTTTTTTATTATTATTAATATTCTTTTTATTTAGTTCTAACAATAAAAAGGTACAAAACAGTGACTGCCTGTCAGAAATTACAAAACGGTGACATGCAGTCGTGGTGCTAAACAAAAGGAAAAACAGCAGTATACAAAAGAATAATGCCTGTGACTAATACAGGATGCAAGGCCTCTCTACATACAGAAAACAGAGGTTACATGATGGTACACGCCACACATTATCTCCTACAGTGGAGGGTGAAAAGCATAACTGATAGAGTTAAAAATTACAGATGAATACATAAAATCTCTTAGCAGAGTTCAAACAATTGGACAGTTAAAGCGGTAGTAAAGCGGTAGTAAACCGAGAGGTCACCGGCGGCATGCAGTGTGCATATCTCTTAAACAGTGCAAGTTTAGGAGATATTCGCTTTACCTACAGGTAAGCCTTATCAAGGCTTACCTGTAGGTATAAGTCAAAAAGAAGACTTTACTACCACTTTAACTATGGAGAGTATAATAAGAATAAAACGGTAGTTAATCAGAGACAGTGAACCCCCCCCCCCCCGCCCCCCCCATACACACACCTTATCAAACTTTTGCGGTATATCTCTATTCAATTAAGTTGCCTTATAAAAGCTGAGGGCCCTGTTGACCAACAACTTCCGAGCTGCTAATGTTGGAGCTGCAGCCTTTTTCCACAACAGGATAATACGTTTCCTTGTATAATACAGTAGATGGGTAAGTAGGGTATGTATAGCCAATCCATCCACCAAGCTTCAAAGGCAAGTTCTTATAGGGGCTGAAGGGTATAGTGGTAACAATTTGAACACATTGAAGGGCCTTAACCCAAAATACCTGGATAGCTGGGCAATCCCATAAAATCTGCCCCAGTGAAGGAGCAGCACCAACATGAGGAGGAGCAATCTCCATAAATCTTAGCTTGTTTGGCAGGAGTTATGTACAGTATATTCGGTGTAGAAATTTGTAATGTATAAGTTGATCCCTGGCAGAGATTAACCTAGTAAAGGGGGCCTCCCACACATCTTCCCAATCCTCGTCATCAAGGTCTGGTACATTAGATACCCACGAAGACTTACAAATACTGAGCAATTTGGTAGTTTTGGGGGATAAATATTTGTAAATGGCTGATAGGGGTTTGACAAGATCATGGTTTCTTACCATGGACTCCAGGTCTGAAGGACGGAAGGAGACCTGGGCACAACCAAAATTGAGACTGGTAGGCATGTCACAGCTGCATATAGCTGCAATAACGATATGGGGTTTGATATAAGTATATGAGCTCATCAAAGGACCTTAGTACTCCATTCTGAGTGATATCACTTAGTTTCCTAACCCCATACCTCGTCAACACAATAAGGGTCTTCATAGATATAAGAGTGTGGGGAAGATTGGGATTTTTCAATAGGGGGGGCATGAGATGAAATGTTCCCCCAAACTCTGCCCCTTGTGTCATCCTCCTTGTGTCACCCTCCAGGCCCTCATGACAGATCTCATAGAGCTAGTTTAAGTGTGAGGAGACTGAGGACCCCTAAGAACTTGATGTGTTAGTGCTTCAAAAGAGCAACAGTCATGTTTTATTGCCACTTGTGTTTCCCTCAATATCTGTCAGGACAGGGCGTTAGGGGAAATCTCCCTAATGAGGACACAGACAAAAACACATTATAAGTAAAGTGAGGAACTGCAAAATGTTCACCATTATTTTAATTGCTGTTTATGCCTTTCTGCCCTAATGACAATCAGTCCCCCCATTTTTTGCAAGGGAGGTAACTGAGAAAGCCCAAAGTTGGGCTTTTAAAGAAAATCCATTTTACACCTTGACTTCAAACAACTCAAACTTAAAGTGGTGTTCCGGCCGAAATTATACTTTTTAAATAAAAATACCCCTATAATACACAAGCTTAATGTATTCTAGTAAAGTTAGTCTGTAAACTAAGGTCTGTTTTGTTAGTTTATAGCAGTAGTTTGTTATTTTATAAACTTACAGCAGGACGTGGCCATCTTAAGTGTGGGCATCTGAAGCCAGACTGTATTTTTTCCTGGATCTCATGCTTGCAGATCTCGCACATGCTCGGTGCAGTACAAGCAGTGTAACAGGGTTCAGGTCAGGTTTCCATAGCAACGGCAGTGTCAGAGGAAGTTGCTGCCCCTTCCCAGAAGGCATTGCAAACAGGAAATGATGCGATGGGCCATGGCCAGGGAGGAGGAAGTGAAAAATGAATACAGCAGATATACAGTAGGTGCTGAGAAAAAAAAATTAAAAATATCCAATTCGTTTACAGTGCACAGTTTAGTGAGGGATACTGAAGAGTTGTAAAAGTGGGTGGAACTCCACTTTAACAAGGGTCTCTGAGCTGCTGGTAAATGCAATCAGTTTGGTATAAACCCAAATTAGTGATCTTGCAACAAAGGGGAAAGATAGATATTCTTCCCCAAATATTGTCCTGACACCAGATCCTGTGCCACCATCCTCTGGACATTTTTAGGGGGCCTCTTCAAAGAAAAAAACCCACACTTGGGCTTTAAAAGAAATTTAATCCCATCCCTTGACTTCAAACAACTCAAAATTACAACATTAGTACACTGTTATAAATACATATTTTCAACTGTAAAAGAAAATGTTTTTTTTTTTTAAGGTTTGTACTAATATCAATATATTAAAAATGATCAGTAATGTTATCCCTTGAAATAAAAATTTACAGTACTTACTTTACATAGTCTACTAAAAGCCAGTATATTTACATTTTTATCGCTCTTATCCATTTTCTTTTGCTGTTTGCGTTTTTCAGGTTATCCTGGTTTTCAGGTTTTCTGTGATCTTTTGTCTTTTGTCTATAGGCATACAGGGTTATACAGGTTTCTCTCTTTTAACCGCTGAATTTATCATTGATCTTTTGATGTTGTTTGATTCTTTCTTTCTTTCCTTGGCATTTCTCTTGGTACTAGAAGCTCTTTTTTCTTTTAGACAAGCCTTTAACACTCTCCAAAGAGACAAACAATTTAAAAATGTATCTGCTGCAGGTAGCAGATACAAGTAGAAGAAGTAGCTAAAAAAACCTGCACATATGGCCAAAGGCCAAGTACGGTAATTATGACAGCTAAACCTCCAATACAATTGGGTAGTTTTTTTGGCCCATTAAAATATAGAGCTGCTTTGCTGACCACCTGGAATGTACAAGAGGCAGTAAGGTGAGTGCAGGCCTCGGCGATAAGAGGGAGTGTCGGAGCTCTACCTGGCAGATTGGCTCTTTATTTGATCGCATCTGGAGGCTTAAAGCTGCTGCAGATATATGCTTATAGGTTTTATTGCTTTCTGTGCCCCCTTTAAGGAGATTCACCCTCTCTATTTGTCCTGTTAGCCATTGTCATTAAAAGTCAAAGTAAAATAAAAGCCCAAATTTTGGGTTGTCCCTAGAAAAGTAATAGAGGGCAAATCTTCCAATGGGGTCACTTCCTGTTTAGCGATGGGACAGGAAGTGAAGGGAAATCTTCCCAAAAGGACACAAATGGCAAAAAAAAAGTTATAAAGAGGTTATAGCCCTTCTTTACTCTATCCAAAATTGAAAAAAAAAGTTTTGCCTAAAGTTCTACTTTAAGACAAGGGCCTACACTTTATACCTGCGGCAGTTTTTTTTTTAATTTTCTGTTCTAAGTCTCATTAAAGAATAACCAAACCCAAGAAAAATGTAATATATTTCAGCTTACCAGCCTTTGGATGTGGTGGCTGTGTTAGTTTTCATTTTTCAGAACCTTTAAGTACAGAAAATACAACCTCCTGTGGGCTGAACTATAGCAAAAATATTGTTAAGCTGGCCATACATGGATCGAAATTCAGCCGGTTCAGCAGGAACCAGACAAACTTTGATCCATGCAGAGCCGTTTTCCTTCATGAAAAGTCGATCTATCAATCTAATAATCAACCTAATAAAGTGGCCAGTGAGTGTATACTTGGCTGATATACAAAAAAAAAAACAATTGGTCCAACTATGTCTTTTACTACAAATCATTAAATGTATTATAAATATGAGTATATACAGTGGATATAAAAAGTCTACACACCCCTGATAAAATGTCAGATTTCTGTGGTGTAAAAAAAATGAGACAAAGATAAATCATTTCAGAAAATTTTCCACCTTTAATGTGACCTATAAACTGTACAACTCAGTTGAAAAACAAACAGAAATATTTTGGGGGGGGGGGGGGGGATAAAAGTAATAAACCTTAAAAAAATGTGGTTGCATAAGTGTGCACACCCTCTTATAACTGGGGATGTAGCTATGTTCAGAATTAAGCAATCACATTCAAACTCATGTTAAATAGGAGTCAGTACACACCTGTCATCATTTAAAGTGCCTCTGATTAACCTCAAATAACGTTCAGCTGTTCTAGTAGGTCTTTCCTGACATTGTCTTAGTCACATCCTACAGCAAAAGCCATGGTCCACAGAGAGCTTCCAAAGCATCAGAGGGATCTCATTGTTAAATTGTATCAGTCAGGAGAAGGGTACAAAATCATTTCCAAGGCATTAGATATACCATGGAACACAGTGAAGACAGTCATCATCAAGTGGAGAAAATATGGCACAATGGTGACTACCAAGAACTGGACGTCCCTCCAAAATTGATGAAAAGACGAGAAGAAAACTGGTCAGAGAGGCTGCCAAGAGGCCTACAGCAATATTTAAGGAGCTGCAGGAATATCTGGAAAGTGCTGGCTGTGTGGTACATGTGACAACATAGTTACATAGTACGAGCAAGGGGGATTGTTGGAGGGGAGGGTGGGACTTTATATGAAGCATGTACCAGCAAGCAAGTAGTAAGATGAACATAGAGGAATTTATTAACATAATACCGGAGCATACACGTTACAATTGCAAAATGCATACAAGGTAAAACAGATAAATACATAAGGACGTATAATATAACATTCATGATAATATTGTTCATACAATTGATGGAAAGATAAACAGGATAAAAGGTTAGGTAATGGTGACTCAAGATACCACCTAGGATAAATTCCCTAGTACATCATAATCAAGGTAGGGTAAAATAAAATTAAGAACCAGTGATGTCTGCTGGACCTAAGGCCTCGCTAAACCTGTGGGGGGGGGTTTATGAATGTAGTATAGTTGATAGGGACTCGATAAACAGTTGAACACGGCAAATAGTGGCTCAACGCGTTTCGTGGCTTCCATGCCACTCGTCAGGAGCGAGCCCGTGTATTATCTGAAAATATATTAGGATAATTACATAAAACAATAGGACAAGGGACAATAGTAATGGGGGAGCGTGGTAAACGAGCCCCCAGGCTGATGTATGGATATACTCACTGAGAGACTGTGTATTGACGGTGTAGCGGTGGGACCCCGTAAGCCATCCAGGTTGCCGCCAACGGGAGCCGTGGTGGGGAGCCCCGTGGAGACGGCAGCGAACGCCAACCAGCGCGAGCATAGGAACCGAGGGATGTCTAAAGAAAGGTGAATGAGGGTGAGGGTATGCTGGGATGTAAGGAAAGGATGTGGGGAGTAGGAAAGAAGGGAGCACTCAGATGTAAGGTAAAGTGATGGGGAAACAGTGAGAGATGTGGGAAGGGAAGAACAAACCATAAGAGGGTGAAGCAAGGTGAAGGAAACAGAACAACATAGTGTGGTAACCAAGAATAGGGGAAGTAATGAGTGTACCTGGAAGGTAATGAGGCCCCTGGGAAGGGGAATTCCGATAGATGTGTGATCGGGTGTGTGTAAAACCTCGAGTGCCCATGCTGCCCCGGAGAGCGCCCAGATAACGCCGCCGCGAGTGCCGCCCACCAACGTCACCTTAAAGTCCCTAATACTAAAACCCCCTTCTCTTGTATAGTTACATAGTAGGTGAGGTTGAAAAAAGACACAAGTCACAATCTCCCGTATTCTTCATATGTCTGGGCTATGGAGAAGAATGGCAAGACGGAACTTACAAAGAAAAACATCCAAGCCCAGCTACATTTTGCAAAAATACATCGGAAGTCTCCCAAAAACATGTTGGAAAATGTGTTATGGTCTGATAAAACCAAGGTTGAACTTTTTGGACATAATTCCAAAAGACACATTTGGCGCAAAAACAACACTGCACATCACCAAAAGAACACCATACCCACTGTGAAGCATGGTGGTGGCAGCATCATGCTTTGGGGCTGTTTTTCTTCAGCTAGAACGGGGGGCCTTAGTCAAGGTAGAGGGAATTATGAACAGTCCCAAATACCAGTCAATATTGGCACAAAACCTTTTGGCTTCTGCTAGAAAGCTGAACATGAAGAGGAACGCCATCTTTCAGCATGACAATGACCCAAAACATACATCCAAATCAACAAAGGAATGGCTTCACCAGTAGAAGATTAAAGTTTTTGAATTAAAATATGTAGGGTGATCTGAAGAGGGCTGTGCACAGGAGATGCCCTCGCAATCTGACAGATTTAGAGTGTATTTGCAAAGAAGAGTGGGCAAATATTGCCAAGATGTGCCATGCTGATAGATTCATACCCAAAAAGACTGATAGCTGTAATAAAATCAAAAGGTGTTCAACAAAGTATTAGTTTAAGGGTGTGCACACTTATGCAATCATATTATTTTAGTTTTTTTATTTTTACTTCCCTCCACCAAAAAGATTTGTTTGTTGTTCAACTGAGTTGTACAGTTTATAGGTCACATTACAGGTGGAAATAGTTCTGAAATGATTTATGTTTGTCTAATTTTTGTACATCACAGATACCTGACATTTTAACAGGAGTGTGTAGACTTTTTATATCCACCACTATACATATAAATATACTGATTGAACCCTTATATTAGCTGCACTTATATTAGCTTTCCCTTGAAGAAAGGAAATGGGATAAACTCATTAGTACTCCCAATCATTGACTGTCCAATCAGTAGACTGAAGGGCTGGGAGGTAAAGAAAAGTGGGGTCACTGTCCTGACTATACTGCCTGGAAAGGGTGTCTGGATCACAAACCTTGCTATCAGATTTATAGAAGGGTTATTATTCAAGTTTGGTTAATAACTCAAATGGCTGGTGTCATTACTGATCATGTGCAGCACCATAGCAACTGAAAAGCTAACAGAAGCTAAGATGGCACCTTCCTTGGCTACCAAGGTTAGGTCGGATCTAGTTCAATTAAAGTTGAGGTGAGTTAAAAATGATACCACTCATTCAAGCACATGGGACCGTGCTGCAACTGCTCTGCAACAATGTAAAATGAACACAATTGAAACACAGTGCTGCAGGTTTCCATTAATTAGCATAAGTAGTTAGGGGGCGATATATCACCTCAGAGCCACCTGTCAAATGCCCCTGAATGGCAATCTACTGCAAAACGCTTTTCAGAAGAGAGGTAAACACTATTGCACGCCTAAACAAGGTCTTAGTGATTACATCTGTGGCCACCATGTTGGCTGATTTTAGCAACAGAATCAGTTTAGGCAGAACATGGAAAAAATGTGTGAAAAAAAGCTATAGCATGTAGTTAGTGGCATCCAACCTTTTTTCTCTTGTATATCCCTTGGCGGCCCTTAATAATTCTTGCGAGCACTTTAGCCATTGCCAGTTATGACTTTTTAACTGTTTGGCAGAACAGGGGTTAAATGTAAAGGTGAATAATTGCCCTGAGGGAATACTGCTCTGTGCGATAGTATGGAGTCGTGTAGACTCTAGTACTTTCCCCATGGCAGGTGAAGTGTTAACTTTTGGAGAAGGAGGGTATGTAAGTGAGGTTGCAGCCATGCGATAACCGGAATAGGCATCAGGATCGGAACCGGAGGTGACGCAGGAACACAGTCTGTGTTGTCTGGAGGGGGTGAGAACTACCATCATTGAGCTTTACCTGGCGCCATTTTCCTGTTGTTAATATAAAAAGCGTTTTTTGTGATTTTATCATGTGAGTAGCTTTCCACTAGTTTTAAATAACGGCAGATTTTATTAGTTACTATTCTAAAAGAGGCATCTTTTCTTTCCCTTTCATATTTAAATGAAACGTTTAATGGAGAAATACTGTTAAGCCTAATGCCCCGTACACACGGTCGGATTTTCCGACGGAAAATGTGTGATAAGACCTTGTTGTCGGAAATTTCGACCGTGTGTAGGCTCCATCACACATTTTCCATTGGATTTTCCGACACACAAAGTTTGAGAGCAGGATATAAAATTTTCCGACAACAAAATCCGTTGTCGGAAATTCCGATCGTGTGTACACAAATCCGTGCCGATTTATTTTGCAAAATCTTTCTCAAGATGTTGTGACTAATCCGATGGACAAAGTGCCACGCATGCTCAGAATAAATAAAGAGATGAAAGCTATTGGCCACTGCCCCGTTTATAGTCCCGACGTACGTGTTTTACGTCACCGCGTTCAGAACAATCGGATTTTCCGACAACTTTGTGTGACCGTGTGTATGCAAGACAAGTTTGAGCCAACATCCGTTGGAAAAAATCCTAGGATTTTGTTGTCGGAATGTCCGAACAAAGTCCGACCGTGTGTACGGGGCATAAGGATTTGAGAGCGGATATTTAAACACAAAAGCATTGCCAACCATGAGAGTGGAAGGCATGGCATTCAGATTTACATAGTTACATAGTAGGTGAGGTTGAAAAAAGACACAAGTCCATCAAGTCCAACCTATGTGTGTGATTATGTGTCAGTATTACATAACATATCCCTGTATATTGCGGTCATTCAGGTGATTATCTAATAGTTTCTTGAAGCTATCAATGCTCCCCGCTGAGACCACCGCCTGTGGAAGGGAATTCCACATCCTTGCCGCTCTTACAGTAAAGAACCCTCTACGTAGTTTAAGGTTAAACCTCTTTTCTTCTAATTGTAATGAGTGGCCACGAGTCTTATTAAACTCTCTTCTGCGAAAAAGTTTTATCCCTATTGTGGGGTCACCAGTACAGTATTTGTAAATTGAAATCATATCCCCTCTCAAGCGTCTCTTCTCCAGAGAGAATAAGTTCAGTGCTCGCAACCTTTCCTCATAACTAAGATCCTAAAGACCCTTTATTAGCTTTGTTGCCCTTCTTTGTACTCGCTCCATTTCCAGTACGTCCCTCCTGAGGACTGGTGCCCAGAACTGGACAGCATACTCCAGGTGCGGGGGGACCAGAGTATAGTAGAGCGGGAGAATTATCGTTTTATCTCTGCAGTTGATCCCCCTTTTAATGCATGCCAATATTCTGTTTGCTTTATTAGCAGCAGCTTGGCATTGCATGCCGTTGCTGAGCCTATCATCCACTAGGACCCCCAAGTCCTTTTCCATCCTAGATTCCCCCAGAGGTTCTCCCCCCAGTGTATAGATTGCATTCATATTTTTGACACCCAAATGCATTATTTTACATTTTTCTACATTGAACCTCATTTGCCATGTAGTCGCCCACCCCATTAATTTGTTCAGGTCTTTTTGCAAGATTTCCACATCCTGCGGAGAAGTTATTGCCCTGCTTAGCTTAGTATCGTCTGCAAATACAGAGATGGAACTGTTTATCCCATCCTCCAGGTCATTTATGAACAAATTAAATAGGATTGGACCCAGCACAGAACCCTGGGGGACCCCACTACCCACCCCTGACCATTCTGAGTACTCCCCATTTATCACCACCCTCTGAACACGCCCTTGTAGCCAGTTTTCAATCCATGTACTCACCCTATGGTCCATGCCAACGCACCTTATTTTGTACAGTAAACGTTTATGGGGAACTGTGTCAAATGCTTTTGCAAAATCCAGATACACCACGTCTACGGGCCTTCCTTTATCTAGATGGCAACTCACCTCCTCATAGAAGGTTAATAGATTGGTTTGGCAAGAACGATTCTTCATGAATCCATGCTGATTACTGC
Organism: Lithobates septentrionalis; assembly: GCA_037952835.1. Lineage (NCBI taxonomy): Eukaryota > Metazoa > Chordata > Amphibia > Anura > Ranidae > Lithobates > Lithobates septentrionalis. Next base: position 1,905,354 of record JBBDGP010000603.1, read on the forward strand.
TAATGATATTCTTATTACTAAAATCTTGTATATAGTCCCTTATCATCCCCTCCAAGAGTTTACATACTATTGATGTTAGGCTAACTGGTCTGTAATTCCCAGGGATGTTTTTTGGGCCCTTTTTAAATATTGGTGCTACATTGGCTTTTCTCCAATCAGCTGGTACCATTCCAGTCAATAGACTGTCTGTAAAAATTAGGAACAACGGTCTGGCAATCACCTGACTGAGTTCCCTAAGTACCCTCGGATGCAAGCCATCTGGTCCCGGTGATTTATTAATGTTAAGTTTCTCAAGTCTAATTTTAATTCCGTCCTCTGTTAACCATGTAGGTGCTTCCTGTGTTGTGTCATGAGGATAAACACTGCAGTTTTGGTTACTGAAGCCCCCCGATTCACTCGTGAATACTGAGGAGAATAATAAATTCAATACCTCTGCCATCTCCCCATCCTTTGTAACCAGATGTCCTTCCTCATTCTTTATGGGGCCAATATGGTCTGTCCTCCCTTTTTTACTGTTTACATACTTAAAGAATTTCTTGGGATTTTTTTTGCTCTCCTCCGCTATGTGTCTTTCATGTTCTATCTTAGCCATCCTAATTGCACCCTTACATTTCTTATTGCATTCTTTATAAATTCTGAATGCTGTGGATGATCCCTCAACCTTGTATTTTTTGAAGGCCTTCTCCTTTGCTTTTATATGCATTTTTACATTGGAGTTAAGCCATCCAGGATGTTTATTCGCTCTTTTAAATTTATTACCCAATGGGATACATTGGCTAATGCCCTTATTTAATATGCTCTTAAAGCAAACCCATCTCTCCTCTGTATTCTTTGTTCCTAATATTTTATCCCAATTTATGCCTTTTAGCAAGGTTTGTAGTTTAGGGAAGTTGGCTCTTTTGAAATTCAGTGTCTTTGTGTTCCCTTCATGTCTCCTATTTGTGTGATTTATACTGAAACTAATTGACCTGTGATCGCTGTTACCTAAATTGCCCCGTATTTCCACATCTGTTATCAGGTCTGTATTGTTGGTAATCAGTAGATCTAGTAATGTTTTATTTCTAGTTTGTGCGTCTACCATCTGACCCATAAAATTGTCCTGCAAGACATTAAGGAACTGGCGAGCCTTAAATGAATGCGCGGTTCCCTCCGCCCAGTCTATGTCTGGATAATTAAAATCCCCCATTATGATAACACTTCCCATCCTTGCTGCTAATCCAATTTGTGATAGGAGATCCGTCTCCACTTCCTCCCTCAGGTTAGGGGGCCTATAGCATACTCCCAGTATTATTTTCCCCTTAGCTTCATCCCTTTGGAGCTCTACCCATAAAGATTCCACCTCCTCCCTAGCCCCCTCAGTGATGTCATCTCTCACATTCACTTGTACATTATTCTTGATATATAGGCATACCCCTCCCCCTTTTTTACCCTCTCTATCCTTGCGGTATAGGGTATACCCTTGAATGTTTGCCAGCCAATCATGAGAGCTGTTGAACCAGGCCTCTGAAATTCCCACAAAATCCAAATCCTCCTTGTACAACAGTATCTCTAGTTCACCCATCTTGTCCGCCAGGCTCCTGGCATTGGTGAACATGCCACATAGTTTAGACCGGTCGCATATTGTCCTCGTATTGGGTGTTTCAAGATTGCAACTTGGACTTGCTACTATACTCACCTTGTGTTTTTGTGCTTTGGTTAACCTACCACTAATGCCCCCAATACTACCCTCTGGAATATCTTCCGCGCTGGCTATCACTGTCTCTGGACCCTCCCCCCCATCGCCTAGTTTAAAAACCCCTCTAACTTTTTGGCTATCTTCATTCCCAGCAGATCTGCACCCTCCTCATTTAGGTGCAGTCCGTCCCTTCTATAGTACCGGTTACCGACTGAGAAGTCGGCCCAGTCCTCCAGGAACCCAAACCCCTCCTTACTTTTTTCAGAGAGAGGGATCACTTGTTGATGAAGAAAAATTTTCTCTCTTTGGGAATAGTTTGGAGCACTTTTTTTTTGCACTTCTTTGATGGACTTTTTTCTGTTTTTCTTTTTTGCCTTGTAAGAAACAAAGATTACTCTGTTTGATCACAGCGCTACTGTAAAGTGAACATTGTTAACGAACAGATTGCAAGAGTGTGTAGCGTACACAGCATCAAGGTATGTGACACATTGGGGGTGATTTACTAAGAAGAAGGCACTGCACAAGTTCATACATTAATTGGTGCACCGGAAAAGTCATTAATCAAACTTGCGAACCGGCGCACATTGAAGCGCAAATAGCGATAATAAATACCCGCATATGTAAACTTCAACTGTCACTAGGGTAACTGCGGTTTTCTCATTAATAATAGCGCACGCCCAATACAATTGGTTAAAGCGGAGTTCCACACAAAAATGGAACTTCCGCTTTTCGGAACCCTCCCCCCCTCCGGTGTCACATTTGGCACCTTTCAGGGGGAGGGAGGTGCAGATACCTGTCTAAGACAGGTATTTGCACCCACTTCCGGCATAGACTCCCATGGAAGTCTACGCCTCTTCCTGTCCCTCCGCGCTGTCTCCTGGGAAACACACAGCTCCCAGGAGAGAGCGGGAACCACTTGGGATGCGCAGCGCGACTCGCGCACGCGCAGTAGGGAACCGGGAAGTGAAGCCGCAACGCTTCACTTCCTGATTCCCTCACCTAGGATGGCGGCGGCAGCTGCCGAGAACCGAGCGGGTTCTCGGCGTCGCCTGCCGACATCGTTGGACTCTGGGACAGGTAAGTGGCCATGTATTAAAAGTCAGCAGCTGCAGTATTTGTAGCTGCTGGCTTTTAATATTTATTTTTTTAGATGATGTAGGTGGACCCCCGCTTTAATTTTATCTCATTGGATGTGTCTTGTTAGGCAATTAGTAGGTGTTCTCAGTTGATTAAAACTTTTGATGCTAATCTCATTCCTATAATTTCTACTATATCTTTGAAATGTGTTTTTTTCTTTTTTTACACAAATCTTTCAATACATTACAAAGAACAGAGAAGTGTTTCTAAAGCCAATAAATTTATATTTTCCGATCTTGATCTTTAAAGGTGACCATATACTGCAATCAGTTAGATCTTAAATAAATTAGATTTAGTGCAAGAGCCTGTTTGATTTCCTATCATTTGAATTATTTTTTTCAAGTGCGTCTTCCTATTACCTATATGTTTCTTTTGTTTATTTTGGTTTTGGGGGGGATATTTTTCACTGAAATATTTTTGATGTTCTCAGTGTTTGTTGTTTGTAGGTTGTTAGTTTCACTTTGATTTAATTGTCTGTGCTGAATTATTTTGTCTGTGCCGATTTATTTTGCAAAATCTTTCTCAAGATGTTGTGACTAATCAATGTTTAAATCCTTAAGAAGCCACCCCCCCCCCCCTGTCCAAAATTAAACACATCATCCAGCATGCTACAAAATTACAGATGGGACAAACACCCCCCGGGTCCAGGGGGGCAAACAAGGAGCCTAACATGGGCAAAAGTTATAAAACAAATACCATTGCAGTCTATGGGAACTGACTTGTAATTTTGCTAGTCCCCACTTGGCTGGCTTATATTCTAGTTATTGGGCTTAAAATGGGTATGGGGGCCAAGGTCCCACCCTGAGGGACATATATCAATGTCACCAATTTGGACAACCCCAAAAAGAAGTGCCTTTAAAATGCAAAATTGCTTAAAAGCTAGTAACTTGGGGGGTGGGGGGCTTACTCTGCCTGTAAAGTGGCACATCTGTAGCAGAGCTGCACGATTCTGGCCAAAATGAGAATCACAATTTTTTTGTTTAGAATAAAAAGATCACGATTCTCGTGGCATAAAATATTTCACATTATACAAAAAAAAATTAGGCTAACTTTACTGGTTAGTTTTTTTTTAATTCATTGTAATTTCAGTGTAATTTTTTCCCAAAACATTGCATTTGAACGACTGCTGCGCAAATACAGTATGACATAAAATATTGCAACAACCACCATTTTATTCTCTAGGGTCTCTACTATATATACAATGTTTGGGGTTTTTTCTAGCAAAAAAAAAAATAATTTTAACTTGAAACCAACAAATGTCAGAAAAAAGTTTAGTGTTTAAGTGGTTAAACTTCCCTCATTTACACACCAAAGTGTATTCCTTTGATCTAAAGGACAAATTGTTACAATGTTTATACTTAAAGCGGAGTTCCACACAAAAATGGAACTTCCGCTTTTCGGAACCCTCCCCCCCTCCGGTGTCACATTTGGCACCTTTCAGGGGGGAGGGAGGTGCAGATACCTGTCTAAGACAGGTATTTGCACCCACTTCCGGCATAGACTCCCATGGGAGTCTATGCCTCTTCCTGTCCCTTCGCGCTGTCTCCTGGGAAACACACAGCTCCCAGGAGAGAGCGGGGACCACTTACGATGCGCAGCGCGACTCGCGCATGCGCAGTAGGGAACCGGGAAGTGAAGCCGCAACACTTCACTCCCTGGTACCCTCACCTAGGATGGCGGCGGCAGCTGCCGAGAACCGAGCGGGTTCTCGGCGTTGCCTGCCAACATCGCTGGACCCTGGGACAGGTAAGTGGCCATTTATTAACCACTTTAAGACCAGCCTCGTTTTGGATTTTAGGTGTTTACAAGTTTAAAACAGGTTTTTTTGCTAGAAAATTACTTAGAACCCCCAAACATTATATATTGTTTTTTTTCTAACACCCTAGAGAATACAATAGCGGTCATTGAAAAACTTTTTTTTGCACCGTATTTGGGCAGCGGTCTTCTAAGCGCACTTTTTATGGAAAAAATTCACTTTTTTGAAAAAAAAATAAGACAACAGTAAAGTTAGCCCAAATTTTTTTTATATTGTGAAATATAATGTTACGCCAAGTAAATTGATACCCATCATGTCACGCTTCAAAATTGCGCCCGCTCGTGGAATAGCGTCAAACTTTTACCCTTAAAAATCTCCATAGGCGACGTTTAAAAAATTCTACAGATTGCATGTTTTGCGTTACAGAGGAGGTCTAGGGCTAGAATTATTGCTCTCACTCTACCGGTCGCGGCGATATCTCACATGTGTGGTTTGACCACCGTTTTCATATGCGGGCGCTACTCACGTATGCGTTCGCTTCTGCGCGCGAGCTCGTCGGGACAGGGCGCTTTAAAAAAATTTTTTTTTTTTTATTATTTATTTTACTTTATTTTATTTAGTTTTTCACTGTTTTTAAAAAAAAAAATTTTGGATCACTTTTATTCCTATTACAAGGAATGTAAACATCCCTTGTAATAGAAAAAAGCATGACAGGTCCTCTTAAATATGAGATCTGGGGTCAAAAAGTCCTCAGATCTCATATTTAGACTAAAATGCAAAAAAAAAAAAAAAAAAAGTCGTTTAAAAAAATGACACAAAAAATTGTGCCTTTAAGAGAAGTGGGCGGAGCCGTCGTAATGACGTCGCTCCGGCCGTCACATGGTATGGAGACGGGTGGGGGCCATCTTGGCCTCACTCATCTCCATACCGAGGAAGTGACAGGACCCGATCGCCTCCGCCGCTACCGACGGCTCCGGTAAGCGGCGGAGGGTGCGGGAGAGCGGCGGGAGGGGGGGGTGGCACCTCTCCCGCCGCCGATAACGGTGATCTCGCGGCGAACCCGCCGCAGAGACCACCATTATCGTGTACGGAACCACCCGCTGAAAAGATGGATATCTCGGTTGTGGCAGCAGCTGCTGCCGTTACCGAGATATCCATCTTCAAAAAAATGACGTATATATACAGTGGGCGGTCCGGAAGTGGTTAAAAGTCAGCAGCTGCAGTATTTGTAGCTGCTGGCTTTTAATATTTTTTTTTTTTTTGCGGTTTGGGTGGACTCCCACTTTAAGTTCCACTGCTAAAGGATGTTGTGATTCTTGGCAGACTGCTTGTTTTTTTTTTTTTTCTTCCTTTCTTTTGAGGGCTGTCAGCTTTAGGCCTCATGCACACGAGACGCTGTTAAACTCGCGTTCAGAGGCAGTTGGACACCTTTTTCAATTGCCCCTGAACCCATTCAATGTTATTCTATGTGTCCATGTACACAGTCTCGTTTTTTGGCGTTTTTAGGCAGTTGCGTTTAACCTCGTTTTTCCAGAAGCAAAAAAATGGGTTCAGACGCAAAAGTTTTCCACGTTTCAGACGCCAAACGCGGCTAAACGGGGGTACCGCGTTTAGCCGCGTTTGCATTTATAAGTGTTTTTACAACCCGAATTTGGGGCCCCATATCTCAGGGGCCACTTGGTGCTAGGAACCCCAAATTTGGTGTGCAAACACAGTGGACCAAGAACTACAACATATCATTTTCTGCTGCAGAAGTGCTTGACATTTTGCGACCCGACTTTGGGGCCCCATATCTCTGGGCCACTTGGTGCTACCCCCAATACATACAAGGCCATTTGGGTCTGTTAAGGCTTAAATTGAGAACCCGCCATGTGAAAAATACCACCCCAAACTAAAAAAAATTTGTGCCCCTCCCACACACTAACAAACTCCTAGCCAAACACACAGCAAGCCAGCCCATAAAAGGGGGGTGGATGCTTGGGGGGTAGGAGGGGCTCGGGCACCCCAAATGTCAACCACCTTGTTCCCGTATTCAGGGGGACAAGGGCCTCTTCCACACAACCCTAGGCTGGGGTTGTGTGGGGCTGCAGACAGGAGGCTTTACAGAATGTGGAAAGCCCCTTTAAACTAGTGGGTACAAGGTGCTTTGTGGTTGGTATTGGGTTGAGCCCAACATGTCCCAGGCAGCCAGCTATGTTGAGTGCATGTGGCCTTGTATGGTTCAGGAGGGGGTTGGGCGAACGCTCTTCTCACCCCTTTCCTAGCTGGCCCTGTTGTATGCTCTGAAAAAGGATGTGGTTTGGATTGGTGAAGGCAGCTCACAGCCTTTTGAGAATGGAGTGGAGTGTGGAGTTCCCCTTTAAAAACTTAAAAGCTAGCCCATGGAAATCCAAGGGGTTAGAGGGGGGAGACAGGAGCATTGAAGAATGGAGTGTGGAGTTCCCCTTTAAAAGCAAAAAGGTTAAGTGCCCTTTTAGGAGGAGCTAGCGGAGCGAGAGTCTTTTTACATAATTTTAACAAGGTGCATGTCACATGTTGGCAACGTAACATGCTAACATGACCTGTGTGCAAATCTCCTTTAAAAAATACAGAGGTAAACCAGCGTAAAAAAAAAAAAATTGTCAAGTTTAGAGGTGCGCCCGTTCAACCCGTGCGATTGCATGTACGTTGCTTAATATTTACTCAGATTTTGGCCGCGCAGTGAACAAACTCATGTGAACGAATGCAAGAGCCGCTTGCGCATTGCTTACATTGATCTCACGCAGTTCTAAACGTACTTGCAGGCACAGCAGGCTTTCTCTGAAAAAGTTACTTTCTCATTCTATTTTGGGCATATTTGTTACTTGGGCATGTCAATAGTGGCGCACAGATTGCATTCTCCTGTGCACCGAGATCGCTATAATAAATGAGGGATTTGAGCTCTGTTACCGGCGCACCGTTTTGTAAATATGAAAATGTGCGTTGCGCCTCGCCGTGAACCTCTACTGATTGCGTGCGGCTTTTGTAAATTACCCCCATAAAGCGCAGGGGTTAAGAGTGCACAGAGTGCAAGAGTCAGGAGTAAGGAACGCACAGTTTGCATGGGTCAGGGGTAAGTAATACATAGAGTGCAGGGGTCAGCAGTAATTAATATACAGCATGCAGGGGTCAGAGTAATTAATGTGCAAAGTGCAGGGGTCAGGAATAAGTAATGCATAGAGTGCAGAGGTCCGGAGTTTTTAATATGCAGAGTGCAGGGGTCAAGAGTAATTAACATGCAGAGTGCAGGGGTCAGAAACAATTAACATGCAGAGTGCAGAGGTCAGAAACAATTAACATGCAGAGTGCAGGGGTCAGAAACAATTAACATGCAGAGTGCAGGGGTCAGGGGTAAGTAGCAGAAGCAGAGGTGACATTACTATGGCAATGATAGTACAGCATTCTAGGTGTAGTGGTGTCACCCATCACCGGAAGCACAAAGAAGGAGCAAAAAACTGGCACCATCATCTGGTTTTTAGTACAACTGCTCAAATAATCATACAGGGGTCTATTTAACAATCATCTAAAATTCACTTGGTTTTCCACTGGTATTTTATGTAAAAAAAAAATGGGTGAATCTTGTGCGAATTTTTTTTGAAAATATAAATACATAGACCCCAAAGAAAATATTTCAATAGTATATTAAATAGACAAAAAGTGACCACTTAATAGCAGTTCCTTTTTTGAGTTTAAATTGTTACTAAACCCAGGACCTTGCATTCACTATATCTGGTCTCCCACAGTACACAGAACATGAAATGCAATTATTTTAGTAAACATAAACTGCTAATTACCTTTTCTCATCAGCGGTAACTAGCAGTCTTATGAATTCTATCTGTGTCTGGTTAAAGCTTGTAGGAAGAGTTTTCATTCTACTCTGACTGTCCTATGAGGCTGCAGGACCCTTGACCCTCTGTCTGGACAGTGCTGATTGGCCCTGTGCTGATCACATGCACCCTCCCAAGGAAAAAAAACTCTAACAGTGGCGACTGGTGCTGGTGCTCTATTTTCGGGGGGGGGGGGGGGGGGGTGGCGGTAAACAAACTGAGGATGTGCAGGGTGCCCTCAAGGCTCTGTACTATCAGGAGATGGATTGGGGACTGTGGAGGTTGGGGAAGATCAGAGAAGACAGGATCAAACAGCTTTTTTACACAATGTGGAGGATTAAGCCCTTAGATTCCACAGTGAGTACAATAAGCATGCTTTAATGTATATACTGACTGATTTTACTGTTGTGGGTTTAGTAACACTTTAAATGCACTTAGGAGATATAGTTAAAGCAGAACTCTAGATATAAAATACATACAGCAGCTGTCTAATCATTAATACATCTTTAAACTTATCTTTTAAATGGGAGCGGTGTAAGTACCTGAATTTTACCTGGTACCAGCCTCATGCTGGCCATCTGACTGAGTACATCTAGTGGCAAATAAAAGAACTGCAGGGGAAATCCTTGAATTGAAGATGAATATCGCTGCAAAGGCTGGTTTTGTTGTTTTATCTTTTATCTTATTTTTTGGGCTATGGTTTTCCTTTAAAAAAACTTCAAGAGCACCTAGAATGAATCTAACTTTATTTCTCATTTTGTTTTCTTGAAAAATGACGCGTTACTTTATGAAAGCCATAGACAATACAAATCTGATTGATACAATAGACTGCCAAATAATCATTTCTCCCCCACGACAGATATATAAGGCATACTCATATCCTTCTGATGAGACATGCTTTAGTTGTCGCTAGTATTACTTAACATTATACAAAATACACACTCATCACTGTTATCTACTAAGCAGGCTCATTCTTCCAATTAGATAAAGACTGCCAATTAAATGCTGTTAATACTATGTTCTTATGACTCACTAGTCTAATTTATGTGTAAATACTGGTTGCATGCCCATGTCTAATTTGCATTTAAATGCCATTATTATCTACAGAATTCTTAATAAACAACAATGACCTCTTCATTACCATCCTAGTCCTGTTGGTAATCGTGCAAGAATTGGTAGCGCCAACCAGACCTCGAGTTCACATGTTTTAAAGTGAGTGCTTATTGAGCATTTGGCAGCATTTGGGCATACATACATAGTTAAGTAGGTTATGGTATAGTCCTGGTCAAAGCCCAACTCCAAGCCATTTTTTTTCTAAAAATGTCCCCCTCTGTTTAGTTTAGTTTCAGAAAACAATCTTAGGAAAAATGAACTTAAAGGGGTTGTAAAGGCACCTGCTCTGTGCAATGGTATGGTCCCCCGCCAGAGCTCTCAGCTCTTTTTCTCGGTGTACCCCATAGGAAGCCGACTCCTATGGTGGTGCACCTGCAGGCTTGCTCCTGATCCAGGCTGTGTGCGTCTATTGACACAGACAGCACGGTTTGGCTGCCCCCCCACTCCCTCCTTACAGCATTTGATTGACAGCAGCAGTAGCCAATGGCTTTTGCTGCTGCCTTTGAGCCTGTGAAAGGAGAGAGAAAGAACCCCAGATTGGCACAGGGCTGGGTTGATAAAGGACAAAGTAGTCTTAAAGGGGTTGTAAACCCTCAAGGTTTTTCACCTTAATGCATTCTTTGCATTAAGGTGAAAAACCTCCTTTAGTGTAGCAGCCCCCCAGAGCCCCCCCCCCCATTTTTACTTACCTGAACCCGGTCTTTCCCGCGCTGGGAACGAGCACACCAGCTCCAGCCGGTGTCTCGCGTCCAGATTGAATAGATTGATAGCAGCGCAGCCATTGGCTTCCACTGATGTCAATCAAATCCAATGACGCGGGAGCTAGGGGCGGGCCGAGTCCTGCTGTCTGTGTCAATAGACGCAGCAGCAGTACACGGGAGCACGCCCGCATGGGTGCCCCGAGGGAGAGTGCTTCTCCGACGGGGCACTAGAGAAGAGCAGGAGCCAGGAGTGCCGCTGAGGAACCCCAGAAGAGGAGGTTTGGGGCCACTCTGTGCAAAACCAACTGCACAGAGGAGGTAAGTATGACATGTTTGTTTTTTTTTTAAAAATGTACCTTTAGATATCCTTTAAGGAGACGCACTGGCTGTGATTAATATGCAGCAGGAGCCAATGGTCGCTTTGATTTCAGCCAATGAGGAGGGAGAGTACCCGGAGAGCTGAGGCTCTCGTGCACATCTCTGGATATAGAAAAGGATACAGAAAAGGTTTTTTACAGTCATGCATGAAGGTAAAAAAACCTTCTGTGTGTGAATAGACATGTAGAGCAGCGGCTTGGAAGCGTGCCTGCCTAGGTGCCCCCAGAGCAAGCTGCCTGCTCTGGGGGCAATTGGCAGGAGGGAGGGGACAGGAGCACCGGCGGGGGACCCGAGAAGAGGAGAATCGGGGCTGCTCTGTGCAAAACCACTGCACAGAGCAGGTAACTATGACGTTATTTTATTTATTCTTATTTTTTTTAAATGCCTTTAATATCACTTTAATGCAGGTAATGTATTAAGGGAAAAAACCTTCTGGCTTTAGAATCTCTTTAAATATGCTGTTGTCATAAGCATGTAATCTCTTTATTGGAGAATCTCAAAGTGTATACAGTCAAAATCAATTGCCTAACAAGAACACAACTGCCTTACAATTGACCTCCCCATCAGTGAATCACTGAAAACCTACACATTTCCGTGATTGTAATTCAAGACTTGAATCTGAAGGACAGCGGAGGAAATGATGACTAAATACCATTTCAAAGAGGTTAAAGTTCTACAAATACATAAAAACAATATCCAGGTGTGGTTTTGGATGCCCCAGTAGGTACTGCAGATTTAGGACCCTATTGACACCAGGTGTGTTGGGCTGCCCTGAGCAGTCTTTCCCAGTGCAGTCCCAATACATGGACAAGGCAAAGTGCATTGTGTTCTATTTGCCCAGTTTACACCACTTCAAAAAGTAGGGAATGCGGTACTTTTTTCACCACGTGTTGCACTGTACTGCACCACAATGTACTGTGGTGAATAAACATTATGACATTCCAAAAGAACATTGGTACCGCGCACACCAGCAGGTATGTTACAACACATCAGTCCTTTAAAACTGTGCTCCAGCCATGGATACTCCCACCTCTTTCTAATTAATACCTGCAGCAATAAAAAAGAAATAAATCTAAAAACCCTTTGACTTTGCAAAATCCATGGTCATGCTCCAAGCCTTTTCTCTAACTCACTGCAGAGTGGCAGGGTCCCACATCGCTGCCTGGGTGACACTGCGACTCACTTCCTGGTGACTGTCTAGTGGTCGGTCTTCTCAGGTCCTGAATATTGCAGCAGCGAGGGCACTGGTCAGCGGCAGGCATGGTCCACAATGCTGGTTCACTAGTCCCCACTGGAGGTGCCGCTAAAGGACACCTGACAGCTTTGGATTTTTTTTAATTCACTCAATGATGGGAGCGTGGGGCAGAAGGGGGCGGGAGCATTTTTTAGCACATATTGAATTCTTTTGCCCATGCATGCTCTGGCAGTCAAACATTTCAGAAAGCTGACTTGCAACCTTCAGGAAGAGATTTACACCTAGTTCTTTTCTGCAGCAGCTGCTCCAGGCCACCACTAGAGGGGGTCATTTATCCCAATATAGAGCCTATTGTCATCTCCAAACAGCACCCTCTAGTGGTGAATATAAGCAGTGGCTGCAGGAAGGGAACTAAGTGTTATAGTACACTGCCGAAGGCTACAGGCTGTTGTGTGAATCTTCTAGCTGTTGGAAAGACTTGTGCCCTTTGTAATTCTGTTTTTGGAACAGGCTGCTCAAACTAGTAAAAATAATGTGGTGAAAGTGCACTTATTCTTGCTCATGGACAATTATTAAATGTACAAACTTCTTAGCAACCCAATGTTTCTACTTGTGTTTATATCACTTTGTGGTTTTATGGTTTAAGCACTTCCAGGTCATTACTTACACAGGCACTATATATACATATCACAGCCTGAAATCAATATTTTACAGCCTTATAAAACCGGGGAAAATAGTTTATGAACACCCTGAATGCTTAACAACGTCTGTTGCCATATGACATAGCAGTCGGAATCTGTCCACATATAACCATAGAGTGCAGCATGCTGGGGAAATCTCTGAAAAGAAAATTATATGCAGGTCTGGTATGGGACAGAAGAATTATTCTTGGAAAATAGAGTGCGCCGTCCAAAAATTCAGGAAGCTTTTAGCAGTAAGTACTGAAAAATAGGCTTGTTTCATCAATACAAAAGTCTTCCTTCATTCTGCAATTGTTTCCCAAAATTTCAACCTTTCCAAACAATTCCTCTTCCAACACTTTCTCAATGGAACTGGTAAGCTAGGAGATCACATTCCCCCTACTTATCTTTCTCGGCATTAGTATTGATTGGATTGTCTATTAAAGCCTAATTGAACGTTCAGCTTAAAGGGTAACTCCACTTTCGTGGGAAAAAATAAAAAAATTATAATATAGCATATACAATTGCGAATCAAGTCATTTTGTAATTGAATGATATTAAAACATAACTTTCCTTTTCAATCTGCAGCTCTGTCATTTTCTGTAAAGTGCAATGCAATATGGCTGAAGGTGTTCTGTACACAGAATATAAAAAACGCCCCCCAGAAACATAATTTCCTGCTTGTGTAAATGGCTCATTGATTTTCCCAGAAGTCTAAACTAAGTTGCAAGTCAGATATCAAGCATCCCCTGCAACAAAAATGTCATTTTTGGTGAGATACTCCCAATAGGAAATCACGTCTAAAGGGATGCAGACCCTGCAATTTTCCTCATTGAGCCCTGCAGGTGCAGCAGCTGGTTGATAATTATAAAACCACTCCCATTAGATTCACTTACCACATGTGCACAGACAAACACACAGGAATTTCTTCAGAATAACAAAAGGTAGGAACAGACCCAACAGACAGAAAGGAGGTGGAGTTGGCTTCCTTCTATCCCCACAAAGCACCTTCCAAGTCCTTCCTGTCCCTCCCTCTCTATCCCTCTCTTCTTTTGAGATGCACTGTATTCGTCTGTTTTCTCCCATTTCTCTGAGGATTGCAGTAATTTATCGGCCTCCAGGACCGGTATCACGCTGTCTTGATGACGTTGCTGCCTGGCTACCCTACTTTCTCTCCTCTGAAATACCCACCATTATTCTTGGTGACTTCAACATTCCTGTCAATGTTAACAGCCCAACTACAGCTAAACTTCTCGACTTAACCTCATCCTTTGACCTAACCCAATGGACCCATACTTCCACTCACTCCAATGGTAATACCCTTGACCTTGTATTCTCCCATCTCTGCAACCCTGGCAACCTCACCAACACCCCCTTTCCTCTCTCTGATCACAACCTCATTACTTTCACTGTATCCTTGCCTCCAACCACCCATCCCTCCAAGCAGCAAACAATTACTTGTAGAAACCTTCGCCACTTTAACCCTTCTCTTATCTATTCTGCTACTGACCACCTGTATGACATAATCTCTCCCCTGTCCTGACCTGGCCACCTCTGTCTACAACAGTTCACTCTCATCATCACTAGATGCACTTGCTCCTCTAACCACACGCAGAATCAGGCCCCGACTGTTACAACCCTGGCAAACTGACAACACTAGAAATCTCAAGAGACATTACCGTGCGCTTGAACGACTGTGGCGTAAAACCAAATGCCTGCATTGTCTCCCTTTTATATTGTAAAGTGCTGCGTAAACTGTTAGCGCTATATAAATCCTGTATAATAATAATAATCTGCAACAAAGTTTGTTAAAGTCCTTGTAATGTACATATAGTGCCGTGCAAAAGTATTCCCCCACCCCCACCCCCGGCTTTTTATCTATTTTGTTACATTACAACCTTTAGTTCAATGTTTTTTTAATCTGAATTATATGTGATGGATCAGAACACAATAGTCTAAGTTGGTGAAGTAAAATTAAAAAACTATATACATAAAACTATTTTTCAGAAATAAAAAACTTATAATTGGCACGTGCGTATGTATTCACCCCCTTTGTTATGAAGCCCATAAAAAGCTCTGGTGCACCCAATTACCTTCAGAAGTCACATAATTAGTGAAATGATGTCCACCTGTGTGCAATCTAAGTGTCACATGATCTGTCATTACATATACACACCTTTTTGAAAGGCCCCAGAGGCTGCAACACCTAAGCAAGAGGCACCACTAGCCAAACACTGCCATGAAGACCAAGGAAATCTCCAAACAAGTAAGGGACAATGTTGTTCAGAAGTACAAGTCAGGGTTAGGTTATAAAAAAAATATCCAAATCTTTGATGATCCCTAGAAGCACCATCAAATCTATCATAACCGAATGGAAAGAACATGGCACAACAGCAAACCTGCCAAGAGACGGCCGCACACCAAAACTCATGGACCAGGCAAGGAGGGAATTAATCAGAGAGGCAGCACCGAGACCTAAGATAACCCTGGAGGAGCTGCAGAGTTCCACAGCAGAGACTGGAGTATCTGTACATAGGACCACAATAAGCCGTACACTCCATAGAGTTGAGCTTTATGGCAGGGTGGCCAGAAGAAAGCCATTACTTTCAGCAAAAAAACAAAATGGCACAATTTGGGTTAGCGAAAAGGCACGTGGGAGACTCCCAAAATGTATGGAGGAAGGTGCTCTGGTCTGATGAGACTGAAATTGAACTTTTTGGCCATCAAAGAAAACGCTATGTCTGGCGCAAACCCAACACATCACATCACCCAAAGAACATCATGCTGTGGGGATGATTTTCAGCAGTCGGCACTGGGAAACTGGTCAGAGTTGAGGGAAAGATGGATGGTGCTAAATACAGGGATATTCTTGAGCAAACCTGTACCACTCTGTGTGTGATTTGAGGCTAGGACGGAAGTTCACCTTCCAGCAGGACAATGACCCCAAACACCCTGCTAAAGCAACACTTGAGTGGTTTAAGGGGAAAAATGTGTTGGAATGGCCTAGTCAAAGCCCGGACCTCAATCCAATAAAAAATCTGTGGTCAGACTTAAAGATTGCTGTTCACAAGCGCAAACCATCCAACTTGAAGGAGCTACCATGCACAGCTGCAGCAGATTTTGCACTGCACTCTCCAGTTTAAGTAAATAAACCTCATTATATGCTGGCAGTCGCATAGTCCTTGTGAGTATATTTGTACTATTTTTTACTAATAAATTGTGCTTAAAGAGGAACTGCAGTCTGCTCACATAATTTGTAATAAAACATCTTTGCCATTCTGAAGCTTCCCTCCAACCACTTTGCATATTATTTTATATATACTGTGATTCTGTACTTGTCAAATTTGCTGCAAAAATCTCCCTCCACTGAGTCTGGCTGCAACCATTTTAACTGTGGGCAGCTGTAGCTGTTGCCTGTTCACTTCTTGGATTTACACAGACACACAGAGGCACACCTCCAGCTCTGCAGCTCTCATTGGCCCTCTTATGACTTACCCCCCTTCACGAGAGAGAGTTGTGGATGATGTCATAAGCCTAGGCTAATTACCAGATAAGAAACAGGAAGTGGGCTGTATAAGGAATTTACTGGAAGAAAAAAAATGTTTTACTATCCATAGTTAAAACAACAAGGGCAGAAGATTTAATAGATGGAAAGTTGAAAAAATGACTGAAGTTCCACTTTAAAACCACTTCCAGACCGCCGCACGCCAATATA
This sequence comes from Lithobates septentrionalis, assembly GCA_037952835.1. Classification (NCBI taxonomy): domain Eukaryota; kingdom Metazoa; phylum Chordata; class Amphibia; order Anura; family Ranidae; genus Lithobates; species Lithobates septentrionalis. The sequence continues at coordinate 1,921,549 of JBBDGP010000603.1, forward strand.
TGTTCTATGTTTGAAGAGGAATATCGTTGTTATGGCATAACCCCGGTATCCTCTTTCTCGGCCGGCGGTCCGGTTTCTGATAATAGTGGTCTCTGCAGCGGATTCGGCGCAGGATCACTTTTATCGGCGGCGGGAGAGGGCCCCCCCTCCTGTCGCGTTCCGGTGCCCTCCGCCGCTTATTGGAACCGTCGGCAGCGGCGGAGGCAATCGGATGTTTCTCCTTCCTGGGTATGGAAAAACGTCACTTCCGCCCATAGCTCCTAAAAAGGACATTTTTTTCATTTTTTTTCTGCATTTTAGTGTAAATATGAGATCTGAGGTCTTTTTGACCCCAGATCTCATATTTAAGTGGTCCTGTCATGCTTTTTTTCTATTACAAGGGATGTTTACATTCCTTGTAATAGAAATAAAAGTAACACCATTTTTTTGAAAAAAAAACTGTAAAAATAAAAAATAAATGGTAAAATAAATAATAATAAAAAAAATTTTAAACACGCCCTGTCTCACCTAGCTCGCCTGCAGAAGCAAACGCATACGTGAGTAGCGCCCACATATGAAAACATGTGAGGTATTGCCGCGATCTGTAGAGCGAGAGCAATAATATTAGCCCTAGACCTCCTCTGTAACTCAAAACATGCAACCTGTAGAATTTTATGGAGATTTTTAAGGGTAAAAGTCTGTCGCCATTCCACAAGCAGGCGCAATTTTGAAGCGTGACATGTTGGGTATCAATTTATTCGGCGTAACATTATCTTTCACAATATAAAAAAATGGGCTAACTTCTGTCTACTGTGTTATTTTTTAATTCAAAAAAGTGTATTTTTTCCAAAACCATATAACCAGCCTGAATTTTGTGTCGGGTGGGTAATATAAATAGATTAGCAGAAATCTGGTCTATTCACAAGTTCGCTTGTAAGACCGCTGCGCAAATACGGTGTGACAGAAAGTATTGCAACGACCGCCATTTTATTCTCTAGGGTGTTAGAAAAAAAATATATATATAATGTTTGGGGTTCTAAGTAATTTTCTAGCAAAAAAAAAAACTGTTTTTAACTTGTAAACAACAAATCTCAAAAAGAGGCTCGGTCCTTAAGTGGTTAAAGTGGATGTAAATCCTCACATATACCCAGTGAAATGAACAGCCCCAGATGATACACAGGGATGAAACAACTCTCCCTACGTAAGTTTTACATGTATATCTGCTGTCTTCAGCTTGCTATATTCTTTAGAAAGTGCACATCGTGTTAGAGATTCTTTCTTCCTGATCAGCACTGGGTGTGGATTCTTGGCATACACTGTGTGACAGCTGATTGGAGGAAAGGCACACACCCCCACTACACATAGGCAAAGGAAGGAAGGAATGTGCAGAGCTGACCAGATTTCTGCTAATCTATTTATATTACCCACCCGACACAAAATTCAGGCTGGTTATATCCCGGTTGTTGGAGAACTTGTCAGAAGTTATCATGCTAACAGAGGAACGAAAAAGCAGAAAGGCACAGGACTCAGGGCTTTGGAGAGAGATAAGAAAACAATACAGATAGATGTGCTTAGGTCAAATTTCATGAATAAGGTTTACATCCACTTTAAGGTAATGCACAACGCCCTTTTTGTCATATGGGAACAAAACTATCAGCTGTGAATGGGGGATGAAAGCTGATATAACACTTTTACCTTTTCCTATTTGTCAGTAAGACTGTCCATCTTAGTGAGGGGCCAATAGGAGCAGAAGGAGGGTGGGTCAGTGCTGGAACAGTCTTCTTTAAGGTATCTAGAGACACCATTGTACATGTATTGTACTGTCTATCTCAGTGGTTCTCAACCTACTAGTGCCGTGACCCCTTGATAACATTTCCCAAGTTGTGGGGACCCCTAACAGTAGAATTATTTTCGTAGCGTGGGTTGTCGGCACTCAAGGCAACACAAGTAATTTGCGCCCCTAACCCACGGACATTTAGGTGCTCCCTGAGTCCCTTCCACTCGTACAGTATTAAAACCCCTTATGGTGCATTTTAGGATGTACCACTCTTTCTCTTTGTCCTCTTTTCTTTCCCTTTTATCTCTCTCAATCCTAATTTCTTGTGTTTTTTTTCCCCCATCCCTCTCTCTAGCCGTCTTTCTTGTTCTTTCTCTCTTTTTCTTTGTTCCTCCCCCTCTTTTCCTCTCCCTTCCATGTATTCTCTAATTTTATTACTTCTCTTACTCCTTGGTGGGGGGAATGGGATGAGTGGCAGTGGGGGTGGGATGAGTGGCATTGCTGGTGGTGGGTGGGATCAGTGGCAGTGCTGGGGGGAGTTCTGATCAGTCAACTTAGGTGCTCTTGATGAAGGTCATCTGCTGATCTGAGAACTGTAGTGGGGGCTTTTAATGGCAACTATAATCACAGGTAGTGTTACTCACTGTGTCTCCGGTTTCACTGTGTCTCCGACTTTGTGGTGTCTCACAGCAGTGACATCTATGCCGAAATCAGGAGATAGAGTCTCCTCCAGCCCCTCCCACTTCACATTCCTCACCAGTCAGCTGACCTCTACTCTCTGCCCCCCAGCCATGCCGTGAACTGAATAGGCGGCTGTGAGGAGGCTGAGTGGGAGGCCGTGGGCTCCAGGAACAGCCCAGCTGGGTGGCCACAGGCTCCAGGGTCAGCCCTGCTGGGCAGCCGCAAGAAGGCTGGGAGAGTGGTGTGGGATTCAGGAACAGCCCAGGATTTGGTGACCCCTGGCAAATCGTCATTCGACCCCCGAGGGGGTCCAGACCCCCAGGTTGAGAACCACTGGTCTATCTTGTTCTGTAACTTTCGGGTACTGACAGGTTTACTTTAGAATTGTAATATTTATTTAACAATGGGAAACTCACAGGAGCTAGCACCAACTAGCAGATATAGCAAAATGTAAGAGGCGACAAAGATAAGAGGTGCCGCGGAGAAAAGAATTTATTCATGGTTGATGTGCTTCAGGTGACTCATTTGCTCCACCTTTGGTGCTTAGTTCACAGAAGGCCTCATCTACTAAGCACCAGCATCATCATCCCATCTCAGTCTAATGTTACAACACACCTACACACAAAGTAATCCGCAAAATGTCAGCTGAAGCAAACGGACAAAAATATTCTTTTGATATAAAAGCGTTGTTATTCACTCAAAACTAAAGGCGCTGACTGGCTCATAATTCTTGACAATCGCCAGTGATCCATGTAAAGTGAATGAGATTACAATAAATGTCAGGCATGTTTAAAAAAACAGTATGATAACAGACACTGGGTTATGGGGAAAAGCAGGATTAAAAAATGGCGAACTGCAACCTGCAAAACCAAAAGACAGATTTTTTTTTTTTTTTAATCAGTTAATTTTTTATTGCTTTTATACACAAACATTACAAGACACATACAGCCCATGTACATATTAAAATTGCATAACACACTAACAAAACAACCAAAATAAAGAGAAGCACAGTCCCCCCCCCCCCCACACACACACACACAAAATTAACCCAAGAAACCCCCCCCGCCTTTCTCTCTCCATACTGTTCATACTACTCCCATCTCACCATCCATCCAAGGTATCAGACCATCTTCTCCATATCGTTTCAGATTTCCCTAGACAACCTCTATGTAGAAAGATATATTTTTCCTTAATTAAGGTTTCCCTTAATTGTGTTTTTCATTCCGCTATTGTGGGAGGATATGGGGATAGCTATTTTTCTGCTATAAGCTTACAGGCCTGAAATAGGCTCCTTATTATTGATACCATGATGTCTCCCTGGATCCCGGAGTCATCCAGGATGCTCAGAAGACATCCACCCGGTTCTGGAGACATCCTGGTTCCAAAGAGATTGTTAATCGTAGATATAACCCAATGCCAAAAGCCATTGAGTTTAGGACATCTCCATAATATATGTATTAAATTAGCGGGACTCCCTTTACATCTGGGGCATTGGGACGTATCTCTCTACGCTTCCATTTAAATAATTTCTCTTGTGTGTAATAAGCCCTATGCAAAATAAATAGTTATGTTAAATTTTGCATTGGAGATAGGGAGACTAGTATTGCTGATAGCGCCATTGCCCACTGTTCATCTGAGATTGGCCCTATATCACAAGTCCAAGCTGTACTTGCTGGTATATCCACATCTACTTGAAACTTATCAAATAATATGTCATATAGTTGTGATATTAGACCCCTTTTTCTTTCTGTCTTATCCAACAAATCTATTACCGCTGATTTATTAAGTTTCAGTTCATGAGAACGGCCCTGGGCTATTAAGGCATGCCTAAGCTGTAGATACTGAAAAAAATCTTTGGTTTGGGATACTATATTCCAAACCAATAAAGGTTTTCTTCCTGAAATAATTGTACCATATACCTTAATCCCTTAAGCCTCCATATCTCAAATCCTTCCAATTTCATCAATTCCCCATAACTACTGTTGTATCATATTGGAGTATTTATATCGTATAGCCCTTTATTTTGGTAATATTTTTCATTTCCTGCCATACTTTATCAAATAATTTGCCGGTTATAAAGCTTTAAATCGGACAATTGATTTCTAGTCTCCAATAAATAAATTAATGAAAATTTGTCATATACTGATAGCAACAGACCCTGTATAGGATCAGAATTTGAGACTACTGTCCATCCACCAAAATGTTGTAGCTGTGAGGCTAAGAAATAATTTTTTAGATGGGGAATCGTCAGCCCCCCAGCTACTTTAGTTAACATTAGTGTAGTTAGTTTTATACGGGGTTCTTTTTTCCTCCAAATAAGTTCTCTAAAAAGGGATTCGATTTTTCTAAACCAAAATGTGGTGATACATACGGGGGAATTATGAAACACGTAGAGTAATTGCGGGGTCCAGATCATTTTGATAAGATTGGCTCTGCCAATCACTGTCAAAGGGAGCTTACACCAGCTCCGACATTTGTCCCTAAATTCCGCTAATAGTGGTTTAAGATTCAAATTAATATAGTCTTTTACATACCGAGATATCTCTATCCCCAAGTATTTCACTGTATGTTTAAATTGGATTTGGTAAGCTTGGTCCGGTAAAGGGTTTTTTAACTCATCTAATGGTAATAATATAGACTTATCCCAATTACTGTATTTATCGGCGTATAACACGCACTTTTTTCCCCTTAAAATCAGGGGGAAATCGCGGGTGCGTGTTATACGCCGATCCCCTGCGATCCCCCGCTGACTGAGCGGAGCGATCGCCGGCCGTCGATTTGAAAATGGTGCCGCCGGCGCCGAAATACACAGAGCCGCTCTTCTCGGCCACTTTCGGCTCCACTCGAGCGCCGCCCATATACAGATAGCCGAGTGTACTCGGCTAGGTTTGGCTAGCTCCGTTCACAGTCACACCCCTCCCGGGCGGGACTACGAGTGGAGCTGAAAGTGGCCGAATGTGACCGAGAGCCGCCGAGAAGAGCCGAGGACCGGCTCTGTGTATTTCGGTGCCGGCGGCGCCATTTTCAAACTGCAGTGACACTGATGTGTCACTGCAGTTTAAATGCAGCCTGGGCTAGGCTGCAAACGGACACAGAAAAGCTGCAGATCGGCACTGACAAAGCTGCAAGGCTGCAAATGGACACTGATAAGGCTGCAAATGACACCAAGGCTGCTGACTGCAAGGCTGCAAATGACTGCAAGGCTGCAAATGACACCAAGGCTGCAAATGACACCAAGGCTGCAAATGACACTGGACAAGCATGCAGATGGACGCTGTGCAAGGCTGCATTGATGGGCATTTAAATGTAAGTTTTTTTCCTTAAAACATTTTTTTCCTTATAATTCCCTCCTAAACTTGGGGTGCGTGTTATACGCCGGCGCGTTATACGCCGATAAATACGGTAATTCCTGGGTATCCCCTAGAAAAATAAGAGCGTGATCTGCTTAGGGCCATTTTATCCTCTCTACCCGCCCGACGAAAACCCAGTTACCGTATTTATCTGTGTATAATACGCACTTTACCCCCTGAAAATAGGGGGCAAATCATGAGTGCGTGGTTTATGCCGATAGTGTACCTTGGAGGGGAAGGAGGGGGACGAGCGCCGCCAGGATTCCCGAGCCGACATCTCCTGTTTACTCGGCTTTCACTCGGCTCTCAAGTCACACACACAGTCCTGCCTCCGCCACCGGATCATTGGACCAGTGTTCTGTCTATCACAGGAGCTGGTCCAATGCCGATGGCGGAGACGGGACTGTGTGTGTGACTGCTGACTGAGAGCCAAATAAACAGGAGATGACGGCTCGGTGATTTCTTGCACTGTTCAGGCTGCATTGATGAGAGATGGCGAGGCTGCAGATGAGCATTGAGGCTAAAAATGGGCATTAATCGGGCTGCATTCATGGGAGATGGACTGCAGATGGGCTTTGATCAGGCTGCATTGAGGCTACAGATGGGCATTGATCAGGCTGCATTGATGGGAGATGGGGAGGCTACAGATGGACACTGACCCTTATTTTATTTCAAAGTTGTTTATTTAAAAAATATATTTTTTCCCTGAAACTTACCTCTTAAAATGAAGGTGCGTGTCATACGCCTGTGCGTGTTATATGCCGATAAATACACTATTTCCGCTGATTGTCTAATGGCAAGGGCGAGAAGCTCCACAGCTATGGCAAACAATAATGGAGACATAGAGTTGCCCTGCCTTGTCCCTCTAGACAGAGAGAACGGGCTGGATATTGTATTATTAATTCTTAACCTTGCTTTAGGATTCCTGTATAAGGCTGGATTCACACCTATGCATTTTTAGTGCTTTTTGCATTTTGCAAATTTGCACTACAGAACGTGTTCCATAGGAAACCATGTTAAATGGACTGTAGTGCAAATCTTCAAAATGCAAAAAGCACTAAAAATGCATAGGTGTGAATCCAGTCTAAAATTTTTACCCATTTTAGAGATCCAGGGCCTATACCAAAAGCCTCCAATACAGCCCATAAGTATTCGCCCTCGACCATATCAAAGACAGATATTTCTAGATGAGCTATTGATAATTGCTAAAGGTTTAGTACACATCAATTCCCTACACAATTCAAGACATTAATTTAAAAAAAACACAGCTAATGGACATTCTCTTGATTGGCATTCAAGTAATGCACCACTCAGCGGGTAAGGTATTTAAATTAAATATATAAGTAAAGGCCATCTGCCAAAGAAAATATTCCTAGCAGGACCTGAGGAATAGTCAACTGGGTGGCTAAAGTCATTATATTAAAGATAATACGTATATCCTAACAAACGTTTGTTAATGGTCAAAAGTGGTAAGCAGTAAAGTAAGCCCTCATTGACCTCTGTAGCTGTAGAAACGGTGACCGATTCTCAATATGACCTTATATTAGAGATTAGAAGGCCAGTAGGCTGCTGAGTCACTGCTGAAAGGGGAAGCAGGGCAATCCAAGCCACTGGGATAAGGACTTGGATCACTTCACTGCTTTAGTGTGCAGACCTGGAAAAGCAGAATAACATCAAATGGTCAATAATTGGAAGTATTGAAGTCAGAGGGCCAGTAATACAGCCAAGGAACCAGCAATTACAAAATAAAAAGTCAGCAATGGCAGCCTTCATGTTTCTCTTACAGAATGTTGAGGAGACATCAAGGTAAAACTCAATTATTAAGACTAACTTGTTAACACTTTTTTTTCTTAAAAATGAAAAGGTGAACTAACTCCAAATATCCGGGTCACCCTACCGGACCCCACTGTACATAGTGGCCCTGGTATTATGATGAATACTCACTCGAGAGTTGTGTATTGCGATATATGGTGTATAGACATCTACACCCTGATGGACAGAGAAGGATTTAGCCAAGTAGTCAGGAGGGCTTCACCAAGAAGACAAATGGGAGCCAGTGCAGTAGAGAGCTGCTAGGTGCATGCATAGAGTTTGTCTGAGAAGACCGTCTGGAGGAGACAGACAGGACCCTGACTATTGAGGCCAAAGCAGCAGCACTACTCGATTAATTTCTGGAAAGGAGACTAATGCCCCGTACACACGGTCTGATTTTCCGACGGAAAATGTGTGATAAGACCTTGTTGTAGGAAATTCCGACCGTGTGTAGGCTCCATCACACATTTTCCATTGGATTTTCCGACACACAAAGTTTGAGAGCAGGCTATAAAATTTTCCGACAACAAAATCCGTTGTCGGAATTTCCGATCGTGTGTACACAAATCCGACGCACAAAGTGCCACGCATGCTCAGAATAAATAAAGAGATGAAAGCTATTGGCTACTGCCCCGTTTATAGTCCCGATGTACGTGTTTTACATCACCGCGTTCAGAATGATCGGATTTTCCGACAACTTTGTGTGACCGTGTGTATGCAAGACAAATTTGAGCCAACATCCGTCGGAAAAAATCCTAGGATTTTGTCGGAATGTCCGATCAATGTCCGACCGTGTGTACGGGGCATTAGTCTGATGGTCACATTCATTGTGGATTCAGAGGAGCTTCAAGTCCATATTGTAAACAATGCTGTATTGACTACTTTATTCGGGTAGTCCAACGATTAGGGTAAGTGTGTGTCCTTTTCAACAGTAGTGGTTTCTATTGCAACACCTACTGTTTGGGATTATCATCCCTGGACTCTTTTGGAACTTTGATCCATGTTATTATGGACTATATATTTATCCTTAACATTGCATTTAAATAATACACTATTCACTTGTTGCTGCAGTTTATTGTTATTGTTACTTGATTTTCCAGGAAACTTTTGTGCTAGCTACTTATATCAATATTTTTTTTATTTTACCTTTTATATTGTATTTTACCATATATATCTATTAGTCCCAAAACAAGCGCAGAAATTTTGTGTTTTCTTGTATAGACAGCTACACTGGCAGCAGGAGTTATCACCATTATGAGCAGCGGGGTCTGTAAGGGTGGCCAGAATATTTGGAATTCACCTTTATAATTTTTCTTTAAAAGATGAACTTGGCCTTTAAAGGAAATGTAAAGGCAAACCTTTTTTTCCACGTTGGATAGATTAGGGAATGATCCTGCAGACCCAACATGTAGTGAGAGAAAACCTCTTCAAAATTGGGAAATAAATGACTATTATTATAATACAGGATTTATATAGCGCCAACAGTTTACGCAGCGCTTTACAATATAAAAGGAAGACAAGACCAGTATAATACAATAAAATAAAATACAAGCGGGTTAAGAGGGCCCTGCTCATAAAAGCTTACAATCTAACCATGGGCAAGTGGTACCAAAGGTTATAATTGTTTGGGGATGAGAAGATGGGAGTGATAAAAGATTAGTTGGAGGGGTGATAGGCTTCCCTGAAGAAGTGAGTTTTCAGGGATCGCCTAAAGGCAGCCAGGGTAGGAGATAGCTGGACAGACTGAGGTAGAGAGTTCCAAAGGATGGGAGAGGCTCTGGAGAAGTCCAGGAGACGAGCAAGGGAGGAGGAGACAAGGGAGCTTAAGAGCAGGAGATCTTGAGAGGAGCAGAGAGGATCAGAGAGGATGGGAAATCACCCTTTTGGACACCAACAAAGTCTGGTGATAACTCTTCTTTACGCTATCCAAAACCATAGTGCCCTTTTCGGGGGATACCCCCTCTATTCTTGTTCTGGTGACTGTGCCACTCTATGGAAAACTAAAAAAAAGTTTTGGCTTTAGATATACTTTATTATCAGCTGTCGCCTGGGTCAGCCTTGTTTTAACAGCATCAGATATCACTTGTGTCCACCTTGCTTTAACTTTATCAGATGAAGCAGTGTTTTTTTTTTTTCTTCTTTGCATAGAAAGGGTTGCCAATTTTCTAAAATTGCATTGGGGAATACATTTTATGATACAAATACGTATATACAGAATATACGGTAATAAAGATGAAAAAAGAGCTTAGCAGTTTTTCTCTTTCTTTTTGATCCTCTAGGTAAAAAAAAAAAAAAAACTTTAATGAAACTCTAGTACTGAAAGGTTTGATGAAAACAACCAAGATCACATTACTAGTGAAGGTCATCAATAGAACAAGTCCTGAGTTTGGACAGGAGATGAAGGCTGGTCTCACCAGCTTTCAATAACCATATTATTACCTGGCCATCAGAAGTTACAAGAAGACAGCCTGACAGCTCAAAACCTTTTCATTCCATTCCATTTATCGAAGAATAAAGGACAATTAATGCCAGACAATGGGGAGCCAGGCTTCCAGAAATATTTCAGACTATTTATATAAAGTAACTATAAAATAATCTGACTGTTGACATTTCTCTGATCTGCAGTAACTTGTGAGTTTCGGAGAAAGTGTAATTAAATTCCCACTTAGGACCTCTGTTTATCCCGCAGAGAACAGCAACAAGGGAAAATTCCTACACAAGGACTCAGATAAGAAATGTCTACAACCAGGGATGTGATGTTGCATACAAGAAAATGAAGACTGCAAATGACTTTGTCACATTGGGTTTCATTTACTAAAACTGGAGAGTGCAAAATCTAGCGCAGCTCTGCACAGAAACCAATCAGCTTCCAAGTTTCATTGTCAAAGCCTAATTGAACTAGCTGAAGTTAGAAGCTGATTGGCCACCATGGACAGCTACACCAGATTTTGCACTCTCCAGTTTTAGTAAATCAACCCCATCCATAGCGAGGGGACTATTTGCAGGAAAAATTGGGAAAATTATATTTTCAGATGTGCCGTATTAAAGTGGAAATAAACTCCCATGCATGAATTTGACCTATAGGTAAATCTATAATAAGGATTACCTATAGGTTCTGTAAACATCTAAACGTGTGCCGTTTAGGAGATATTTACTGTAGATGCAGCCGATGAAGTCATCGGTCCTATGCCGTAAACCGCGTCTCCTGTGCGCACTCACACAGCCGGAGTCCACGAACCCAGAAGGAAGACGGGTGAAGATGGAAGACGGGTGAAGATGGAAGACGGGTGAAGATGGAAGCGCCTTCAACGGTGACAGCGCGCCGCTGGAGGGCTTTATTCTAAGGTGAGTTTCACATTATGTGCTAGTATGTGATGCATACTAGCCCATTTAGATATTGTATTGCAGGATGAAAAGAAGAAGAAATTAAAAAAGCCAGCGGTTTACTACCACTTTAAGGGAACAACCAGACAATTTGTACTGTTGGAGATCAGGGAAGTAGAAAGTCAAGAAATCAAAGAGAGCTCAAAATTTACTGAAAATGTATACAAAGCTTAAAGTATAACTAAAGACAAAACTTCTTTTAAGTTTTGGATAGTGTGTGGAAGGGGATTAGAATGCTTGTCAGTTTTTATTGCTGTCTCTGCCCCTGTTAAGGAGATTCATCCTCTCCATTTGTCCTGTTTACCATTATCATTTAAGTGTAAGTAAAAGAAAATCCCACATTTTTGGTTGTTCCTAAAAAAGGGGAAATCCTCCAACAGGGACACTACTAGTTCTGGTGACCTGGGGGTCCCCAAGGGATTCCCTTAATTTGCAGGGATTGCCTCTCACTTCCTGTTTTGGTTATGGGACAAGAAGTGAAGGGAAATCTCTGCAATGAGACGCGGATGTTGAAAAAAAATCTGCATGGGATTGTAACCCTGCCTTGCTCTATCCAAAATAAAAAAGAAAGTTTTCCCTATAGTTCTACTTTAAGTTTAGCGGGACAGTCCTTATATTCACTGAGGAGCGCCCACTGTGCTGGTTGCTTCTCTCTCTTAGTTGAAATCTTTGGTCCTCTGCCCCCCAGCTGTAAACTTCCAGTATTGCAGGGGGCAAAAATGAACCCCTGGACCTGTCACAGGCACATGTCAAAAGTGTAAACTATGCCCACCCTTTCTGCCACTCTCCTCTATTCATAGTGCTGTAGCTCCCAGCACTGAAAAGCACTCTATGAATGGAGGATGGGCGGATGAATAAAAGTTTCACCTGCTCCATTCATAGAGTGCTTCAGTGCTGGAAGCTATAGTACAGCTTCTATATCAGGGAGACACTAATTATTAAGACTATTCTTCACATGACATGCATACACATCTCCTAGATAACAGCGCTGTATTCAGTCTTTCTCTTCCTTCTTACTGCTTATTTTATCCCCCTTGTACTGTCCTACACATGCTCTCTATGCAGTGGGTGCTCAACCTGTGGCCCTCCAGCTTTTGTGGAACTACAAATCCCATGAGCCTGACAGTTACAAGCATGACTCCCAAGGGCAGAGGCATGATGGGTTCCGCAAAAGCTGTAGGGCTATTGGGCACCCATGCTCTAAGCTCTCCTCCTGCTTGGTTGCAGTCATGTGCGCTATCCTTTGCACATACAAATCCCATACTTCATGGGACACATCCTACTGACTGTAAGTTATGTCCCTTGTGCTGATTTTTCTTTCTTTTTTTTTTCTTTTGGCTTTAATTGTATTTATATATTATGCAATTTTGTGTTGTCATTTATATGGATTGTTGGTTTGTCGATTTGATTCTATAAAATATTTACATTTTTTTTTTAATTGTATTAGCACTTTATTTGTGGTTGCTGCTCGTTATATTATTTAGAACCAGGTCTACCTTTGTTTGGAGTGACAGACAACAATAATCCTATTTTCTCCTTTTTGAAACAAATAGTTGATACTAAAGCTGGGCTTAAACAAAGTAGTGTATAGTGCCCACAACAGAGATGAATTATCTTTAAACTGATCACAGCGAACGCACCCAACTGTAATTGAATGCAAACGCCGTCCAATCGCCAGTGTGCTTGTACCCTAAGGTAGTTCTCTCTGACCCAGTGGAGCAATCAGGAAAATATACGAAGCTTAAAATAAAAAGCAGTCCTGCCATAGTATAGTAAAAACGCAGATCTGGTCACTTGTTAAACTCCAATGAATATACTCTAATTTGAAACCATTTCATTTTTTTTTGTTTATTCATCCAAGCTGCAATTACGAGGAAACAAATCATGCAGCCGCTTTCGCTAGATTATGACTGAAAGAGGCCAAACTCCTGAAATAAATGTGCTTTCTACTTCTTAGCCAGAAGGTAAAAGCAAGGTCACATTTCTGGGTGAATCTCCTCTTAGAGAAAGTATTAGAGAGGCCTAAGAAATTCACTTAACATACACTTTGCTTTAAGTACCGTAACAGTCACAGAAGGAGAAACATTGAGTACATAAAATAGTGGCAATCCTGGCACAATGATCAGATGATTACAGAGCAGCAGGATGGGAAGCCATCTACGGACACATTTACATATAACAGCATGATGGATCTACAGCTGAAGTCTTCTGAATCTTCACCTTTGGTTCCCATATTTACCATTTTATTTAAATTGAACTGAGAATTGTGTACACTAAAATGTCCCAAACAATGGCCTGGTCATACCTTGCATTAGAATTAAATAATTTATCAAGCCAATGCACATTTTATTAAATCAAAGTCTAATGCCCTTGAATCCCTAAAGCGGGCCTCCACCCCAAAAAATAACATTTCCTCCTTGCAACCAACATCGCCCCCCCCCCCCAACCTCCCCTTCAACATGTTTTGTTTTTCTACTCCAGCACCCCCTGCCACCATTCTCACCTAGGCTAAAATGACATACCTGCTCCCGCAGCCTCCTGAGATACCCCTAATACATATCCCTAGAGGCTGCAGGAGAAGGAGCATACAGGTAGGCAGAAGAGGTGACGCATTATGAGAGGCCAGCTGGAAGAACCCGTAAAAGACAGATGGCTCCCAATGATGTCAGAGAAGAAGATGCAGGACCCAGCTTGTGGCAGTGGAACAAAGGATCACTAGGATGACACCGGATTCGCTGGGCTGTTAATTTAGGACAATCCCGTATAACATGTAGGAGGTGATTTAAAAAAAAAAAACAGGGGAGGTGTAGTTCCTCTTTAAAGTGGTCGTAAAGGCAAAATAATTTTTATGCATTAAGATAAAAAGCCTTCTGTGTGCAGCAGCCCTTCTCAGCTCCCCTAATACTTACCTGAGCCCATCTACATCCAGCGATGTTGCAGGAGTGTCTCGGCTGCCCGAGACTCGTCTTCTTCATTGGCTGAGATGCCATTGGCTCCCACTGCTGTCATTCATATTCAGTGAGCCAATGGGGAGAGGGCTGGGACGTGGCTCGGTGCCTGAATGGACACAGGGAGCTGTGGCTTGGCTCGGGTGCCCCCATAGCAAGCTGCTTGCTTTGGGGGCACTCAACAGGAGGGAGGGGCCAGGAGTGCAGAAGACGGACCCGAGAAGAGGAGGATCTGGGCTGCTCTGTGCAAAACCACTAAACAGAGCAGGTAAGTATAACATGTTTGTTATTTTTAACAAAAAAAAAAAAAGACTTTAGTATCACTTTAAGTAATGAGCTGAAATGCCTAGATCTATTACTGATAGCTGCTCTATCAGATAGTCAAATTAGCACCTAGCCCTAGGCATCTAAGGAAGTAGAAGGCAACCTGTTTTCAGAGTCTTGAATTCATCCATCATTTCCTCCTCAGTAGTAATGTTAAGCAACAACTAAAAAGTGCCCTCTAATAAAGTACTAATTTGCTCCTGGTACACTGGCACCCAGAACCAGGTAGTCCTCATTGATGCTGAAAACAAGAACAAAAAGTGTCCCCCTATACCTTAGATCCCTATCCATAGGGGATATAACCCACACAATTAAAGGTAACCTTGTCTTTTCTCATGCAGAGCAAACCAACATGTTCACTTTATTGTCAAGCCCCACATCATCACTAACTCCCCTTCCTTCCACATGACAAGGTTAGTGCTTGGTAACATTGACTGCTCAGGCAAACAACACTATTACATGGAGGGTGGGGGCGCTGTGCCCATCTGCAGGAGTTCTCTCCCAGGAGAGCAGGTAAGTATAACATGTTTGTTATTTTAGAAAAAAAAAGGCCTGATAACCACTTTAAAGTGAATCTGCGATCTGTACTCTTCTATGAAAGGCAAAGCAACTTTTACTTATTTTTCCTTGGAAAAAGCAGATTTGCTTTAAAATGACACGATTCTTTATTCCATCAATGTCCAGGCAAGCAGCTAAATGGGACCTAGGGTGTCATTGGTTGCTAGGAAGCTGGTGCCTTCCTAGCAACCACAAGACTCCAGTGTAGGAAGCTGTTACATTTATCACAACCTTTCTGCACATGCATTCCCCCCTCTGAGGGCTGGCGGCTCTCTGTACGCCAACTCAGATTTGTTTTCTAATCTGCAAACTGGCGCTAATTCTTTAACCTGTTGTAACCATACCTGAATTAGGCACAAACAGTTTTTAAGGGGCCATAACGATAGAACAGTGTTGTAAATGGTTTATCGAATTCCCCCGTTTCTTCTGCATTGTTTTGCTGAACACTGTAATGGTTAGTCGTGTTGGACCCCAATTTTGATCTCTAAATTCTTCTAGCTATAAGCATGTAGCTCCAGGACCTACAACTCAGTAGGTCTATCACATACTGCCTAACATTCATGGACAAGATTTTAGGTGAAAAACTGCAGGATGCATCACCATCCTTTAGAAAATATGTATATACAGGCCAATATGGAAGCAATTCCAGTGTTTATTTCCTCCAACCATTTCATTACAGTACATGAAAGCTGCTGTCAATTTGTTATTAGCAATAGTTTAATATATCTCGGGAGTCTAAAATCGGAAATAACGAGTTGAACCTTGTGTTGCATAAAAGGCACGTGATGAACTATACTAAGAAAAGTTCAAGGAGTTCTCTGGGAAACATTTTTGAGGACAATACCTCGGGGACATGACAGATGATGAACAGGCTTAGTTTTTCCAAAGCAAAAGTGATGATGATGTTAATGCTGAGAACAAATACTTCCCAGGAAAGCAAAAAAAGCTTCCTTCTTTAAACAGCAAAGCTAAGACCGAAGCAAAATCAATACTTCTAATCCTATCCAGGAAACATGGCAGCTTTACTGAAGGCAGCAAGCCCAAACTATTTACCTTAGTACTGATTTCCTTCATGAGCATAAGGCAGCTGGCAGGACTTCTGGGCAACATTGTAGACTGGTAGCCGATTGGCTAAAGCTGGCTACAGATGGATAGAATTTCAAACAAAATTTTTTACGAAAAGGTTTTGAGGAAAATTTAGATGAAATCTCTCAGAACGTATTCTTATTTTCGTTTGAGAAAAATTTTCCAACCTGCACCTTCAAATTTTTTCATTACTGTGGTCGAAAAAGAACGTCACTTGGACCCCCTAATGATTAAAAAACAAAAGAACTTTCTTAGGCCGGCCATAGAGGGTTCAAATCTCGGCTGGTTCAGCCTATATGGGCAGGCGAAATGTACCCAAGTTGATAGATCGATCAACTTGGGTACAACCAGCCTACTGGATTTTACATGCAAATAATCACTGTCTTCTCCCAACGGGGACGCCGCCGGAAGAACACAACATAACTCGTGACTGTAGGAAAGAAATTTCTACTGTCTATGGCTAGCTTTAGAATCTTCTTTTCCCAAGAATTTTCGTTCGAAATTCTACCCATTTTTGGCCAGCTTGAGAGATAAAGAAGTACCCATAAATTGTGGGAGGAGCTAGAAGGAGATAGAAGACTGGGGGAGTGTTTGGGAGAGGGATAAAATGAGGGCAATAGGGGGGTTATTGAGGACAGCTAACATATCCAGAAGAAGAGGAATGTTAACAAGGACTGTGGAAGCTGTGCCCAAAAAGGCAAGCACAGGACAAAGAACTGTTTATCAGTATTGCCTGTAGGCTTCCTACAGCTGATCTTTCCCCCATTAGTTATTTACCATGCCTTCTTTGGCATTGCATTTCTATGTGGAGGCAACCATTTTGGTAGAGACAGGGCTTTGCCTCCTCATGTAAGGACCATTAATGACTGTTGATCTGATGACTGGTAAGGGAATATTCAAAAAGCAACAGGAGAGGAGTAGAAAGCACAGATCCCCAGATTGGATGTAACAGAAGCAGGTAGCTTCCATGCACTGCAGGTCCTCAGGCAAAGAGGGTGGAGGGAGCCTGAAGACGTCATTACGGTCCACCAGATGTGGGGTATACTCAAATGTTTTGATGCTTTTAACAGCGCCGTCTTAGGCTTCATGTACAAGGGACGTTTTCACAACCTCTCCTAAACGATTTAACTTGACAGATAGTAACCCACGTCTAAAACGTCCGTTTTGCCGTGTTTACATGCCGCGTTTAGCGGCGTTTCGCCGCGTTTGCGTTTATAAGCATTTTAGGGGGAAAAAATGCCTGTAAACTAAACGCGGCTAAACGCGAGGTACCACGTTTAGCCGTGTTTAGAAGAGTTTGGCGCTTGAAATGCCTCTAAACTCAGCTTCTGAACCCATTTTTTGCGTACCAAAAAAGCCTCTAAACTCAACTGCCTAGAAACGACTGCAAAAGACCCAGTGTACATGTAGTGATAAGATAACAAACGTCTGTTTAGAAGCAGCAGTGTACATGAGGCATTATTTTAAACTATTGTGAGTTCAATTTTATCTATCAAGCATGTTATAATATTAGAGCCATGTTTATCTGGTAAACAGTTATTAGTCTCTACTGGTGGTGGATCACAATCAAAGGGGTCTCTTGAGAATTGGTTCTTCTCTTTCCGCAACAATTTCACATGGACTTTTATGCTTTTATGTTGGATTTTTTTTATGTTGGACATTTTATTTTTTATTCCTCAGACATTTTTTGGTGTGGTGTATTTAGCACAGCACATTTTGTTTATTTATTTATTGCTATTTAAAATATCTCATAGCTTGCATGCAGCTTTATGTTATTAAGTTTTTTGGTTTCTTTGTTCCACAAGCGCAGTAACCACTTGTTGTTTTTAGGTCCCCAGGTAAAGCTTCCTCTCAGGAAAAGCTTCCTTTCTGGGAAAAAGTAAGCAATGCAGCAGAGATATCACTAAATATCACTCCAAATCTCCTGAGCCTGCAATGTCTTAGATCAGTGATGGCAAACCTTTGGGTGCCAAGGTTCACCATCACTGCCTTAGATGATCTTACACTGTAGATATACATCTCTGAATTTCAGTTCACAATGGAGTGATTTGAAGCACATTTCCTGCAGTGTTTCAACATTCAAACCAAGATTTGCATTATATATATATATATATATATATATATATATATATATATATATATATATATATATATATGTGTGTTGCCTGCTTACAGCAGAGCATCGTGCCGCTGAAAGCTTTTCTCTCGAAGCTTGAAAAACTACATGAGCTTCTTTAGAGCAGAGTCACCTTTTTGGTCCCTACAGACTTCAATGAAAGCACTTGAAAATGTGTGTAATGTGCTTAAGCCTGAGAATGCTGAAAAAAAGAATGTACAAACTGTAATGAAAAAATGCTTCAAAAACGCTTGAAGAAGGTCAAGATCAAGTGTGAACCTAGCCTTAGGCTGTAGGTAAAGGAGTGCCTTGGCACACCCACATGCCAGGAAATGCAATGCCAAGAGAAAAAGGATAGTGGGAATGCGGTCAGCATAATGATATGCCCTGATGCTCTGGCACAGAATATACAGGAAAGAGGGCAGGATCGGGAAGATTGTGACCATCCTGCTGCCCTTCCAAAGCCATCACAAGATGGTATTCCCAGAACACGAGACTGCAGAGCAATTTCTAGGTGCAGAGTTTTCTGGGTGAAACCATAGTGAGCTAGTGTCTGCTTCATGCATTTCAGTCTGCTTATATTTCAGTTTTTAGTTTTTCAACTTTCACAAAAAAAATGTATTACTCTTTTAATAAAAAGATACCTATATTAATAAAAAAAAGTTTTAATTTGTAAATACTGTATATTAAGACCAAAGAGTTTTTAAAGAACATGTAAAACTCTAACAATTAAAGGATAAGATCACCTTTACAAAACAAATACAGGAACAATTTTTGCAGGTAAAAAATCTGCATTTATTATTCAATTTTTTTTGTTAGGGAACTGTAAAGCATTGCATGCACAATCAGCAGGCCACGATCCTACAGACTGTCTGTGTAGCGGTCTGCCTGTACCTCTCATACGGGCAGGCAGTTACACTCTTCCAGGAAGCTCAATGAACTACCAAGAGCGATCAACAGCGCCCTGTTAGTTCATTCAGAACACTGTGAATGAATGACATGCCCAAGCTGGCTCGCTGTCAAAACGGGGACTCGGGGGGAGGGGCCAGTGCACTTGTAACATGTTACACCCTGAATATGAGTGTATGTATTTAACATGTAGCATGTTACAAAAGGTGAACTTATCCTTTAACTTCCCTTATTTCCACAGCGGTTATCATCCCTGCCCAATTCTCTCTGTGAACCACAGAATACCGCCCCTTTTTGTTATGAAGATGGGGACAGGAGGAGCTTTTATGCAGTCCTAGAACACTACCTCTCCTAGGGACACAACCCTTCAAATACTACTCCTCTATAGATACAGTACAGTAGGTGAGTGTTGTCACCCTAGAACAGGAAGTGTGTTATTGGTAGGATAACCGAGTGAAAACTAATGAAAAAAAGCCTGGAAAAAAAACACCTAGACACCGCATCTAAAGACTGGTAAGCTGCAATACTGTATATTACATTTTTTTCTTAGGTTTAGATACACTTTAACCCGACATTTCATGATTCGTGTTTTGGAAAACTCTCCTCATTTCCAGTCCTGGTGAAAACATTGTCACTGAGACAGGAAGCAAGGAGAATATCACCCCAACAAGGCCCCAGTAAGCAGTAAAAACCTAGAAGAGGTTCAAACCCCTCCCCATCCGATCTAAGGCTTTGTGCACATGGTAGCATAAAGCCATACACCTTAAAAGGAGAAGTCCAGCCTGAGCTTTTTAGGCTGGGCTTCTTCTCTGGGTCACAGGAGTGCAATTTGTTTTACACTCCTGTGACCCGTTTTCAGCGGAGAGCAGTCTGAAGTCTGCTCTCCGCTGACGTCACTGCTATCAGTCGAGGCACCGCATCATCCCGATTCCGAAGTCTGGATCCACCAGCTGCCTTGACTGATGGCAGTCTCAGCGAGCCGCTGAGACGGCCGCTCCACGCCCCTCCACAGCTCAGCGCTCCAATGAGCGTGGAGGATCAGAGCAGGAGAGATGCTGACTGACAGGCAGCATCTCTCTGCTAGGGGAGGAGTGAGAACTGAGCCATCGGCGATGTTCGGTGGCTCAGTTCTTAGTGCAGAGACTCTGCGGAACAGCTGCAGCATCAGTCTGATGCTGCATCCACCTAGGTAAGTATGAATCAACAAAAAAAAACAAAACCCATACTTCTCTTTTAAAGAGGAGCTCCAGGCTCCTTCAGAAAAAAAATAAAAGTCAGCAGCTACTAATTCTGTAGCTGCTGTCTTTTAATATTAGGGCACTTACCTGTCCAGGAATCCAGCTGTGTCCTCACCCAAGCCGATTTTCAATCAGCTATCGGATGTAGGCGCCGCCATCTTGACTAAGGGAAACCGGTAGTGAAGTCTTGCGGCTTCACATCTGGTCTCCTTCTGCGCATGCGTGAAGAACGTTGCGCTTTGTGAATGGACTTGTTTCTGCGGAAGGAGGAGGGGGCCGAACTCCCGAGTCAAAAGTGGGGGCGGGTACCTGTCAAAATCAGGTACCCGCTCCCCCCCAAAAGGTTCCAAATGTGGCAGTGGAGGGGGGAAGGAGGTAGACAAGCTTTCCCATTTGGATGGAACTTCACTTTAAATTTAGGGTGTATTTTTGTGCTTGGTAGCCAGAGTAGTCTATAGTAATGAATGGCTGTATCCACATGTGCAATGCATAAATCCCTGGACGCACACAAGCGTGTTCAGGGATTTATGCCGGTGTGCATGTTCACGCAATCATGGCTTATATCTGTATACACTTAGTATAAAGCCATTCATTACTTTATTCGGCTGTACACTGCAGCTGTGTCTCCCAGGAGCAAAAGTACACCTATAATTTACAATGTACGGCCCTGTGCGCCCATTTGCATAAGGCCTTAAAGCGGAGTTCCCCCTCCGGTGTCACATTTGGCACCTTTCAGGGGGGAGGGGGGAGCAGATACCTGTCTAATACAAGTATTTTGCTCCCACTTCCGGGCATAGATAGCCGAGCCACCCGCGGGTATCTACGCCACTTCTGGCGCCTTCTCTGTCCCCCCCGCTGTCTTCTAGGAGACGCACAGGTCCCAGAAGACAGCAGGGACCAGTGGGATCGCGCAGTGCAACTCGCACATGCGCAGTAGGGAACCAGGAAGTGAAGCCGCAAGGCTTCACTTCCCGATTCCCTTACCGAAGATGGCGGCGCCTCCACCCGAGAGACTTGTCGGCTTCGGGTGCCGACATCACGGGCTCCCTGGACAGGTAAGTGTCCTTATTTTAAAAGTCAGCAGCTGCAGTATTTGTAGCTGCTGAGTTTAAAAAAAAAAATTAGGTAGAACTCTGCTTTAAATTAATTTCTTACAATGACAGGTGAAGAAAAGAAGGAAGAATCTGATAAGTAAATACAGAGCACTACAAACAGTGCTTATTTCACTTTAATGCCCTGTACACACGGTCGGACATTGATCGGACATTCCGACAACAAAATCCATGGATTTTTTCCGACGGATGTTGGCTCAAACTTGTCTTGCATACACACGGTCACACAAAGTTGTCGGAAAATCTGATCATTCTGAACGCGGTGACGTAAAACACGTACGTCAGGACTATAAACGGGGCAATTGTCAATAGCTTTCATCTCTTTATTTATTCTGAGCATGCGTGGCACTTTGTGCATCAGATTTGTGTACACACGATCGGAAATTCCGACAACGGATTTTGTTGTCGGAAAATTTTATAGCCTGCTCTCAAACTTTGTGTGTCGGAAAATCCGATGGAAAATGTGTGATGGAGCCTACACACGGTCGGAATTTCCGACAACAAGGTCCTATCACACATTTTCCGTCGGAAAATCCGATCGTGTGTACGGGGCATTAGAAGTGGAACTATTTTCTGACACTGGGTTACATCACAAGATGTGAAATGCAATGAAAAGATTGGTAAAGATTTAGTAGCTTCTCACTTATAAAATATCTGTAACTGATGATACAACTTGAGATTTTCACCAGCTGTTTACTCCAAATTACTGTAAATAAGCATAAGTAATTATCTACACACATATACACACTACACTCTCTGTGTCATCAATCCATATGTCATAAACAAAAAAGCCATATCTGACCCATTTACCGCCGGCAACACAAGCACATGTAGGCATGGCTCAGGAGCGCCTTCTGGTAAAATTATAGATACTATATCCAACACATGCAGCACAAAAAAAAATGCAGCGGCTAAAGAGTATAATTAGAGAAATCGAGCTGAATAGAAACTTAAAGGAAAACTCCCTTTAAAAAATGTAGCATGGAAATGCAGAGTCTGCCTATTCTAGAAGCCTAAAGCTAGCCATACACTAATGGATATTCAGCCAGTTCAGCAGGGACCGGTCAAATTTCGATCAGTGGGGTTGATTTACTAAAACTGGAGAGTGCAAAATCTGATGCCGCTCTGCATAGAAACCAATCGGCTTCCATGTTTTTTCATCAAAGCTTAATCAAACAAGCTGAAGTTAGAAGCTGATTGGCTACCATGCACAGCTGGACCAGAGTTTGCTCTCTCTCTAGTTTTAGTAAATCAACCCCAGTGTGTGGTTGTTCCTGCTCAGTAGAAGTTGTTGTAGTTGTTTGAAGGGACATGTTGGAAACTTTCCTCTATCAGTGGTTGCAGCCAATCAATGTGTTCTGACAATGGCGGGTGCTGCTGCCCGATTACAATGTACTGGGGGGAGGGGGGGGGGGGGTTGGGGGCCATATACTGCCACCCACCTTGTAACAGTGTATGGGCAGTTTAGAGTATATGTGAACCCTCACCTTGTAAAACAACCCAATCAGTTTAAGGCCCAGTTCACATATACGGTGGGTATGGGGGTGATCCTTTTTCCAACTCAGAGATAATAATTGTTTGGTTGCGCTGCACCTTTTTTGGGGTTTTAATATATTTGATGTGGAAAAACATGACAGTGGTAAGCAGCAACCCCACTAAGACAATACAGTAATAGAATTTCAATACAATTTTTAGTTAGGCGCAGGTGTTTTTTTGGTTTTTGTACAACTCTGGGATTTTGTTTTTTAATTTTTTTTTTTTTAATGTTGGTGTTATATCTTTTACTTGGATGTTATAAGTTGCACTGAGTAAATACAGCAGGATAAAACAAAAACTGTGGCTGTCTTCATTTTTAGGCTGCAAAGCAACAAAATGTGAATATTTTAAAAGGAGGATGATTCTTTTCTACATCCACTGTGCGGAAAACGCTGCGAATCCTGAACATTTTCCGTATCGCATTGAACTTGCACTCTGTTCATACAAATTGCCACTGGTGTCAATGATAAATTAATGAATGTGTAAATGGTGCGCTCGTTCAATAAAAAAGTGTGCATTACTAATCCACAAAGAATACAATAAAGCACTGAAGGGACAGAGGCTCGGAAAGTACTGATCACCCCGAGAGAGCAAACTAAAAGTGTAAGCAAAGGATTTAGAGAGCCCCAGAAGGGGACCACTGGAGAGAGGTGTGGATTAAAATAGTCCCATTAAAGGGACCCCTGCTGATACGGATTGTAAATGGTGGAAATTTACAGAATCTGAGGATCCTTTATTTATGCCAAAAAGCGTTGTTTGACCGTTTGGTCATCTCTCAGGGTGAGCGCCCATTTCACTAGAAGGTGGCTGGTGGAGGTTACTCATTCACCATACTTTAGAACTTTTTTGGGCACGTTTGCTGAACAGTGGTGGACCTACTGTTGATGAAGCATCTGCATGTTGTGATTGGACTATAATGCTACACATGTTTTTATGATTAAAGTAGTTGTAAAGGCAAAAGGTTTTTTTTATCTTAAAGTGTTTGTGAACCCTAAAGTATAAAGCTGTGCCAGCCCCTCTATTATAGGCAGGCATAGCACACTGTATAAATCTTTAAAAAAAAAATGCGGCTTGTAAATACCGATTTAGGGCGATCTTCAGGCCGGTCACGTGACTCGCGGCCGCTTTACAGCTCCGATACATGGCTCTTGCAGGAAGGGCCAAGATCTCCCTCTGACGTCAGCCGGGGAGATCACATGACCGCGCAGCCCCTCCTGCAGTAGCCCTGGAAACTGTCCAAGAGTCACGTGACCGGCCTGAAGATCGTGTTAAATCGGTATTTAAAAGCCTTGTTTTTATAAAAGATTTATATAGTGTGCTATGCCTAACTATAATACAGGGGCTGGCAGTGACCATATATAAACTTCTTTTTTCATTACTTAATAAAGCTTTCAAACATTACAGCTGATCAACAAGACAAATTGCATTATCTGCAGATTATACACGTTACTAATTTACAATACCTCTTTCTAATTACAGATAATCTCCAGGATACCAATTTAACATTTCTAACAGAACAAACAAATGAACAAATCAAACAACAAACAGGCAACACATAAAAAGGGAAACGAAAAAAAGGGACCCCCACTACTCCCCTCTCCTCCGCCCTTCCCCACCATCACTATCAGTCCTCCCCTAAACTATAAGGCATCCTGTCCATCCCCTTTCTGCCCACGAGTTATAACTTAGATCATTACTATGATATTCTAGGGGGGGCAAAGAGAAAAAGACCAATCCTGGAGCTGTTACCCAGGGTCCCCATAACTTGGCTAGTATATCTATTCTGCCCCTGTTCGTATACATTTGTTGCTCCATTAATATTGTCGCATTTACCCCAGAACACCATTCCTCGAATACTGGTCTATTAGAAGACATCCATTTTCTAGCAATTATCTTACAAACTATGAATAGTAATCTGCCAATTGGTATTAACTTGTCCCATGGATATAGCTCTTCATTAACATAGCCCGGTAGACAAGTCTTTGGTTCCATTTCTATATTGGTATTGTAAGTCTCATTAATTGTGGACACCACCTCTCGCCAATATCTGACCAGCTTGGGGCAGTTCCACAACATATGGATCAAATCAGCCGGGGCCTGCTTACACCTCGGACAATCCGGGGTTTCCCTCCTCCTCCACTTATATAATTTTTCCGGTGTCCTATGTGTGTCCTATATATAATAAACAATTGAGATAAACATTGTGTATGTGATATGGATACCAATGGGGCCCTCTTCAGAATATTTTGCCATTCATCCTCTGTTATACCCCCCAGGTCTCCCAACCCTTTCTACCTGGAGTATTCTTAAAATCTTGATACTTCATCATAAGTTGATTATAAGCTAATGTAATTAGACCTTTCTTTTTCTCCTTAGCCCCCTCCAATAAAGACATCAATGGCATAGATCTTGTATTCATCCCGACACCCTTAAACTGCGAGTTAGCTGCATGATGTAGACTCCTTTAGCTCCTGAAATAAACGCATATCATTTTGAACATAGAGCTGCGAAATATATCGTATTCCTTTAGAATGCCAGTACTCAAACCCTTCCACTTTACATAACTCTTCATAATACCTGTTCTCCCAAAATTGGTGAAAATTCTGACACCCCTACATATTCCATTATACGTCTCATTTCTTGCCATATTTTATTCATAAGGACCAATGTTGGTCTAGACTGAATACTCGCAAATTATCCCAATTCTAACTGGGCTATGAGATTATAATACGAGCAGTGACTCAAAAGCACAGCTTGTATGGGGTCTCTCCAATCTATCGTCCCCCATCCAGCAAAGTGCTGCAATTGAGAGGCGATAAAATACATTCTCGGCTGTGGTACCGCTAGGCCCCCCCCCCCCCTCCTCCTTAGTACGCTGAAGGATAGACAGTTTGATCCTAGGGCTTTCCTTTTCACAATAACTTTCGGAACCAGAAGTCTATTTTCTTAAACCATTTTAACCCTTTCATGACTAAGCCTATTTTTTTGAAATTTGGTGTTTACAAGTTGAAATCCGTATTTTTTGCTAGAAAATTACTTAGAGCCCCCAAACATTATATATATTTTTTAGCAGAGAATCTAGAGAATAAAATGGCAATTGTTGCAATATTTTATATCACACGGTATTTGAGCAGCGGTGTTTTAAAACGCAAATTTTTGGGAAAAGGGACACTTTCATGAATTAAAAAAAAAAAACTAACAGTAAAGTTACCCCAATTTTTTTGTATAATGTGAAAGATGATGTTACGCCGAGTAAATAGATACCAAACATGTCACGCTTTATAATTGCACGCACTCGTGGAATGGCGACAAACTACGGTACCTAAAAATCTCCATAGGCGACACTTTAAATTTTTTTTACGGTTACCAGGTTAGAGTTACAGAGGAGGTCTAGTGTTAAAATGATTGCTCTCGCTCTGGCAATACCTCACATGTGTGATTTGAACACCGTTTACATATGCGGGCACGACTTCCGTATGCGTTTTCTTTGCTGCGCGAGCATGCGGGGACGGGGGCGCTTTAAAAAAAATGTTTCTCTTATATATTTTATTTATTTTTATATTTATAAATTGTACTTAAAAAAAAATAAAAAATTGATGACTGTAAACATCCCTTGTGACAGTAATAGGTGGTGACAGGTACTTTTTATGGAGGGATCCCTCCTTTGCACTTCACAGTATTCAGATCGCCGTTTTCAGCGATTCTGAATACTGTGTATTTTTTTTAAAACCGGCCCCATTGGCAGCCGAGTAAACGGGGAGTGATGTCATGCCGTCGTTTCCGTGTTTACAATTAGGAGGCTGGAACAAAACCGCTCACTGCTTCGTTCCAGCCCGTCCCCCGCCGGAGGCGGCCGATTGGTCATCGGGCCTCCCGATGGAACGGGAGGCCCGGTAGGAGCGACGGGAGGCGGCGGGAGGGGGAGACGTCCCCTCCCACTCCTCCGGTATAACAGCCGAGCGGCTTTTAGATGCATCGGTTGTTATAACTGGATAGCCGATCGCCGGCTCTAAAAAACAGTACAAGGATGATGCCTGCAGCTGCGGGCATCATCCCGGTATAACCCCGGAAAGCTGAGTACGCACATCTGCGTACGCTCAGCGGCAAGGGGTTAAAGGAATCCATATGGGTGAGTTGTGTAACACATACAACAGTTGGGGAGCCCAAATCATCTTTATAAGGTTTGCTCGGCCCACCACTGATAAAGGCAACTTAGACCAGGCCAAACTCTTGTTTAAATTTGTTCAAAAAAGGGTTCAAATTATGTTGTAGGTAGGGCTGGGGAAAAAATCTATTTAAATCTTGAATCGAGTTGAGAGGTCAAATCGATTCAAAATTTAAGCAAATCGATTTTTTTAGATTTTTTTTTTCACTGCGCCGGTCCCGAGGCGTTGCGGGCATGAGTTTTTAGGCGAGGCCGCGGCTTCGGCCTAGTCCGCGGCTATGGCCGGACGCCGCGGCCTCGTCTAAAAACTCATGCCCGCAGCGCCTCCGGACCAGCGCTGACACCGCGCCGGGCCTGAAGAGCTGCGGGCAAGGCGTTTTTAGGTGAGGCCGCGGCTTCGGCCTAGTCCGCGAGGCCGGATGCCGCGGACTAGGCCAAAGCCGCGGCCTCGCCTAAAAGCTCCTCAGGACCAGCGCGGTTTCCAAAGAAAAAAAAACTCGATTCGAATCGTGAAGAGAATCGAAGATTTTTTTTTTTAAGAAAATCTCCCAGCCCTAGTTGTAGGTAGTCCTTCACCCTTAGGGATATCCATATTCCTAGATATTTAAAGGATATCACAACTTTTATTTGCTGAACCTCACTTGTTATACTTAAATTGGGATCATCTATAGGAAATAAAACTGATTTGTCCCAGTTAATGATAAATCCTGAAAATGAGCCAAAATTTTTATACAGGTCATTACAGAGATCAAGGAATTATCCGTATCTCCCAAAAACAACAAAGCATCATCCGCATAAAGTGATATTTTTTTCAGTTTGTGCCCCTATAATAAATCCACAGATATCCTCAGACTTCCAGATCGCTTCTGCTAACGGTTCTACAGCTAATGCAAATAACAAAGGGGACAGGGGTCATCCCTGCCTCGTGCCCCTTGATAGTGTAAAGAATTCTGTCACATGCCCATTAATTCGCATGCAGGCCCTTGGAGCTGAGTATAATAGTTTAACCCAGAGTATAAATCTATTTCCCAGGCCAAATCTACCCAGCACTTCCCACAAATATGTCCACTCGACGCTGTCAAACGCCTTTGCAGCGTCAAGTGACAAAATAGCTCTCTTCCCCATGGTATATGTTGGTAATTGCATATTCAGATATAATCTCCATAAATTTATCGCTGTAGACCTGGTGCGTATGAAACCAGATTGGTCTGGGTGGATCAGTCCCTGAATAACCTTACCCGGTCTCTTCGCCAAGATCCTTGCCAGAATTTTAACGTCCGAATTCAACAAAGATATTGGACGGTAAGATTCTGGGATCAAAAGATCCTTATCCGGCTTTGGCAACACAATAATGCAAGCGTCATTCATAGAGTCTGGAAGTTTAAAAGATTCCCACGCCTGGTTTAATACCTTCAATAATTCCGGTAATAAAACATCTCCATATTGTTTATATATTTCTGACAATAACCCATCTAAACCTGGTGCTTTATTATTCGGAGATTCTGTCACCGCCCACTCTAATTCCTCCATAGTCAGAGGTGCATTAAGTTCCCCTCTTGCCATGGTGGACAGAGATGGTAGCTTCAGAGGGTCTAGAAATTCTCTAAGACGTAGCATGGGAAAATCTGCTTTACTCTGATACAGATTGCTATAAAAGGAGAAAAAACTGTTCATTATTTCACTTTGATAATGTGTAACCTCGCCCTCTATTGTACGTATGGTAGATATATAGTTAATACTTTCTTGAGATTTTGCTACTACCGCTAGCATATGACCTGGTCTCTCACCCTCCTCAAAACCGCGACACCTGGAGAGAAAGCAAGCCCGATCAGCCTTATCCAAGGCTGTTTGTTTATATAACATTTGTATAGCTCTCCAGGCGCATCGGTTAGAGGGGGTTGGATTCTGTATGACCTGGGCTTCCCTTTGCTGCTAATGCCGATTCCCATTCTAAATCAGATTTTTTACGAACACTTATTGCCTTCCAAAGGACCCCTCTTAAAAAAGCTTTCATGGTGTCCCATACCATCTGATGTAATCCCGATTTCTCATTATTGTAGAAGAATTCACTTATCGCCCTACTCGTTGAGTCTCCCTGAGACAGTTCTTGTAGCCAAAAACTAGGAAAACGCCAGTTAGGTTTGTTCCTAGGTTTTATTTTTTCTAACGTAACTAAGATGGGAGAATGGTCTGATAAACCCCTGGTCAAATATTGTATATCTGATACCCATTGAAGAATTGACTCCGTACCTAAAACAAATCTATCCTAAATAGGGTCTGGTAAGTACTAGAATAACATGAGTAGGCATAAGATGGCGGGTTTTTAAGACGCCATATGTCCTGTAAACCTATTTCTCTACAATACCTATAAAACGGGCTATCCCCTTCAGGACCCACTGGGTGTCTGTCTCTACCAGGGTTACAAACACTATTAAAGTCCCCCACAAACAACAACCGTAGCCCTGGGTTATCTATCAAAAATAAACCTATCTGATGAATTACCTCACAATTATAGGGAGGGGGGATATATACGGACCCCAATATAATTTGTGTAGAAAATATTTTACAGACTAATAAAAAAAAATCTACCCTGTGGATCCACCACCGTGTGCCTGCAGGAAAATTGTAATTTAGATGAAATTAATATACTTGTACCTCTAGCATATGTAGAGTATACAGCGTGATACTGAGTAGGGTACATTATATTCTGTAACAAGGTAACCGTGTCCTGAGTTAAATGTGTTTCCTGCAGGCATACTATCGATGGTGAATGTTGACTCAGAGTACTAAACATAGCCTGTTTCTTAATACGATCCTTAATTCCTCTAATATTCCATGATAATACTAATATTTCAGTCGCCATCTTTCAGTTTATACAAATATAAACTATTATTAGTACTATGCCTATATACCCTTATATACCAATATACCAGTATCCATTCCCACCTAAATGATACATACCCTGTTTCCCTGAAAATAAGACCTAGCGTGATTGTCGGTGATGGCTGCAATATAAGCCCTACCCCCCAAATAAGCCCTACCCTGTTTCCCCAAAAATAAGCCCTACCCTAAAAATAAGACCTACAAGGACTTTAACTAGGGCTTATTTGGGGGGTAGGGCTTATATCGCAGCCATCACTGACAATCACGCTAGGTCTTATTTTCGGGGAAACAGGGTAGTACACATAGTACACAGAAGCAGAAGGGGATCCCAAACATTTATCCAAACATATATCCAGGGGAGGAGATAAGACCATAAATACAAAAAAAACAGTTTGAAGGTAGAGCGGGCAGGGGAAGGAGGAAAACAAACAACCCAACCAGAACAACCCAAAAAGAAAAAAAAAGAAAAAAAAGGGGAAAAAACAAAAAAAAAACAAAAAAACGAAAAAGAAAACAACCAGCACATGCATCCATAATTGGTGAATGCAGAACCAATTTCCCGCAGGAGAATGTAAATGGGGAGAAAAAAAAAGGTCATCCAGGCTTGCAAAGGAGGCCTGTCGTCCTATAATAAAGAGATATGTTTGTCCCGTCGTACTCCATCTCAGCTCTGACTATAGCTGAAACACCCCCCTACACCCAAAAAAATAAATTAAAAAAATAAATAAATAAATAAAAAATTTTCTCCGCGAGACTATTTAACTGCATAGTAGATACTCTAAATAAGCAATATATTAAGCCATATACACACTCCCACCAGACATGGAGGTAAGTACCTAAAGATGTACCACAGCGCCAACAGGAGGCCGGGGTAGCTGGGAAGATTTGGGGAAGATTTTGTGTAATGTAGAAGGGTTCTTGTACCATCTAGAAAGGATCGTAGCCTCCCTGGCGGTTTTCCCGAGTGTGGCTCGGGGTTAAAATTCAGGACCATTAGCGGTAACCCCGAGCCACACTCGGGATTACATCGCAGGATCCTGGTGTGGCTTTACTTATCTTGTCCCTGGGATCCTGCAATGTCCCCCCATGTGTCCGTGGGCTCTGTCCTCCTCCGAAGCCTCTCCTTGCCAGGCTCCGTTCCCTGCGAGCGTCGCGACGCATGGGGGCGGAGCCTGGCGGCAAATTAAAAAAAAAGTAAAAATCATAACACATACAGTACTGTAATCTTACAGATTACAGTACTGTATGAAATGATTTCACATCCCTTTTGTCCCCAGTGCTCTGGCCCATGCCCTGCATGCAGTTTTATGTGATATATACTGTTCTTTCTGCCTGGAAACTGGAGATTGTCCATAGCAACCAAAAAGTGTCCCTTTACGTCAAAAGTGGCTTTAGACCAGCTAGAAAACAGCGATAGTAAATTAGAACACTTGCAGAATTGAGCGATAGTGAATCGTGGGGAAATTTATTTTATTACTATTTATTTTTATTTTTTTAATTATTTATTTTTATTTATTATATTATAATTTATGTTTTTGTGTTTCAAACTTTATCATACCCGGGATATCTACTAGACTCTTGTTTGGACAGATTTAAGTGTGTTATTGTTAAGAATTACAGACCTACAATATAAAACGCCAAATTTCCATGCAAAATAATTGTACCGCTTTCAGCACCTAAAATCCGAAATAATCATACCGCCAGGGAGGTTAAAATTATTTTCCTGCTAATAGCAGGAAATAGAGGACTTGTGGGTGAAGTGGAACGCAGTCTGCCAGTCAGCCCTTGAGAGACTCTTTCCCAAATCTGCCAACCCCATCTTAGTGTAGGGGGGCAGGTCACCCTGTGTGAGGGCCTAGATTAGGCCGTAGAGGGAGGAAAGTAGATGTCTGCGCATATCATGGAGAGAGCTTAAACGTTCAAATTCAGAGAAAGGACGGTGTATTTGAGAAGAAATAAATAATTGTTTTGCAAAGGAAGATAAGTGTAGGGAGGTGAGCCAATCACGTGTATCCTCAGGAACGATTGGGGTCCCAAGTCCGGGTCGGATGAAAGTATGGGCCTGGGGCCAAGAGGAGCGATGGAATGAACCCCTATTCGATGGGGGAAAGCCGGGTTGTCAAATAGGGAGGATAGGAGAGAGGTGTCCGAGGAGAGGACCGCACACAGCCCCCTTTGGTACCATAGTGTGAGAACAGCAATGGTTAGTGGCAAGGCGGAGGACAAGCTAGAGAAGTTTCCCTTGTATCCCCATAGGAGGGCACATAAATCAGCTGGGGCCAAATCCTGCTCAACCATGACAGAGGCTTTATGAAAAGGATGTGGGAACCATTCAAGGGCGCGTGCCATAAGAGTAGCTTTGTAGTATATTTCAAAGTCGGGTAGTCCCATGCCACCCTGGAGCTTTGGATGGGTAAGTAGTTTACATTTAACTCTAGATAGGCCCTGATTCCAGATAAAGCGAATGGAAAGTGAGCATAGGGCAGAAAAGAAGGATTTGGGAATTAGTACGGGTATGGTTTGGAAGAGATACAGTAGTTTGGGTAGGGTATCCATTTTAATGGTGTTGATTCGGCCGAACCAGGGTAAAACGGAGGCCCCCCCCCCCCCCAGGATGCCAGATCTTTCCGGAGACAGGAGAGGGGAGGGATATAATTTAGCGAGAACAGGTTAGAGAGGTTGACAGGTATCACCATGCCTAAGTAGGAAATGCCCTTGGTTTGCCATTGGAAGGAGTAGTTGGAGCTGTTAATTTTAAACCACATAGGGTCAATTCCACAGTTCAGTGTTAAATTAATGACAATCCAAAACAGATCACAAACCGCAGTGCAATTGCAAGGATACAAAGAAAAAGATGCCTGCTTTTTTTTTTGAGCGATGTGAACTGAGCCCATACAAAATGAATGGGCCCAAATCACAAAGAATCGCATGTGATTATGTAATTTGAATAGTAATGCAATTCCTATCTGAATCACCAGTGAAGTCCTGCACCGTACAAGTGTGAACCCAGAGAAAAGAAAGGCAAAACATATAAAACACATAATAAATAAAAATTTTTAGTGCATGTTCATTATATTGGCATGCTCTTTATGCATGTAGCAGCACATAGCTGCGTACAGCCACCTTCACCCATTTATGTCTATAAGCAGCTAGCACCAGGACATCCCGGGCACTAAAATACGCAGTGTGTTTACGACGTACGGGTGAATGTGAGCCCTAACTCCAAATATGTTGTTTTTTGTTTCGTTTTAGATAAAACGATAAGGGTTATATATACTTTCTGTGAATTTGGATAGACAATTTACCATCATTTCCTGTTCTTGATATAGCATTATCACCAGACAGGAAGTGAAAGAAAATCCGCATCATAAACATCAATAAATAAGCTGATAGGGGTTCTAGCCTTCCACTACTGTACAACAAAATCATTTTTTTACTGTTGTCTGTGCCCCTGTACCCAAATGGGCATGTGGGGCAATGCAACCTAACTGTAGGCATATTTTTACGCCGTAGAGACACAGCTGTATTGTGTTGCTGCACATAGTAATGAATGGCTGTACACGGGTATACACTGTACATGAATTCTTGTGCCCTGTACACACGAGCTGACTTTTTGACCGGCTGGTCCGACGGACCGAATCTGTCGGACAATCCGACCGTGTGTGGGCTTCATCGGACCTTCAGCGGACTATCTCTGACGGACTTTAGATTTGAAACATGTTTCAAATCTTTACGTCGGAACTCCGCCGGACCCAGTTCCTATGGAGATATCCGCTCGTCTGTATGCTAGTCCGACGGACGAAAACTGACGCTAGGGCAGCTATTGGCTACTGGCTATGAACTTCCTTATTTTAGTCCGGTCGTACGTCATCACGTTCAAATCCGTTGGACTTTGGTGTGATCGTGTGTAGGCAAGCCCGTTCGTTCGAAAGTCCGTCGGAAAGATTGTCGGACCTTTGTTGCCGAAAAGTCCGCCCTGTACACGGCATTACGCGGTGTAAATCCCTGGACACACACAATCCTTGTTCAGGGATTCACATCTGAACCCACCTGAGCGAGCCCACCAGGAAGGTATCTCTTGTACTGGGCCAATCATCTGCAGCTTTACCTTAGCTGGGCTTCCTGGGTGGAAGAAGACAGGAGGGCAGTTGTTCAAGTGTAAAAATGCATGCAAAAATGTGCAAAAAAACTTTTGTATACAGACACTTCCATCAAGGTATATGGGGCCTGAGACTGCACAACACAAAAAAGAAAGCTCATGTACTTTCCTTGGCTTTAAGCAAATGAGCGCTGCTGTGAAACATTGGGATTTTTGATGTTGAGAGTTGTTGCATTTAGGGAAATGAAGAAATATGCACAACAAAATGCTCTGGTGCATAATAAAATGCAGAAATGTTTTTCAGGCCCCATTCACACTTGGCGATTTGGAATTGGCAGCGGATTCAGTGCGATTCTGCCTGCGATTCCAAATCACGTGGCAATTGCTGCAAAGCGCACAGCAGGAGTTGGGGTGCCATTCATTCTAAATTTTGCTGTGATTGTAGCGCGAAAGAATTGCTTCGCAATCATGGCAAAACGCACCTTTAAAAGGAGCTTGTGTCACTCAAAGCAGAGCAGGAGCTTTTTCTGGGTGACAAATGTGCAGTCAATGAGCTGCCCTACGTGTGACAAACAATCGTGTAAAAAAAAAAAAAAAACGCGAGCAGGAACATGAGTTGCCCTATGTCAAGTGTGAATAGGGCCTAAAAAGTGTTGCTCTTGTACATTGTGATAAGTCAGGAATTTAATCATGTAGACTTGCAAAGCTACTGATGGATCCACCTACAAAAAAAGAAAGAAAAATTAGCAAACGAATCATATTCCAGCTATCGTTTGTAGTAGCTTGTCTTTAACCACTTTTTTTGGAAAAAATACACTTTTTTGAATTAAAATATAAGGCAACAGTAAAGTTAGCCCAATTTGTTTTCATATTCTGAAAGATAATGTTACGCTGAGTAAATTGGTACCCAACATGTCACGCTTTAAAATTGCGCCCGCTCGAGGAATGGCGACAAACTTTTACCCTTAAAAATCTCCATAGGCGACGTTTAAAAAATTCTACAGGTTGCATGTTTTGAGTTACAGAGGAGCTCTAGGGCTAGAATTATTGCTCTCGCTCTCCTGATCGCAGGGATACCTCACATGTGTGTCTTGAACATCGTTTTCATATGCGGGCGCTACTCACGTATGCGTTCGCTTCTGCACGCAAGCTCGTCAGGACGGGGCGCATTTAAAGAACATTTTTTTTTCTTATTTATTTTACCAAGGAATGTAAATACCCCTTTTAATAGAAAAAAAGCATACCCTGTTTCCCCGAAAATAAGACCTAGCGTGATTGTCGGTGATGGCTGTCGACGGCTCCGGTAAGCATCGGAGGGCACCGGAGCATGGCGAAAGGGGGAGGGCCCCCCTCCAACCACCGATAAAAGTGATCTCGCAGCGAATCCGCCGCAGAGACCACTTTTATCTTGAAGCGGACCGCCCACTAAAGGAGAGGATCCCGGGGGTATGGGAGCTAGCTGCTGCCATAACAACGATATTCCTCTTCAAAGTACTGACGTATAACGACGGTGGGCGGTCCAGGAGTGGTAAAAAGAGAAAACCTGATTGGTTACTATAAAAGCTTTTTATTATTATTATTATTATTATTATTTAGCACAGTGATTAAAAAAGCTAGATGCCACTTTTTCTATCCAGTGACCTGATGCTGTTTGTAGTCAGCGGTTATGTCACACACAAAAAAAACAGCCCCCGGTACAAGCAGCAATCAGAACGAATCAGCCTGTCGCAGTAAGCAGCATGGACGCCAGTAATGTAAACAAAGCAGGGACATATCTCTATCTCGGAAGCAGGTTTGATGGAGCAGAAAGTCTTTTTTTTTTCTGCCTGCATGCAGCGCATCATCTCCTGTTTGTTTTCTGCTCCGGGCAGCCGCCCCATTAGTGACCGCATTCAAATCTGCATTTAAGTCAACAAAGAGCAGGTGCTTTTGCTCTTTCGCAAGAACGCTTTATTACCAGAAATAACACCCTTTTAGTGATATTGATAGTCCCTTTACAAGACAATGTGCTCCTGCAGAAAGCACGGCAAGCTCTCTTCGCTCTCAAGTTACGCTAAACATGAGCTGTGCGTCTGGCTGTATGGGGTCGCTTAGCCAGACAATACTGAATACATGTATATGCTGTTAGAAGTAAAGAAAATGCTGTGCAGTCGTGCGACGCTGTACCCAAATAAAATTGTCCTTTTTTTCCCACAAATAGAGCTTTCCTTTGATGGTATTTGATCACCTCTGCGGTTTTTATTGTTAGCGCTATAAACAAAAAAAGAGCGACAATTTGGAAAAAAAAAAAAACAATATTTTTCACTTTATGTTATAAAACATATCCAATAAAAAAAAAATGTAAAAAATGAATTTAGGCCAATGTGTATTCTGCTACATATTTTTGGTAAAAAAAAATCCCAATAAGCGTATATTGATTGGTTGCGCAAAAGTTATAGCGTCTACAAACTATGGGATTTTTTTTTTTTTACTAGTAATGGCAGCGATCAGCGACTTAAAGCGGGACTGGGATATTGCCGTGGACAAATCGGACACACTTTTGACACTATTTGGAGACCAGTGATACTAATACAGTGATCAGTGCTAAAAAAATATGCACTGTCACTGTACTAATGACACTGGCTGGGAAGGGGTTAACATCAGGGGCGATCAAAGGGTTAACTGTGTGCCTAGCTGGTGTTTTCTTACTGTGGGGGGGGGGGGGGGTGCTTGTACTAGGGCACATGTGTCAAACACAAGGCCCGTGGGCTAAATCCAGCCCTCCAGGCAATTTTTGTGGCCCTCACACCTCTCCTGCAGCTGCGGTGCTCTCCTTATCTCCGCCCCCACCTTGTCTCAGCAGCAGAGAGGACAAAACTCCTCCGCCAGACCCTGCGCTTCTCTGTGCAGCCGCAGTGAGGCTTGTCTCTACCCCCCCTTCTCAACAGTTGGCAGCAGAGAGGAGGACAGGACTCCTATAGATTCTGCACCTCTTTCTGCAGCAACATCACCCCCTTGTCTCTACCTTCCTTGGTCTCATCATTAAGCAGACTGTGGCAGCTGACTCTAGCCCTCCTCTGGCCCTCCTCCAGACCCTGCACTTTCTGCTTCCCACCTTCTTCTCAGCAGCAGCACATGGTGAGGGGTGTAGGTGGCACTTTCTGCTTCTCCAGCTTCTCTCCGGCAGCAGCACAAGGTAAGGTTGGGCGGCACTGTGATGTAAGAGAGGATGGGGGACTCTTGACTTCTGATGGTGGGGTGCTCTGGGCATCTAGTCTTACAGATATAACCGGCCCTTGAGAGCAACCATAATGCTCATGTGGATCGCAATGAAATTGAATTTGACACCCCTGTACTAGGGGAAGGCATGGATCGATGTCCCTGCTTTGTAGGAACACAGGATCCATGCCTTTGTTACTGACAGAACGTCGATCTGCCTTGTTTAAATAGGCAGACTGGCGTTCTCCCTCTGTACTGAAGGATCGGAAGGTGGCGGCGGACATCCAGTCCGCAGTACCTGCCAGTCAGCACCGGCTGTATATTACAGCACAGCAGAAGCGGGCCGGCGGCGGCGTGCAAGCGCGCCCCAGACCCGAAAGTGTCAGATCACGTACTAGGTGATCTGGATCCGGCACAGCCGTGCCACTTTGCCACAGTATATCTAAGTTATACGGTCCGCAAGTGGTAACAGTAGTTTTAAACCCAAAACCAAAATGTAATATATTGCATCCTTTATGTGCCATTCATTTCCTTTTTTAGGCTTTTTCCATCTGCTTTCACATGGTGATCTGGCAACAACACACCTCCTGTGTTAGTGTCTACACTCTGGATGAAGGAGCACAGGAGGCACCTTTGGACAGCAGCATTGTCAGTCTGGGGAAGGGGGAAAAAACAGCCGCTTTTATAGGGATTTTGCTATGAACACGGCTCTTTTCGTCAAAGCACATTGAGCCATTTAGGTTTGTATTTTAGAACAGCATTTGGGAACATTTATTTATTTCAGGTACTTCTATAGCGCTGTCAATTTACGCAGCGCTTCACATACATATTGTACATTCACATTCACAGAAGTCCCTGACTTCAAAGAGCTTACAATCGAAGGTCCCTAACTCACATTCATACAAACACATACTACAAAAAATTGCAAAAAAAGGGGACCCTAAAAAAGGGACGCTTGTACCCCCCGGTACAGCGGGACTTTATAAGCGAACAAAGAAAATTTTACAAAAACATATTGTTTATTTGAAAGAGTGCTTATAAAAAGCATAAAAACGTGATAGACATCTATGCAAAGTTATAATCTATACAGAATATTGTGCAAATCTTGCCCTGGAGGTCCCTTTGTGATGTCCCCCATCCGGGTCCCTATGGGTCCCTCTAAGATGCTCTTTAGTATCTTATAAAGTCTTATAAAGTCCCGCTGTACCAGGAGGGTACAAGTGCCCCTTTTTTTAGGGTCCCATTTTTTTGCAATATATTCTGGGATGTTGGCAACACTTCATTGAGAATTAAAATTTCTCTCTTTGTGGTTCACCACTATATACATACACACACATACTAGGGCCAGTTTAGACAGGAGCCAATTAACCTACTTTGGAGTGTGGGAGGAAACTGGAGTACCCGGAGGAAACCCACACAGGCACAGAGAGAACATGCAAACTCCAGGCAGGTAGTGCCGTGGTTGGGATTCGAACCGACGACCATAGTGCTGCCAGGCGGAACCACTTAGCCACAGTGCTGCCCACATAAAAAATTGCCCAAAACCTGCATTTAAACACATTTAAAAACACTTTTTTAGTGTTTTTAATTGTGTATTATTAAAAGGTGGAATTCAATTTTATATATTTGTATTCTTGCGCCTATAAAGTCCATGGATTTTGTTAAATAAGTCTATTGTTTATAAGTAGGATGTGACGCATTTTATAAATTCTTTCTGGGTCTTTGCATTACCATCCGGCAAGTATCCATAGGTTCTCCTTATGACATGCATTACAGAGGAGCTTACTGGCATAATGTATGCATGTAAATGCATATCAACACATGTAAACACAAGCATATGCATGTAATATCATTCTAGAGCAGTGGTTCTCAACCTCTCTAGTGCCATGACCCCTTGATAAAATTTCCCAAGTTGTTGGGACCCCTGACAGTAAAATTATTTTTGTAGCGTGGGTTGTCAGCACCCAAGGCAAGACAAGTAATTTGCGCCCCCAACCCACAGATATTTAGCGCTCCCTTCCACTTGTACAGTATTAAGTCCCTTATGGTACATTTTAGGATGTACCACTCGCTCTTTGTTCTCCTTTCTTTCCCTTTTATCCCTCTCTATCCTAATTTCTTGTTTTTTTCCCCATCCCTCTCTAGCCGTCTTCCTTGTTCTCATTCTTTCTCTCCCTTTTTCTTTGTTCCTCCCTCTTTTTCCTCTCCCTTCTATGTATTCTCTATTTTTATTCCTTCTCTTATGCCGCGTACACACGGTCGGACTTTTCGTCTACAAAAGTCAGACAGCCTGTCCGACAGACTTCCGGCAGACTTCCGGCAGACTTTCGGCGGACTTGCGGCAGACTTTCTAACGAACAGACTTGCCTACACACGATCACACAAAAGTCAGTCGAATTCTTACGTGATGACGTACACCGGACTAAAATAAGGAAGTTCATAGCCAGTAGCCAATAGGTGCCCTAGCGTGGCTTTTTGTCCGTCGGACTAGCACACAGACGAGCGGATTTCGGGGTCCGTCGTAGTTACGAAGTAAAGTTTTAAAGCATGTTTCAAATCTAAAGTACGTCGGATTTGAGGCTAAAAAAGTACGTTGAAAGTCCGGAGAAGCCCACACACGATCGGATTACCAGCCAGCTTTAGTCCGTCAGCGTCCGTTGGACTTTTGTAGACGAAAAGTACGACCGTGTGTACGCGGCATTACTCCTTGGTGGGAGGGAACGGGATGAGTGGCAGTGCTGGCGGGGAGATGGGTTGAGTGGCAATGCTGGGGGAGTTCTGATTAGCCAACTTAGGTGCTCTTGTTTAAGGTCATCTGCTGCTCTGAGAATTGGAGTGGGGACTTTTAATGGCAACTATAATCACAGGTAGTGTTACTCACTGTCTGACTTTGTGGTGCCTGGTAGCAGTGACACCTATACCGAAATCAAGAGATAGGGTCTCCTCCAACCCCTCCCATTTTGCATTCCTCGCTAGTCAGCTGACCTCTAGTTTCTGACCCCCAGCCATGCCGTGAACTGAATGGGCGGCTGCAAAGAGGCTGAGTGGGCAGCCACGGGCTCCAGGAGCAGCCCAGCTGGGTGGCCACAGTAAGGCTGGGAGAGCGGTGCAGGCTTCAGGAACACCCCAGGATTCGGTGACCCCTGGCAAATCACCATTCGACCCCCGAGGGGGTCCCGACCCCCAGGTTGAGAACCACTGTTCTAGAGGTAAGAAGAAATGAATATTCTACCCAACAGAATGAGTTTACATGTATTTCTAAAGGCCGTACAACTCTAATGCCCTGTACACACGGTCGGACATTGATCGGACATTCCGACAACAAAATCCATGGATTTTTTCCGACAGATGTTGGCTCAAACTTGTCTTGCATACACACGGTCACACAAAGTTGTCGGAAAATCTGATCGTTCTGAGCAATAGAGGGGAAGTCTTCCAAATGGGACACTTGTCCTGATGACTTTAACCTCTAAGATTTCCTACATACAAACACCACTTGTGGTTTAAGTAAAAATGTTCTATGAACAGCCAGTAATGTACTATCAACTATTAATAAACATGTGAGTCTTGGATTTGTTCTATGAAAGATGTTAGGCATATTTACTGGTGCTGAATGTCTGTATTGGATGGACTAATACCCATGTTTTGTTACAATAGATAGTAAATAACATGGTCTATGTACATGAGCATTTAAAATGCACTTAGTGCGCGCTTTTCATGCATTCACATACCGTATTTCACCAAAAGTATTGGGACGCAAGCCTTTACACGCATATGAACTTTAATGGCATCCCAGTCTTATGCCTCGTACACACGGTCGGACATTGATCGGACATTCCGACAACAAAATCCTAGGATTTTTTCAGACGGATGTTGACTCAAACTTGTCTTGCATACACACGGTCACACAAAGTTGTCATTCTGAATGCAGTGATGTAAAACACGTATGACGGGACTATAAACAGGGCAGTAGCCAATAGCTTTCATCTCTTAATTTATTCTGAGCATGCGTGGCACTTTGTGCGTCGGATTTGTGTACACACGATCGGAATTTAACCGATCGGATTTTGTTGTCGGAAAATTTTATAGCCTGCTCTCAAACTTTGTGTGTCGGAAATTCCGACGGAAAAAGTCCGATGGAGCCCACACACGATCGTAATTTCCGACAACACAATCCGATCGCACTTTTTCCCGTGTGTACAGGGCATAACTGCATAAAAGAGGAGAATTGCCAAAACTAGAAATGTTTACACCGGCTTTTTCTACCAACTACTGAAGTATTTTCATTTTTCCGTGTGCATGAAGCCTTTAGGTAAGTATGCCAGCAGTGCTACCTATACTAGCAACACTGAAAAATACATTTAGGGCCCATGTACACGGTTGTGCTTTATTTATTTATTATATATACTTATATAACACTGTCAATTTCTGCAGCGCTTTAACTCACATGTTACAATGTGCTAAAACCTGTTTCCAACTTCTGCATAATAAAAATAGCATCTGCTCCTTTCTCAGTGCTGCAGTGCAGTGCGTTTTGAAAAATACTGTATGTTTTATTCCTGCATTTTAGTGTATTGGGAGGCCAACAGAAGCCAAAGACAGAGCATCAAAATGCATAAAACATGCATTTTAATGTGTTGGCAACAGGTATTACAGTGGTTGGTGGGGGTTATATTTGCTGCCAGTGACCCCAAAGTATCAGGCTGTCCCTGGGTGGCTATGGTCACCCAATC
The DNA here is from genome assembly GCA_037952835.1 of Lithobates septentrionalis. Taxonomy (NCBI): domain Eukaryota; kingdom Metazoa; phylum Chordata; class Amphibia; order Anura; family Ranidae; genus Lithobates; species Lithobates septentrionalis. The sequence goes on from JBBDGP010000603.1 coordinate 1,963,437, forward strand.
CATGGTCACCCAATCCATTGTATCTCTGAAGAGTGCCATGGTTGTCACTAGGAATGAGCTTTGGTTTTGGCACTGGGTTCAGCCAGACCCAGAAGGCAACCACTTTTACCTACAGGTAAGCCTGTATTAAGGCTTACCTGTAGGTGCTGGAAATACCTCCTAAACCTCCACGGTGTAGGAGATATTTACCCAAAAGCCATGCGCCGATGTCTACGGGGCATGCGCACTTTAGAAAGGGCAGATAGTGCCGTTTCTAACGGGGTCATGCCGTGACTGGCAGCTCCTGCGCGCATGCGTGGGAGTCACAGAGCCGGAGTTTGCAGCTCTGGAAGGAAGAGGGGTGAAGATGGAAGCTCACTGCTAGCAGGGACAGCGGTGACATCGCAGGCTTCAGAGTCAGGTAAGTGGCATATAATGGGCTACTATGCGATGCATAGTAGCCCATTATGCTTTGCCTTTGCAGGGAAATAAAGAGGAAGTAAAACCCATCAGGGTTTACTTCCTCTTGAACAAGTCTTGGTTAATGGCTGTTAACCCTATCCACCTCAAGTTCTAAATTCAAAAACATACATCAACGCACATCAGAACACATGCCAAAGCACAAAGGAAAGGCATGTTGATGCATGTGCCTAATGCTACAAAAAAAGCACCTCTACGATCCCCCTTAGATCTAAATGGGCCCTTATGAGTCTGTTTCAACTTCATTGGTCTTGATCCAAGTAAGTCACAGTAATAACTCTCCTACCAGGGCTGCTGTTAGAAATCATAACCCCCCACCTCCGAAAATATCAAAAGATACTTTCGGTAAAATGCAGCCACGGCAGAAACGATACCCTCATCAATAAATACCCATTCAATTGAATAGCGTTGCTCTGCAAGTGCTTCGCAACCATGTACAAAGCATGCTGTTGTGGAGTGCTAGTGTGATGTTAAAACAGGCGGTGGGGAGGCAACATAAAACATTTGCACAAGTCCTTAATTTTGATTTTTTTTATTCGTTTTTAGAATTTTACAATTTTTTATATATTTTTTTAATTTCGTTTTTACATTTTTTTTAAATGCCCTGTTGGGGGGGGGGGGGGGGGGGGCTTTGGTAAAATATTAGAGCTTTAAACAGACCCCTGATGCCACACATTTGAGACCAGAAAGGGACTGAGGACAGAGATTTATCAATCCCTTTCTCTGCAGCCTCAGCTAACAAGTGGCAGCAATAAGGCAGTACAGCGGGTTATCCTGCTCAGCAGGTGCCTGGGCCCCCCTTTTGAACTGATGGGGCCCAGTACAGGAGTGCTGGCTGTATGGCCTTAGCAGCAGCTCTGCTCCTACACTGCTCCTTCCTTCTTATCAGGGAGACTGGTTTTAGAAAAGCCCTGTTCTTCTACCAAGATAGCTGCCACCACACGAAGACACAGTGGAGTTGATTTACTAAAACTGGAGAGTGAAAAATCTGGTGCAGAGCTCTGCATAGAAACCAATCAACTTCCAGTTTTTTTTTGTTTTTTTTGCCAAAGGTTAATTGAACAAGCTGAACTTAGAAGCTGATTGGCTACCATGCCCAGCTGCACCAGATTTTGCACTCTCAAGTTTTAGTAAATCAACCCCAGTGAATAATAACTTGAATCTTGAAAAGGCACAATAAGTAGCTCCTGGGGAAAAGATTAGCTGTAGAAATATCAGTGCCCCCTAAAAGACTTTTCTGGGCAAGACTTCCATTTTTTTTTCACTACAATCCTATAGGACAAATAGGCATTACACTGGCATAGCTATAGTGCACTGGGCCTACCTCCACAATTTATGATCATAGTCATAACTTAAAGTGGTTGTATAGTCATTTTTTTTTACTTTTACCTACAGGTAAGCCTATAATAAGGCTTACCTGTAGGTAAAAAAAATATCTCCTAAACCTTTACGGTTTAGGAGATATTCCCCTTGCTATGAGCCGCTGACTGCAGCGGCGCATGCGCACAGGGGATTCTCGGCTGAAGGCCGGTGTTCTGACGAGAACTGTCCTCCTATCGGATAGTGTCCGCCCCGTACTGCGCAGGCGCAGCGCTTGCGCAGTACGGAGGAGAAGGAGATGCCGAAAGTGTCCGAAGTTGATCAGCTGACCATCAGCTGTACACGGTGCTTGGGCACTTCTTAGCGATGGCTTTGTAAGAGAGCCCCTCGCGGGCTCGCTTCGCTTGCCACGCTTCGGGCACGGCCTCGCTGCGCTCGGCAACTATTTATTCTGACTCTATGTCCACTTGGATAGTAGGGAATGAACCTGGATATAGGGTGAGAATAAAAGCGCAGGCGCCGTGTACAGCTGATGATCAGCTATTGAACTTCGGAGACTTTCGGCGTCTCGTTTGTCCTCCGTACTGCGCCTGCGCAGTACAGGGCGGACACTATATGATAAGGGACAGAATTCGACAAGATACCGACGCCTCGTTCTAAGGTAAGTATTTCATAACGAGCTAGTATGCGGTGCATACTAGCTCATTATGCCTTTTGCTTTACAGGGGTAGGAAAAAAAAATTTTTTGCGGGTATACAACCGCTTTAAAGCTACCAGTCAGGTTCAAACCAGCCTTGGAAGGTTGAGCCATTTAATGATTTTTCTCGTGGGCCTTAAAGAAAGTCATCTAGCTTATTCTTCAGGAACTTCACCTAAACACCCTACATATGAGAAGCTCTTTGGGTTTCGGGGCCAGTCAATTACACCGAATCCTCACTTGGTAAACTGTCTGAACTGTGATGTCATCACCTCTGCAGTGTGGCGTGGTGGTGTTAGGAGCTCGTTGGTTTGATGCGTAACCTGGAATGGCTTTTTAAAGTCTAACAAAAGAGTTTTGGATAGAGTAGAGATGGATTAGAACACCTGTCAGTTTTTATTGCTGTCTGTATCCCCATTATGGAGATTTACATTTTTGATTTGTCCTGTTTACGGTTATCATTGAAAAGTGAAAGTAAAAGAAAATCCCAAATTTTGGGTTGTCCCCAGAAATGTAATAGAGGGGAAATCTTTCAATGGGGACACTAGTTCTGGTGACCTGGCAGTCCCCAAGAGATTGCCTTAATTTGCAGCGATTTCCTCTCACTTCCTGTTTGGCTATGGGACAGGAAGTGGAGGTAAATCTCCCCAATAAGACAAAGATGGCAATAATAAACCTTACTCTATCCAAAATGGAAAAAGGTTTTGCCTGTTGTTAAGACAGACATTTCACTCCAGCAAAACAGTGGAGATCCAAGTCCAGAACAAGGAAAAATGAGACTGTTTATAATAATGGGCCCTGATCTGCTGGAAAAACAAGTTTACATATGATCAGAACAATCTTAGGTTTGTAAATGAGATTATTAAAATGATTCACTGGCGACACATCCTATAAATAAGATTACCATAACAAACACAGAAAAATTGCCTCAATTGCTATAAAATGCACTTGACGTCTTGTTGAGAGGTTGTGTTCCTGAGAGATAAACAGATTCCTCCCTATTTTCACATCTCTTCCAGTGTAAGAAAGAGTGGCCTACAACATCCATCCGATTAGAATGTCAAATTCCTTTAATAGACACTTATATCTGACACCTTCATGTACAGTATAACTTAGATCCTAGGTATACAAACACATATACAGTAAGCTCGCAAGCAATAAGAACACATACAGTATCTCATAAAAGTAAGTACACCCCTCACATTTTTGTAAATAATTTATTATATCTTTTCATGTGGCAACATTGAAGAAATGACACTTTGCTACAATGTAAAGTAGTGAGTATACAGCTTGTATAACGGAGTAAATTTGCTGTCCTCTCAAAATAACTCAACACACAGCCATTAATGTCTAAACTGCTGGCAACAAAAGTGAGTACACCCCTCAGTGAAAATGTCCAAATTGGGCCCAAAGTGTCAATATTTTGTGTGGCCACCATTATTTTCCAGCACTGCCTTAACCCTCTTGGGCATGGAGTTCACCAGAGCTTCACAGGTTGCCACTGGTGTCCTCTTCCACTCCACCATGACGGCATCACTGAGCTGGTGGATGTTAGAAACCTTGCGCTCCTCCACCTTCCATTTGAGGATGCCCCACAGATGCTCAATAAGGTTTAGGTCTGGAGACATGCTTGGCCAGTCCATCACCTTTACCCTCAGCTTCTTTAGCAATGCAGTGGTCATCTTGGAGGTGTGTTTGGGGTCGTTATCATGTTGGAATACTGCCCTGCGGCCCAGTCCCCGATGGGAGGGGATCATGCTCTGCTTCAGTATGTCACAGTACATGTTGGCATTCATGGTTCCCTCAATGAACTGTAGCTCCCCAGACCATGACACTCCCACCACCATGCTTGACTGTAGGCAAGACACACTTGTCTTTGTACTCCTCACCTGGTTGCCGCCACACACACTTGACACCATCTGAACCAAATACGTTTATCTTGGTCTCATCAGACCACAGGACATGGTTCCAGTAATCCAGTCTTCAGCAAACTGTTTGCAGGCTTTCTTGTACATGGTTGACCCCCACCCCTTCAACCTCTGCAGCAATGCTGGCAGCACTCATATGTCTATTTCCCAAAGACAACCTCTGGATATGACGCTGAGCACGTGCACTCAACTTCTTTGGTTGACCATGGGGAGGCCTGTTCTGAGTGAAACCTGTCCTGCTAAACCGCTGTATGGTCTTAGCCACCATGCTGCAGCTCAGTTTCAGGGTCTTGGCAATCTTCTTATAGCCTAAGCCATGTTTATGTTTAGCAACAATTCTTTTTTTCAGATCCTCAGAGAATTCTTTGCCATGAGGTGCCATGTTGAACGTCCAGTGACCAGTATGAGAGAGTGAGAGCGATAACACCAAATTTAACAAACCTGCTCCCCATTCACACCTGAGACCTTGTAACACTAACGAGTCACATGACACCGGGGAGCGAAATTGGCTAATTGGGCCCAATTTGAACATTTTCACTTAGGGGTGTACTCACTTTTGTTGCCAGCGGTTTAGACATTAATGGCTGTGTGATGTGTTATTTTGAGGGGACAGCAAATTTACACTGTTATACAAGCTGTACACTCACTACTTTACATTGTAGCAAAGTGACATTTCTTCAGTGTTGTCACATGAAAAGATATAATAAAATATTTACAAAAATGTGAGGGGTACACTCACTTTTGTGAGATACTGTATATAGCCCTGGCCAAAAGTTTTGAGAATGACACAAATCTAAATTTTCACAAAGTCTGCTGCTTCAGTGTTTTCAGATCTTTTTGTCAGATACTACTATGGTATACTGAAGCTTAATTACAAACATTTCATAAGTGTCAAAGGCTTTTAATGACAATTACATTAAAGGATAAGTTCAACTTTACAGAAAAATCTGTATTGTGAACTTACACAGGATCCCCTCTTCACCCCCCTCCTCACCCCCCCCCCCCCCCCCAGTCCAGCTGACCTGCAATGTGGCGATCTCCCATTCTGAGCCCTGCTATAGCCAACTTACGGCCCTGGGGCTTAGAAATCCCCTTGGCATTCACACGTCTTTTTCCCCGCTGAGAGGACAGGCTATGCAGGTTCTGATTGGTCGGCGCAGCCTATGTCAGCTGGTCCGCTAAGTACAGCTATGCACCTAATTAACATGAGCTAGTTATCTAATCATTTACCCAGACTAGGTAACTTAGAGATATGACCTTTCAGGGTAGACTTGCCGTCTCCTCACTTACTCCACCACAACTTACAATACACATAAGTAGAAACACATCCCCCAATAGTTTGCTAGGAGACAAAGGTGTGTTAATGAGCACAAACTATTGGGTGAAAGACCTGGGCTTTCCAGATCTCATTAATCAGCATTCCTTTCACATACATCTGTCCACTGAGTGCCAAGCTGGCAGAGACCATCATGGCCTCCTTAATAATGTCCTTTAACATTACATAACAGAATATCTTCCTAAATGCTTGTAGCTCCCTCAAATGCCAGGGCCCATAGTTGGAAGGCAAGAGGCTAGTATTCAATCCCCTCCAAAAGCCTCTGTCCCGGGTGAGTCTGTCACACTAAGAAAAAAGCATTTTTTCTCAAGATTTTCAGTCTTTTTTCATTTGTAACGCAAAAAAATAAAAAACCCAGTGGTGATTAAATACCACCAAAAGAAAGCTCTATTTGTGTGAAAAAAATTATGAAAATTTCATATGGGTACAGTGTTGCATGACTGAGTAATTATCATTCAAAGTGCGACAGCACTGAAAGCTGAAAATTGGCTTGGGCAGGAAGGGGTGAAAGCGCCCAGTATTGGGGTGGTTAAGGGACATGTTGGCAGATGTAGTTGGCTCTCAAAAAACTGTTTCTTTTGTCCCCTGACGCCTGCCTTTACACGCACATAAACGTTAATGGCATCCCAGTCTTAGTAGGGTTCAGAATTGAGTTGGCGCACCCTTTGCAGCTATAACAGCTTCAACTCTTCTGGGAAGGCTGTCCACAAGGTTTAGGAGTGTGTCTATGGGAATGTTTGACCATTCTTCTAGAAGAGCATTTATGAGGTCAGGCACTGATGTAAACGAGAAGGCCTGGCTCCCAGTCTCCGCTCTAAGCCTGCATTCACACCTGAGCGTTATCAGCTCGTAAAGCGCTCATCTCAAAAGCGCCCAACAAGCAAAATCCCATTCAATTAAATGGCCCCTGTTCACTACTGAGCGTTCTGTTGCCTGAAGCAAAACGCCTGGAAAAAAAAAAAGGACATGAGCTTCTTTGTGGGCAGATTACAGGCGTTTTTACAGCGCTTACATTGGTGACCTTTTGACCTGTACAAAATCGTGGCAAGAAACGCAGTAAAATCGCTACAAAATTGCGGTAAAAACACGCCTGAAAACTATATGCTCAGGTGTGAAGGCAGCCTTATTCATCCCAAAGGTGTATTATCGGGTTGAGGTCAGGACTGCGCAGACCAGTCAAGTTCCTCCATCCCAAACGCGATCATCATAGTGAACCCTACGGACTAAGATTGGGATGTCATTAAAGTTTATGTGCGTGTAAAGGCAGGCGTCCCAATACTTTTGGTAATATAGTGTATATATGAATGGTCAAATTTTTTCAGGACTAGGAGACTTGCTACTGAAAAAGAGAAATCTTGGCGTGATCTGCATTTGTATGGGCATCTAAAGATCAAAGAGATTGTGATATTTAACTGAAATAAACACAGGATTGTAAGATATTGAACAGGAGGAAAGCACATTCTCTAAAGCCCTGTTCAGGTCACAAAATAAGAAAGTCATCTTTCAACACTGTCAATAAATAACACATATATTACTTCTGCTGGTTTTATATATGACATTTCAGGGTTCCAAATAATACAAGGCGACTTGATTATACTACGTTGTATCAAATATACAGTTTACAATCTGTGAATGTTTCTTCCACTTTCATTACAACTGTTCAGTGTCAATCATATATTTGTTTAGACTAAATAGAGTTTATGGCCTCCACCTTCAAGCCAAACGTCTGATAGCTTTGAAAAGGTGAAGATTCTGGTCTATTTCTGATTACTAAACAATGAGTTTTCCCATTTCAAAATAAGGATTTTCAAACAAGACTTAGCCCAGGTTCACACTGACTGCGGGAATGAAGCCGTGCGGGTTCAGCTGAACTCGAACGATTTCACTCCCGCATATCTGTCCCGATTTCGGCCGCAATTTCAGAGACATCTGTGCAGTTTTCTGCACAGATGTCAATGAAAATCGCAGTCCGAAATCTCAAAAAGTAGTACAGAAACTACTTTTTGAAATCGGTGCGGCACTTGACTGACATGATATATTTGATAGTGTCGGTGAGACACTAATGCATTCCAATTTCAGAATTCCCCATGCTGCACTTGCACTAAGGGGGAGGCACTGTGCCCCCACATATTGTAAAAGATGGGAAACATTGTTTGGTTCTCTAACTTTGCTGAAGCTTCGATCGTCAGCTTTTGTGATGGGGAAGAGATTGGGTGCAGTGCTGCTCTGCTCATCTGTTTAACCTGTTCAGAGGTGGGACAGATGACCAGGAGGGTAATACAGCGGTGGGGCAGATGTGCAGGGAGGTACAGCGGTGGAAGAGATGAGAAGGTGGTTCAGCAGTGGGACAGAAGAGCAGGGGGGTACAGTGTGGGGCCAGATGAGCAGAGGGGTACAGTGTGGGGCCAGATGAGCAGAGGGGTACAGTGTTGGGCCAGATGAGCAGAGGGGTACAGTGTGGGGCCAGATGAGCAGAGGGGTACAGTGTGGGCCAGATGAGCAGAGGGGTACAGTGTGGGGCCAGATGAGCAGAGGGGTACAGTGTGGGCCAGATGAGCAGAGGGGTACAGTGTGGGCCAGATGAGCAGAGGGGTACAGTGTGGGCCAGATGAGCAGAGGGGTACAGTGTGGGCCAGATGAGCAGAGGGGTACAGTGTGGGCCAGATGAGCAGAGGGGTACAGTGTGGGGCCAGATGAGCAGAGGGGTACAGTGTTGGGCCAGATGAGCAGAGGGGTACAGTGTGGGGCCAGATGAGCAGGGGGATTCAGTGTGGGGCCAGATGAGCAGAGGGGTACAGTGTGGGGCCAGATGAGCAGAGGGGTACAGTGTTGGGCCAGATGAGCAGAGGGGTACAGTGTTGGGCCAGATGAGCAGAGGCGTACAGTGTTGGGCCAGATGAGCAGGGGGGTACAGTGTGGGACCAGATGAGCAGGGGGGTTCAGTGGTGAGACAGAAAAGCAGGGGGGTAGAGCGGTGGGGCAGATGTGAAAGGAGGTGTATTGGTGGGACAGATAAGCAGGGGGTTAGATTGGTGGGGCAGGAGAGCAGGAGGAACAGAGGTGGGGCAGAAGAGCATGGGGGTACAGAGGTGAGACAGATGTGCAGATGAGAAAGGGGGTATACATTGGTTGGGCAGATGAGAAAGGGGGTACATTGATGGGGCAGATGAGCAGGGTGGTGTACAGTGGTGGGGCAGATGTACAGGGGGTTACAGTGGTGGGGCAGATGTGCAGGGTAGTACAGTGGTGGGGCAGATGTGCAGGGGGTTACGGTGGTGGGGCAGATGAGAAAGGGGGTACATTGATGGGGCAGATGAGCAGGGTGGTACAGTGGTGGGGCAGATGTGCAGGGGGTTACAGTGGTGGGGCAGATGTGCAGGGGGTTACAGTGGTGGGATAGATGAGAAAGGGGGTTACAGTGGTGGGGCAGATGAGAAAGGGGGTACATTGATGGGGCAGATGAGCAGGGTGGTACAGTGGTGGGGCAGATGTGCAGGGGGTTACAGTGGTGGGGCAGATGAGAAAGGGGGTACATTGATGGGGCAGATGAGCAGGGTGGTACAGTGGTGGGCCAGATGTGCAGGGGGTTACAGTGGTGGGGCAGATGTGCAGGGGGTTACAGTGGTGGGATAGATGAGAAAGGGGGTTACAGTGGTGGGGCAGATGAGCAGGGGGGACAGTGATCTGAGGTGTGGAGTTGCAGGAATTGGGGTTGATCTAAGGCGTGAGAGTCGTGAAAGTGCAGAATGTTAATTTCTCACAATTAAAGTAGTTTACAGCATTTACTTTATAAAAAATCCTTTTCGTGATTGAGAGTGTGAAGTTGACATTTCTTTGTTATAAAATCGTCACGCTCAATTTCTTTGAAAACATTTTTCGGCACACTGTGCTCAAAAGGTTGCCTACCCCTGGCTCTACAGCCTTGTTGAGGTTAACAAAATAAGAACCTTGTCTTTCCTGTTAATACCAAATCCATTACTTATGCTGATTTTACAAGTGACATTTTAAAATTTTACAGGGAAACACGAGAACATTACATCTCCTCCTCTGTATAAAAGTACACTGTCTCCCAGATTTACAGTCTCTGGGTGTTTTTACCAGTTACATTACAACTGTTTAGTGTCAATCATGAAATTGTTACAACTAAACAGATTTTATGGCTTCCCCTTTGAAGCCTAGTACACCAAAGTATTTAAAATGATAAATATCCTGGTCTAAATCTAGAAAAGACCTGGATTTAAAAGTAAAAAAACATTTATATTGTTTTAATAATAAATTTTATATTAATTTTATATTTAAAAATATATATTGGTTTTCTGTGGTTTCTGGCATATTGAAGTATGTATTCTAAAAGTTAACCACTTAGGGACTGAGCCTTTTTTTTTTTGCTAGAAAATTACTTAGAAAAATATATATATAATATTTGGGGGTTCTAACACCCTAGAGAATAAAATGGTGGTCGTTGCAATGCTTTCTGTCACACCATATTTCCGATGCGGTCTAACAAGCTCCCCTTTTTTTTTAATAAAAATTACACTTTTTTGAAAAAAAAAATAACACAATAAAGTTAGCCCAACTTTTTTTATATTGTAAAAGATGATGATACGCCGAGTAAATTGATACCCAACATGTCACACTTCAAAATTGCACTGGCTTGCGGAACGGCAACAAACTTTTACCCTTAAAAATCTCAATAAGCGACATTTAAAAATTTCTACAGGTTACCAGTTTGAGTTACAGAGGAGGTCCAGGGCTAGAATTATTGTTCTCGCTCTAACAATCGCAGCGATACCTCACATGTGTGGTTTGAACACCGTTTTCATAGGCGGGCGCTACTCACATATGCGTTCGCTTCTGCGCGCAAACTCAGCAGCCCGGGGCGCTTTAATTCTTTTTTTTTTTTCTTATTTATTTACCTTTTTATTTTTTATTTTGACACGGTCCTTAAAAAAAAAAGAAATTGGGTCACTTTTTTCCTATTACAAGGAATGTAAACATCCCTTGTAATAGAAAAAAGCATGACAGAACCTCTTAAATATGAGATCTGGGGTCAAAAAGACCTCAGATCTCATATTTACGCTAAAAATCAATAAAAAAAAAAAAATGTAATTAGAAAAAAATAAAACTAAAAAAATTCTCCATTAAGAGCATTGGGAGGAAGCAACGTTTGACGTCGCTTACGCCAGTCAATTCTTTGGAGCCGAGTGGGGGCCATCTTCCCCTCACTGAGCAGCCAGCCAAGCAGGAGAAAAGACCCGATAGTTTCCACCACTACCGAGGGCTCCGGTAATCGGTGGAGACCACTGGAGCACGGCAGGAGGGGGGAACTCTCCCGCCCCGATAAAAGTGATCTCGCGGTGAATCCGCTGCAGAGACCACTTTTATCTGAAAGCGGACTTCCGGCTGAAGAAGAGCATACCAGGGTTATGGCAGCTAGCTGCTGCCATAACAACAATATCCCTCTTCAAAATGCCGACGCATATCGTCGTGAGCCAGTCTGGAAGTGGTTGAACTGTTTCTCCAGGCCAGCTTGTTTCAACCTTTTCACCCTAGAGGGATCCTTAAAGTAATTTTCAAGTCTTGGGGAGCCCTTGCAAAAAACAAATTCATTGACAGTCCATGGAAAGAATGTCACCCTTGCAGTGGTGATTGGAATGCCACCCTTACAGACAGCATTGGGTTCAAGAAGCTGGCTCTGCCACGCAGGGCTACTGAAAAGGCAGTACAAATGGTCTTGTTGTACTGGGCCCAGGCTTCATCAGTTAAACAGGGGGGCCAAGGGGCAGCTTTATTGTTCATTTCTGCCTAATTTAACACATTGATTTCACTAGACCACACCCCTGCTCCTACTTGCTTACCAGGGCTTAAATTACATTTCCCTGGACCCCATCACGCCAACAGAGGGGCCCAGGAGGTGGAAGCAGAGGAGGAACTTTTTTACATTTTCGGGGCGTAGGCAGATAAAGTCAATGTGGCTGTTCCACTGCACCTTGGGGGGTGGTGTAGGTGGGGTTGGGGGGGGCCCCGTCAGGAAGGCTATTCGGGGCCTCATGATTTCTAACAGCAGCCCTGCTACCACGTGACGTTGACTCCAAAGCTATCCAGCCACTATCAAATGAGAGATTAACCAGCCACGGATCAAAGAACCCATCGCAACCTCTAGAGGAACCCTAGGGTTCTACAGCACCCTGGTTGAGGGCTGCTCTAGGGATACTCTTTTCTTTTTTCATTTGGATAAAGTGGGAAAGGGTTAGAACCTCTGTCAAATTTTTATTGCTATCTATACTTTCATTGATGAGGTTTGTCCCTCTATTTGTCCTGGTGGCCGCTGTCAACAAGAAAAGAAGTCAGTTGACCTCTGCCGCGTCATAGAGGGCAATGGATGGTCCAATCGGGTCCACCTAAAAAAACGACCCGATCGGTCTGAAGTGTGAAAGGGGCCTTAGGGCTGATTCTTCAGATTCTTGCTTAAACTTACCAATGACTAGTTCTCTTTCATCCTGGATTCACATCTACTGATTGCCAATTACATGGGATACCAAAACATGACTTTTACTTTTGTTTTTATCATTGAACACTATATGATGCCAATTGAAAAAATAATACATTTCATTAGCAAACACTGATTACTCAAATGAATTATTATTATGAACTATTACTAGTCTTTTGAAGTCATATATAAAATCTCTTAATTGCAGTAACTGTTCAGCCAAGAGTAAATGCATTCAGTAATGTCATAGACAAAACAATCTGAGTAAACATGATTAGTGCGGAATGGAAGATAATGGGTCATGTTTAAAAAGTCGATTCGTCACGATGACAAGTCGTTAATGCCAAAGAGATACCTCTTATTACATCAGCCGAGTCGATGACATCCTGATTACAGTGGCTGAATGGACGTCGTTTCCAGTCCGGACACCGAGAGGTTGGCACACTTCACATTACTTGGCGTAATCCTGATCTCTGGATTGGCTTGGGATATCATTTTCTTCAACTGCTGTCCCCCCTGCGTTTGACTCCTGCTCTAATTCCGCTAACCTTGTTAAGCCCCCGGAGCAGCTAAGTGGCCGGCCTATGACAAGCGCTTCTTCCAGGCCAGGGTGGTGAAGCAAGGCTAAGCATTACGGCAAGGCTCTTGACAGGCATTAAGAGATGTAAACACTGCAGGGAAAATAGCCTTATTTTTACTTTCCTTATCCATTTATGAAAGGGAAATTGTAGTGTATTTTCAGACAGTACAAATGTGTCATTTTCAGAATTGTTTTTCTCAAATTTCTATGCAATTAAAATGTTTTTGCTTGTTTGCTTTTCCATGGTCTGGAAATTGTATCTCACATAGATTGCAAAGACAATAGTCCGACTGATAACAAAAAGTACGGCATGCAGTATTTTTAGCTCTGTTCTTGCCAGAGTTGATTTTTCACCCAGCTTCCTCTCTCCGGCGCCGATATCTTGGATTTGGGAGCCGGCTGTGATCTCCTGACGTCTCACAGCCGGCTCCCCGATGCAATAAGCTGGGATACGTGCATTAGCATCATTGCCTTCAAACAGGGCTGCTGTTTGAAATCATGGGGCCCATACAGCCAACCTGACAGGCCCCCCCACCCCAGCCGCAAGTGATTGAGGACATATATTTATCATTCCTTTTTTTTGCAGCCTCAGCAGCACAGATGAATGAATAGGAAATGCTTTGAGGCTTCATGCTCATTCACAAACTGAAGCACTGTAAACAAAGTATACAGTGCTTCAGTGAAGAATGGACACAGGAGTGATTGGTACCGATTGCTCACTGTGTTCATTCAGGAAAGGAAGGGGCCAGTAAATTCAATATTTACCAGTCCCTTCCCCCACTCTCTATTCTGAAACTTACCCCTGTGTGCCTGCAGATGCTGCTGGCAGGAGAGGAGGGAAGCCGGGAAGCGCTGCGGGGGAAAAGGGGCACACATAGGGGCCTGGACAGCAGATGGAAGCAACACATTTGCTAGGACCAATCCCCCTGCAATGCAGCTAGACAAAAAGGAGGACAAGCTGGCAGCGCTGCAGGGGAAGGCAGAAGAGGATCAGTGTCTGCAATAAGACAGTACAGCTGGTCCTCCTGCTCAGCAGGTGCCCGGGCCCCCCTTTTGAACGAATGGTGCCCAGTACAGGGGGGCTCGTTGTACTGCCTTATCAGTGGCCCTGCCTTCACACCACACACCTGATGCTGTATTCTACTTCGGCTGCTGGTGTGAATGGGCCCTTAGGCTAAACTCACATATTCACAGTTCTGAATGCTGCATTTGTGCAGACACAGCCACCCATTCGTTTGAACTGACTACTGTACCTTCCTACAGGATAAACCATTTTTTAAAATGCAGACACACGGAAACAGCATGGTGCTTTGGCACCATGATTGCGGAAAACTGCACCTCGTCTTTCAGTGCATAGGGGTGCCTTAAAGAGGTAATGCTTTTCTTTTAAAAGCAGCATGATTTTTGTGCAGCTTCCTGCGGGTGCAGGAACTCATGTGATTACAAAGCCTTTCCCGCACCGATGTGAACCTAGCGTTAGTGGTTTTCTATACATCAGGGAACATGAGATGTATATGAGGAAATTAACAAAGAGTGGCACAAACACATAATGTCTGTGCCACTCTTCTAAACCTAGGAAATGGAGCAAACAGTGAAAGCCCCTTTGTTAGTTAGGAGAGATCAGCTCTCTGCTCTATGCTGTGTCTGTGACAGATATAAACCACAGTGCAGTGCTACAAATGTGATGAATCAATAACAGTGAGTAGTAAAAATAACACGAATATTCCTAAAAAAAATAACATATGTATATGAATTCACTGTGATTAAGAGTGGAGAAAAAATTAAAAATAACCAAAAAATGGTGAAGTGAGGTAGTCAAAAGCAAAGTGTAAAAAAGTCACAGAAGAAAGTCCAAATAGTCCATTCAAAAATGGAAAATGCTGGTGTATGCAGACCTACTAAGGCTGGGTTCACAATTATGCGAATAGGATGCGGGTTTCCCCACATTCAATTTGCATAGCAGGAGACTGTGACCGGCTCTCTACAGAGCCAGTTCACACATCTCCGCAGCGGATCCGGTGGGAATTACCCAGGAGCCCTGTGTGTTTTTTGGTCAGTTTCAGGTCTGAATTCAGCCCAAAATTCGGGCTGAAATCGGACCTGAAACAGTGAATGGAGACACACCGGACTCCTGCTGTGAGCCGCTGCGTGTTCTAGTGTGAACCACCAAATGGTGGTGGCCACTCTGTGATCCACCACCATATGCAAACCATGTACGCTTACCAGAGCATGTGGACACAAGGTATAGAGTCAAAAAGGCTTAAGTGGTTCCAAACCACTATCCAATGTATTGCATCTTGCAGCAAAGTCCCTTATACCGGCATCATGGGGACAGCCATCAATCCCTTCTATGCTGCAATGGCTACGCAAAATAGATGACATCTGCCTCTTAGAGGAACTTACCTGTATTTCTAAAGGCAACATTGGCCACCATACCAAAATATGGGCCCACTGGTTTGAATTTAAATCCTCTTCATGCTTCAAAAAAATGATGCTAGCTTCTCCTGACATGTAACTATGTGATGGTATTCAGTAGCTTTAATATTATGTTTCTTACTGCTTTAAACTACCTGCTCTCCGCTCCCCCCCCCCCATCACCCCCCTTCCCTAATCTTATTTTCTCTCCCTCTGTTTCTTCTTTGCATACTTTTACCCTCCTTTCTACCCCCCCCCCCCTTTTTTATTCTTCCCTTCTACATCAACTCACCTAAACTTTTTCTTTCCTCTTATAATATATTACTCATGTTTATCGCACATCTTAACCCAAACCCAGGCATTGTTTATGGCTCCTTAACTTGATTTTGAGATTTGCGACCCTGCTGGTTCTTGGGTTTTTTAACCATGTATCAGAATTGTGCAGATGGATACTTATAAACTATTTGCTTTACATCTCCTATTGTTCTTCTAATAAACAGATATCAAACAATGTATTGCACCTACGCTCATATAGTTGTGACAGACACTGCACAGGAAGCAGTAAAGCTGCATGCTCAGGATTCCTCTGCCCGTTTCTTGCCCTCCGCTCAGCTGAGATCAGGAAGGAGGAGAAGAACTGTGAAGAACAGGCATGGGTGGTACAGATAGATTTGAAACATGCCACAAATGCCAGTTTCTCACACCATTATAATTTGCAGCTCTAACAGCCTTTTCTCTTTTGGCAAGCCTTGGTTTTAGATTTTGGAGAGTGTCTGCGAAAATTTGTGCCCACACAACCAAAAGAGCATTAGTGAGGGCATGTACTGATGTGGGATGAGAAGACTTGGCTCGCAATTGGTGTTGTAATTTACAAGAAAAGAACAGTCACTTCCAGAGCTAAGAGGTCTTCTGAGTTAAAAAGCAACAAGGACATCAGTATTCCGAGACTAGGCAAATGCTGCCCTCTTCAGATGGGGTAATCCGATAAACACTACGAAATCAAAACAAAATGGAAGGCGCGCACACCTAGTGCATTACCAAAAACATTTATTGAATAATAAAATCAATAAATGGTGGGTACTCACAAAACAGCAACTCTCAATAAGGCATACAACCACACAATGTTGAATAGTGAGGACACACGTGCTGAATCACATCAAAGGGTAAAAGCTAATGCGTTTTGGGGTGCACCCCCTTCCACTCAAGTTCCTTCATGCCAAACTCAGCAAACCTATATGGAGCTGGCTTTATCCACAGGGGAACAGTCATGCTGGAACAAAAATGGGCTTTCTACAAACGGTTATCACAAGGTTGTTAATGCATGTACAAAATATCTTTGTATGATGTAGGTTGACCAGTAACCTTCACTGGCAACAATCATTTGGACGGGTGTTCACACACTTTTGGTCATATAGACAGATTTGAAGGTCATGCATCCGCAAACTTGGCCATGTTGTCTATTAGGTTCAGAACTAACTAGTAGTAGTCACATTCAGCTAGACTTCTGTAATGCTGAATACCAGGGATGAGCTTTGGATCCTAATCCAAACCTACCCAAGATAGGGGGAAGGTCCTCTTTAGGATTTATCTTGTTCAGCCCCGCAGGCTGAAATCAGGAGATTCCCCATTCCAGTATGAATAAAGGAAGCTCCTCTATTGTATTCAGGCAGCTACTGGTCCCAGGGCTAGCATAATACTTGCACAGTGGCTGCCCTTGATTGGCTTTAGTCACTGTTCGACCAAGAAATTTCTGCCTGACTTCTTGGATTTTCAGATTTAAGTTTACCAAGTTGGGTGGTGCCAACAGTGCCAGCAGGAATCGGCTAAAATTTTAGCTATTCATGGCTAGCATAATAGAGGATTTCCCCTGCGTTTGGTCTTACCACACTTAATTAATGCCACCAGGATTTGTATATATATCTGACTGTTGTAAAAAAGACAGGCATCCTGCATTGCTTTGTGGCCAGCAAAAGTAAACAACATCTAAAGAATAGAAGATCTCATCTCTACAGACAAATGCTCTCCCAAAAAATTTTGGAAAAAATTGTACTATTAGCATGAATTCTCCTATACCCCGAAAACAAAAACGTATTGGAAACAAAGTAAATTTTCTGTTCTTTGATGGGAGTGGCTCCGGCCCTTTGGTCTGGCATGGAGAGGAGGGGGTAGCACACTCTTCCTGTTTCCCACACCCCCTCACTTTCTGTTTGGTCCACAACTTCCTTGTTCCAACCCTACACTTACCTGTTTTATGCTTCATTTACATTGCCCCTTAGAATTAGGCCTAAGCCATCCATACATGTATCGAAATTCAGCCGGTTCAGCAGAGACTGGCCGAATTTCGATCCACATCTAAGCACTGTGGGTATATAGAAGTCGATCTACCAACCAACTTCTGTACAATCCCCCTTCCAGATTTTCCCCACTCAATCTGCAGGCTACAGCCTGCAACTCTGATCACAGTATTCTGACAGTGGGGAAGTCGCCCCACACAATACAAAAGCTCAGTGGGAAGGATTCCCCTGTCCACATCGAGTGTAGGAAATCAAGTCCCTGCTGGTTGAACGAAAAAGACTGACAGGTCTATGGGCTGCCTTGCTTTGGTCTACTGTTAACCCATGTTTCAACTTATAGATATAAAATGAAAATTACCTACACAATGATAATGAAGACCTAGGTTCCGGTACTCTTATGTGTTCCTGTATATTCTGCTAATTGTATGGAATTATAACTGGATATGGAGAATACATAAAGGTGATACAATTTCCTGTTGACTAAATCGATGTGTCCATGATTCTATTCAACTTGTGCCATTTGTATGTGCTTTCTATCTTCATAAATAAAGAACTTGTACAAAAATAGAGGATTTGTCCTTGCTTTGGAGAGATCCCCCTCTAACTTTCTGTTGTGTTTCTGGGTTGCCACCTCATCCCTTTAAAACCAAACACATATTAATGACACAGGTTCTGTGGCTGATAAAGGTGGTAATTAAACACACTTGGTGCCTTATCTGCATTAAATGATCCTCAGAAGCTGTGTAAAGCCTCGTACACACGATCGGATTTTCCGACGGGAAGTGTGTCATGACAGGCTGTTGGCGGAAAATCCGACCGTGTGTATGCTCCATCGGACAATTGTTGTGGGATTTTCCGCTGACAAATGTTGGATAGCAGTTTTTAAAATTGTCAGCAGACAAATGTGTGTTGTCGGATTTTCTGAGCATGTGTACACAAGTCCGTCCGACAAAAGTCCAAAGTACAAACACGCATACTCGGAAGCAAGGACGAGCTGGAAGCGATTGGTCTAGTAAACTAGCGCTCGCAATGGAGAATTAACATTCGAGACGTGGCAAATTACGAAATCTCGAAATGCAGGGCACAATTCTCTTCTTCTTTAATGAGATAATAATGAAGCTGCTTTGCTGGTGATACTGATGGAGTTATTGCAAATGGGTCTTCAAAGGCTTTTTTTTCTAGTGATATCAAGAATAATATTATTATTATTTTTTTATTTTTATTTTTTTTGGGCAAGTTACCACAAAACCATTATCCCGTAGTTTTTAAGATCAAAGATACAACTATGTTGGTGTCCCTTGTCAATTTTACATTGTATTTTTTTAAATGTAACTGCCTACTCCCAAACTGTCATTTGAAGTAAAACACATAGCCAAGTATTATTCTCCACAATTTTTTTTACTGTGCATTAAAAAAAGAAAACAAATAAAATTAGACATGCTATCTGCCAATAGAACTTAACAAAAAAGTGCATTCTATTCATCCAAAAATATAGAAAATACCCAATCAAATCATTATTCAACCAAAAAAATAATGTCAAAGCAATAACTCCAAGGCCAATAATAAATAACACGTTATCTCCCCTGATTCCGCAACATGTCTGGATGATGAAGTGCCATTCAGAAACAAACTGAAAAGCACGAAATGAAAAGCGCAAAATGAAAAGCGTGAAATGAAAAGCGCGAATCAACACTCACCAAACTTCTACTAACACGAAATTAGTAGAAGAAGCCCAAAGGGTGGTGCTAAAGAGCTGAAAAACCATGGAGTACGTCACTATGTTCATAATTGTTGGCCAACAATTGTGTGCCGTGTGTATGCAAGACAAGTTTGGGCCAAAACCCTTCGGACAAAAGTCCACGGTTTTGTTGGCCAACAATCCGATCGTGTGTATGAGGCTTAATTCATATATGTTCAGGTTTAAAGGGATGAGGTGGCAACCCTCTTCTGGGACAGGAAGTGAAGGGAAGTCTTCTCAACAGCAAATAAGATCTTCCAGACAGCAACAGCGAATCCCCACTTTATCGAAAACCAAATTAAACTTTTGGCTTTATATAGTCCGCACCCATGTGCTATATATAGCCATACGTATAACGTAAATATGTGATCATATTATTCAGCGTAGCCTCATTGCTGTTTTTCATTCATGTAAAAAGGACAACCACATAAAAAATGGCCCAACAACACTATCACTAAATCAACAAAACCTTGTTAGCTCTACGTAACCCACACCTGTCATAGTTCGCATCCCGGGAAAAGTGATTCATGTTCATAATAAACAAACACAGCAGCCGTGTACACACATTACAAGAGAGGTCACAGACCTATTGACTTTTTAGACATCTGTTATTGTACGAGCCAGTCACGTCCCCGATTACGACATCAAACAGTCCTCACCCACAGCCCATCAATAATAATCAGGCCTCATGGGAACAGCACTGATTCAATCCAGGTAAATCATTCATAAAAACTACAGCCAAACCGCTAACTTGGCAGCCGATATGTAGGTGTGAAATGTGAAACCTACCGAAAGATTTGAAGTTATACTCAACCCTCTTGTATTTCCCAAACAACTGCTACTCCGTATAGCCAGAAGTGACACCAATGTCCAGGGCTTTCAACTTTGCAGCAGTCTTCCGCCCCACTAGCCAGGGCCTGAAACATGTTACAGAAATAGAATTACAATATTGCACAGGGTTGGTGCTCCCACACACTTATTTCCTGCATCAGGGGAAGGGATGTTAAAAATAAGGATTTTTTTCTAACCATTTCCTGTTCTTAGGACGTACCTGAGCGTTCTTGGATGGGAGCAGTGATTTCTGGGTCATGGCTGCAGTGGCAGCCAAGATCCAGATACCATTTTGTAGAGCCAGCGATCTCCTACAATGTAAAAGTGATCCAAGTGGCTACACAGCCGCTTGATCTCTTTTACAGTCGGTGAAAGGGGGTTGATTGGCTGCTTTGGAATGCAGAGGTCTAATGGGGCGTACACACGGTCGGACTTTTCACCTGCAAAAGTCCGACGGACGCCGCCGGACCAAGTCCGGCGGACAATCTGACCGTGTGTGGTCTCCATCGGACTTCCGACGGACCGTTTCGGTCGGAAATCCGACGTACTTTAGATTTGAAACTTGCTTCAAATCTTTACGTCGTAACTCCGCCGGACTCGGTTCCTGACGGAAAGCCCGTTCGTCTGTATGCTGGTCCGACGGACCAGATACGACGGAGGAGCAGGTTACTGCATCTCGCGCTCGCTGCAATGGGAAAAAACTAATTTTCCCATTGCGGCGAGCGCGGGGGGCATCCCAGGCCCTTAGGTGCCCTAAGGGCCTGGAATGCCTGCGACGGGGCCAAAAAAAAGCGGCGAGATTGAATTTCTTTTCTAGTCCCGTCGTACCCGAGTCACGTTCAAAATGAACGGACTTGTCCGTGTGTGGGAAAGTCCGTTCATTCTGAAAGTCCGGCGGAAGTCCGTCGGGAAGACCGGATTCCGGAAAGTCCGGCCGTGTGTAGGCAAGTCCGGCCATTCAGAAAGTCCGGCGGTAGTCCGCCGGAAGTCTGGCGGCAAGTACGTCGGACCTAGCTTTCTAGAAAGTCCGACCGTGTGTACGCCCCATAATAGTACCCAGATCTCTCCATAAAAAGGACCTGCCATGGCCCATGCTATTGCAAAGTTCAATTAAAAAATAATAATAATAATAATTTCAGTGTCCACAAAATGTAAAAAAAAAAAAATTAAAGCGCCCTCTTCTGCCCATGCTCCCACACAAATGTGAACACGCACGTAGGTCCTGCACACAGATGTAAACAGTGATCGCACCACAATTGTGAGGTATCACCGCAAATGTCAGAGTGAGGGCAGTAAGGCTGCAACTAACAATCGATTTTCATAATCGATTAGTTGGTCGATTATTGTTTTGATGAATCAATGTCCAGGGCTTTCAACTTTGCAGCAGTTTTCGGTCATTAACCTTACAAAAAAGTGTGGTATATAATTTAGTTAATATGTAAAGTTTTTTAAAAAAAGGCAATTTATTCTTTAATATCTCTATGCAGTGGTAAATATAAATAACCAACTATATGGTTAGGTAGCAAAATATCAAATCCACTCTGAGAATAACAGACAGAAGAGATATACTGTATAAACTAT
This sequence comes from Lithobates septentrionalis, assembly GCA_037952835.1. Lineage (NCBI taxonomy): Eukaryota > Metazoa > Chordata > Amphibia > Anura > Ranidae > Lithobates > Lithobates septentrionalis. The sequence goes on from JBBDGP010000603.1 coordinate 1,985,106, forward strand.
TAGAGGAGAGATATACTGTATATACTATTAGAGGAGATATACTGTATAAACTATTAGTATATACAGTATATCTCTTCTCTAATAATATATACAGTATATCTCTTCTAATAGTATATACAGTATATCTCCTCTAATAGTATATGCAGTATATCTCTCCGCTAATAGTATATACAGTATATCTCCTCTAATAGTATATACAGTATATCTCTCCTCTATTAGAGGAGATATACTGTATATACTATTAGAAGAGATATACTGTATATACTATTAGAAGAGATATACTGTATATATTATTAGAGGAGATATATACTGTATATACTATTAGAAGAGATAATGTATAAACTATTAGAGGAGAGATATACTGTATATACTATTACAGGATATATACTGTATATACTATTAGAAGAGATATACTGTATATATTATTAGAGGAGAGATATACTGTATATACTATTAAAGGGTGAATCTGGTAAATATCATCAGAGATCAAATTTTTTTATTTAAAAAAACAATGTCTTTCTTAAAAAAATGTAATTTTAAGAAAGTTCGTTCGATTTTCTAATCGTTAGTGGGGGTCAAATCAACGTTCATTTTCAACCACAGTGACGGGAAAATTTGCAAATAGAAAACTTCTTGGTCAAAGGAATTTACAGACAGTGTATGTGGTTTTCGTTCAGAAATTACATTCATTTTAAAAACAGAATGTTAAAAAAAAAGTGAAAATTTCAAACAACATTCTTTCTTTCAGCGAATGTACAAAGATTTTTTGTCTGAATATTCTCGTCTGAAAATTGATCGGTGTGGCCAGCATAAGGCTCGGTACACACCTATGCAGTTTGCTTTTGATCTGTTTCTGCAGTGCTTTTTGCTGTGTGTTTTGATTTTTGCACATGTGATTTTGCTGCGATTTGTATTTTTGCATTTTTTTTTGGCCAATATGTTGCTGGGCAGATTAAAAAACACAAATTGCTGCAAAAACGCATTACATGGTTTTCTGCAGCTTATCCATTGAAGTATATTGAACCTAAAAAGCACTGTTTCGTGTTAAAAAAGTCCCCTGACCCTTTCCAAATATGCAGGGGCTGAAAAAAGCATAGATGTGAACGTGTCCCATAGGAAACCATGTAAGTGAACTGTAGTGTGTTTCTGCAAAAAGCACCAAAAAACACATAGATGTGAACCAGGTCTAAAACGTTTAATAACATAATGGGGTTAAAAAAAACTAAAATTAGCCCTTTATAGTACAAAAAAAGCAGATAATCACTACTGTAAGGGGTTCATTTTTTTTACTGTAGAACTGTGAAAGTAATATTTACAGTAGTGGTTATTTGCTCTTTTTGTACTATATAGGGCTAATTTAAGTTTTTTTTAACCCCATTATGTTACTGGCCGATTAATCGATTATGAAAATAGTAATCTATTAATTTCATAATCGCTTATTTGTTGATTATTCGATTAGTTGTTTCAGCCCCAGAGGGCAGTAATTCTAGCACCGGACCTCCTGTATATGTCTAAACTGGTAACCTGTAAAGGCTTTTAAAGCGTCACATATATAATAATTTAATGTACCTTAGTTTGTCGCCATTCCACAGGCATGCACAATTTTAAAGCATGTCATGTTGGGTATCTATTAACTTGGTGTAACATCATCTTCTATATAATTATTATATATATATATTATATTTTGTTAAGGTGTTTCTTTTCCTGAAAATTTGAATTTGATAACCCACTAAACAAATATTGTGCAACATAAAAAATTGCATAAACAACCATTTTATTATCCAGGGCCTCTGCTTAAAAAAAATGTGTATATATACAGTATCTCACAAAAGTGAGTATAACCCCCCCCCCCCCACATTTTTGTAAATATTTTATTCTATCTTTTCATATGACAACACTGAAGAAATTATACTTTGCTACAATGTAAAGTAGTGAGTGTACAGCTTGTATAAAGGTGTAAATTTGCTGTTCCCTCAAAATAACTCAACACACAGCCATTACAGTGATTGCAAAGGCTCGTTTTTTTGTGATAACAATCATATTATACTTACCTTCTCTATGCAGTTGAATTTGCACAAAGCAGCCCGTATCCTCCTCTTCTCGGGTCCCTCTTCTGGTCTCCTGGCCCCTCCCTTTGGTGAGTGCCCCCTCAGCCAGCAGCTTGCTACAGGGGGCACCCGAGCCGAGTCAGAGCTCCATTTAGACACGGAGCCCCAACCTGGCCCCGCCCCCTCTCTGCCCTGATTGGCTGACTGACTTTGATTGACAGCTGCAGGAGCCAATGGGGCCGCTGCTGTGTCTCAGGATCAGGAGGGGTGTCTGGGGCAGCTAAGACAGTCTTGGACATCTCTACAGAGAGAAGGGGCTCGGGTTAGTAAATGGGGGTGTTAGGGAGGCTGCTACACACACAGAAGGTTTTTTTATCTTAATGCATAGAATGCATTAAGATAAAAAACCTTTTTGCCTTTCCAACTCCTTTAATGTCTAAACCGCTGGCAACAAAAGTGAGTACACCCCTAAGTGAAAATGTCCAAAGTGTCAATATTTTGTGTGGCCACCATTATTTTCCAACACTGCCCTAATCCTCTTGGGCATGGAGTTCACCAGAGCTACCCAGGTTGCCACTGGAGTCCTCTTCCACTCCTCCATGACGACATCATGGAGCTGGTGAATGTTAGAGACCTTGCGCTGCTCCACCTTCCTTTTTAAGATTGCCCCACAGATGCTCAATAGGGTTTAGGTCTGGAGACATGCTTGGCCAGTCCATCACCTTTACCCTCAGCTTCTTTAGCAAGGCAGTGGTCATCTTGGATGTGTGTTTGGGGTCGTTATCATGTTGGAATACCACCCTGTGGCCCAGTCTCTGAATGGAAGGGATCATGCTCTACTTCAGTATGTCACAGTACATGTTGGCATTCATGGTTCCCTCAATGAACTGTAGCTCCCCAGTGCCAGCAGCACTCATGCAGGCCCAGACCATGACACTCCCACCACCATGCCTGACTGTAGGCAAGACACACTTGTCTTTGTACTCCTCACCTGGTTGCCGCCACACACACTTGACACCATCTGAACCAAATAAGTTTATCTTGGTTTCATCAGACCACAGGACATGGTTCCTGTAATCCATGTCCTTAGTCTGCTTGTCTTCAGCAAACTGTTTGCGGGCTTTCTTGTGCATGTTTAGAAGAGGCTTCCTTCTGGAACGATAGCCATGCAGACCAATTTGATGCAGTGTGCGGCGTATGGTCTGAGCACTGACAGGCTGACACCCCACCCCTTCAACCTCTGCAGCAATGCTGGCAGCACTCCTAAGTCTATTTCCCAAAGACAACCTCTGGATAGGACGCTGAGCTCATGCACTTAACTTCTTCGGTCGACCATGGCGAGGCCTGTTCTGAGTGGAACCTGTCCTGTTAAACTGCTGTATGGTCTAGGCCATCGTGTGCAGCTCAGTTTCAGGGTCTTGGCAATCTTCTTATATCCTAGGCCAAAGATGGCAAACCTTGGCACCCCAGATGTTTTGGAACTACATTTCCCATGATGCTCAAAAACACTGCAAAGTTCATGAGCATCATGGGAAATGTAGTTCCAAAACATCTGGGGTGCCAAGGTTCGCCATCACTAGCCTAGGCCATCTTTATGTAGAGCAACAGTTCTTTTTTTCAGATCCTCAGAGAGTTCTTTGCCATGAGGTGCCATGTTGAACCTCCAGTGACAAGTATGAGTGAATGAGAGCGATCACACCAAATTTAACACACCTGCTCCCCATTCACACCTGAGACCTTGTGTGTGTGTGTGTGTGGGGGGGGGGATGGCTAATTGGGCCCAATTTTGACATTTTCACTTAGTGGTGTACTCACTTTTGTTGCCAGCAATTTAGATATTAATGGCTGTGTGTTGTGTTATTTTGAGGGGCAGCAAATTTACACTGTTATACAAGCTGTACACTCACTACTTTGCATTGTAGTAAAGTGTCATTTCTTCAGTGTTGTCACATGAAAAGATAATAAAATATTTACAAAAATGTGAGGGATGTACTCACTTTTGTGAGATACGATATATATATATATATATATAGATATATATATCTATATATATATATATAGATATATATATCTATATATATCTATTCGATATATATTCGATTCTGTGGAACAAGCAGCAGTGAAGCTGCTCGGCACAGGACAAGCAGGCTAGTGGAGATCACTGTAGTAGCGGTCCATGTCTGTCCATCCAATATGTTCACTAGTCTTAAAGCTAAACTCTAGGTATGAGCTATAATGCATACTAATGCCCCGTACACACGGTCGGACTTTGTTCGGACATTCCGACAACAAAATCCTAGGATTTTTTCCGACGGAACTTGTCTTGCATATACACGGTCACACAAAGTTGTCGGAAAATTAGATCGTTCTGAACGCGGTGACGTAAAACACGTACATCGGGACTATAAATGGGGCAGTAGCCAATAGCTTCCATCTCTTTATTTATTCTGAGCATGCGTGGCACTTTGTCCGTCGGATTTGTGTACACACGATCGGAATTTCCGACAACGGATTTTGTGGTCGGAAAATTTTATATCCTGCTCTCAAACTTTGTGTGTCGGAAAATCCGATGGAAAATGTGTGATGGAGCCCACACACGGTCGGAATTTCCGACAACAAGGTCCTATCACACATTTTCCGTCGGAAAATCCGACCGTGTGTACGGGGCATAAGAATGATCCATCCTGGCACAATGTAAGTATTCATATCTCACATTTGAGGGGATGCTAGGGAAGCAGACAATCACTGTAGTACTTGGTGCTACTACAGTGATAACCTGAATCTTTGTGTCCTGAGTGACTTGCCCTCTGCACACCAACCACAGGGGTCACTCGTTTAGCACTGCCGCCATTCTCAGTATGCCTTGTATTTTTGTATTCATTGAATACAGGGCATTCTCTGATTGGTTGATAAAAAGAGGAGGAACAGTGACATCACAATCTGCCTCATCCAATCAGAGATTGCCTTGTATTCATTGTAAAAAAAAATACAAGGCATTCTGTGAATGGTGGTAGTGCTAAGTGACCCTATGTAGTCATTGTGCAGTGGGGCATGTGCTTGGCACAGGACCCAGAGGATTGTAGCTATGACTGTAGTAGCACCAACTACTACAGTGATTGTCAGCTTCCCTAGGAGCCCCTCTAGTATAAGATGTGCCAAGCTGGACCACTATTACAATGCAATAAAGACCATCCCTGGAGTTCAGCTTTAAGGATATAGGTCCTATCAAAGGAAACAGCTCTAACTAGTGGGAACATCCTCCTGTACTAATCTGAGTACATGGCACAGCAGCCAAGGGCTGAGAAAATAAAAGGAATTTTAGATTGAGAGTATCGCTTGCTTTTTGCAAGCTTCCTATGGCTTGCTTAAGAGGTCTAGTCAATATTCAGCGTACGAATTCCAGCGAGTCCCCTCTTGCATTCCCCCTGCATAAGGACAGATGTAATCAGGTTCCTAAATTTAGCCTGGATGCTTTATTTTTGTGCTGGGCGGCTTTTAGCTGCACCGAGAATGTAGATACCTCTCACTTAGCTGCCACTCTGTTAAGAATTAAAATAACAATCCTGTGGTTTCTGCATAATATTTGTGTTAAGTATAAGCAATTACTGGGTTAAGTATCCTTTCAGATGAAACCAAGGATATTGAAAAATAACATAAATCTTGAGGCTGCATTCCAAAGCCGTTAGAAAGCAATATGCTGAAATGCCGGAGATTTTACTATGGGGCTCTGCTTCCTGCAACGCGCTCGGGAGATTTCCCATTGTGTATTCATATCTGTGTGTGATGGCAACGTGGGCATTGCCATCCTTGTCACCTGTGCCGTCATAGAGCCATCTGCTCTTACTTCTACTCTGCTCCCCCCCACCCCCAGAAGGCAGTAAAGGCAGAAGCCAACACGGGGCACTAAGAGGAAAGGAAAGCACTATGGGGTGGATTTACTAAAGGCAAATATACTCCACACTTTGCAAGGGCAGATGCACTCAGCAAGGGGATTTTCTCAGTAAACTTCCATCATCCAATCATGTGCAAGCAAAAATGCTGTTTTTTTTTTTTTCCTTGCATTTGATTGGACATTCTTTGAAAAGTTAAGTTTCATCTCATTTACTAAAGGGGTTGTAAACCCTCGAGTATTTTCACCTTTCATTCTATGCATTAAGGTGAAAAACCTCCTGTGATGCAGCAGCCCCCCAGAGCCCCCCTTTCACTTACTTGAACCCAGACTTTTCAGCGATGGGGGCGAGCACACCAGCTCCAGCCGGTGTCTCGGGTCCTCATTGGATAGATAGATTGATAGCAGCGCAGCCATTGGCTCCCGCTGCCGTCAATCAAATCCAATGATGCGGGAGCCGGGAGCAGGGCCGAGTCCTGCTGTCTGTGTCAATGGACTCAGCAGCAGGACACGGGAGCGTGCCCACACGAGTGCCCCGAGGGGGAGCGGCTCTCAAACGGGGCACTCGAGAAGAGGAGGAGCCAGGAGCACCGCTGAGGGACCCGAGGAGAGGAGGATCGGGGCCACTCTGTGCAAAACCAACTGCACAGGGGTGGTAAGTAGACCATGTTTGTTTTTCGTTTTTTTTTAAAAAAACGAACATTTATCCTTAAGCTCTGGAGCAAATGCCCTAGCAAAGTGCAGTCTATATGCCTTAAGGCCCCTTTCACACTGGGGCAGGGGCGGCGTTGGCGGTAAAGCGCCGCTATTGTAAGTGGCGCTTTACTGTCGGTATTCGGCCGCTAGCAGGGCGGTTTTACCCCCGCTAGCGGCCGAGAAAGGGTTAAAAACCACCGCAAAGCGCCTCTGCAGAGGCGCTTTGCCGGCGGTATACCCGCGCTGTCCCATTGATTTCAATGGGCAGGAGCGGTGAAGGAGCGGTGTATACACTGCTCCTTCACCGCTCCAAAGATGCTGCTACAGGACTTTTTTTCCCGTCCTGCTAGCGCACCGCTCCAGTGTGAAAGCCCTCGGGGAGAGACAGTGCTTTTCGGCCCCAGTGGGTCCTCTGGCTTCCCCTCCTCTGGGTTGGTGTTGTGTGGGCGCGGGGGAGCTTGACCAGCACATACAGGCCAGGCATTTTCCTGTTCTTGAGGTATGCCTGTATATTGAACTCTGTGGCTCAAGCAATTTGGAAACAACTCCTCTTGGCACCTCTATGTTTTTAAAGAATTGTGACTTCCAGTCTATAATACTGAGTTTCTTGTTTAAACTATACCCCTGAAGAAGGAGGATTACATTTTCACTCCGAAACGCGTTGGGTACAGGAAACACTACTCCGTTATATGTATTCTGATTTGTAAGGCAACACTGGAATGTTTATTCTCAACATGTTTTTTTATTAAATGTTGTGTATTTTTTATATTTCAATAAATACTTTTCATATTAGAATATACCTTTTTACCATTTTGTGCCCTAAAAGTCTGCCATCTGGGGATCTTGTTTCATTTCTTTAGTGATGTTAACCATTGTGACCGAAAATATAAATGAATGAACCCTCATCCAGAAGCGGCGAATCTTGGGGCATGTCCACCATATGTGTAATGTGCGCCTGTCTGACCACAACACCTGAAGCAGTTAATTTCTCTTTCAATAATAAAAGTAAATGGGACAAAAAAAAAAGAGTGTGTGAATCTCCCTAATGGAAGCACAGACAGCAATACCTGGCAGGTTTTCTAATCCCTCTTGCATTTAGTTATACTTTAAAATGTCCTATCTAAGAAGGGATAACACTTGATAGACATTAGACAAAAACTAATATTATTAGGAGCCTGATTATCCAGACATTGGGACAAATTCTGACCATTGATAACTCAAATGTATAAAATATCCATTTCAATTGCAGATCTTAATGCAGGGAATTACACGCCCATGTGCCTGAGCCTCAAAATAACCCTTTGCCCTTAGGGCTCGTTTGCAGAAGTGTCACTCTCTACTGTCACTAAGAAAAAAGATCTGCGGTGGTTTGTTTTTCAGAGAGCAGCATTCAGGAGGCGATACTACCAACTATTACTAAAAACACATTTTTTTCAGTCTGGGGGGGGGGGGGGGGTCTATTGAAAAACCATGCTGCAGCAAGGCTCAATGCCCTTGAATTTTGGTAACAGTATGGCCAATAAATTTTGCTGCACTGCAACCGCTGCAGCGTGTACTAAAATGGGCACTAAAATGTGGTTCAAGTGTCAATTTTTCTGCCCCCAGCCATAAGCGAGGCATTATAATGTTCATAAAAATACAGCCAATTATGACCCGTTCTCCTTATAACAACTTGCTGGACTAGTGAACAGAAACTGTGCTGTGTGTCCCCCAAGACTCAGTTATTCATTATTATTTATTTGGGTGCCATGATTTAGCACAGTGGTAGTCAACATTCCTGATAAGGGGATCCTCAAACACGGCCCCCAACATCAAAGGGCTGCACATAAAATTCAATGAATATTTTTAACAGAGACAGCAGATATACAATAGCATATAATCAAATACTGCAGCCATGATACAAGAGATGGTCAGAGACTACAGATATGATGCAAGAGATGGTCAGAGACTGCAAACCTAATACAAGAGATGGTCAGAGACTGCAAACCTAATACAAGAGATGGTCAGAGACTGCAGCCATGATACAAGAGATGGTCAGAGACTGCAGCCATGATACAAGAGATGTCAGAGACTGCAGCCATGATACAAGAGATGTCAGAGACTGCAGCCATGATACAAGAGATGGTCAGAGACTGCAGCCATTATACAAGAGATGGTCAGAGACTTCAGATATGACACAAGAGATGGTCAGAGACTGCAGATATGATACAAGAGAGTGTCAGAAAATGTGAACATGATACAAGAGATGGTCATAGACTGCAGGCATGATATAAGAGATGGTCAGGGACTGAAGGCATGATACAATAGATGGTTGGAGACTGCAGATATGATACAAGAGATGGTCAGAGACTGCAGATATGATACAAGAGATGGTCGGAGACTGCAGACATGATACAAGGGAGGGTCAGAGACTGCAGACATGATACAAGAGAGGTTGGAGACTGCAGATATGATACAAGAGATGGTCAGAGACAGCAGGCATGATACAAGAGAGAGTCAGAGACTGCAGATATGATACAAGAGATGGTCAGAGACTGCAGATATGATACAAGAGATGGTCAGAGACTGCAGGCATGATATAAGAGATGGTCGGAGACTGCGTTGACATGATACAAGGGATGGTCAGAGACTGCGTGGACATGATACAAGAAATGGTCAGAGACTGCGGATACGATGCAAGAGATGGTCAGAGACTGAAAACATGATACAAGAACTGTTTAGAGACTGCAGACATGATACAAGAGATTATCAGAGACTGCAGGCATGATAGAAGAGATAGTCAGAGACTGCAGGCATGATACAAGAGATGGTCAGAGACTGTGCAGATATGATACAAGAAATGGTCAGAGACTGCAGGCATGATCCAAGAGATGGTCAGCGACTACAGACATGATACAAGAGATGGTAAGAGACTGCAGATTCGATGCAAGAGATGGTCAGAGACTGTGGACATGATCCAAGAGATGGTCATAGACTGCAGATATGATACAAAAGATGGTCAGAGACTACAGACTTGATACAAGAGGTGGTCAGAGACTGCGGACGTGCTTGTAGAGAGAATGTCAGAGACTGTGAACATACTGTAGAAGTTGTTAGAGACTGGGGACATGCATCAGCACAGTCACAGACTAAAGAGATTACATGAAGATGCTAGAAACCAGTGCTATAACAGGGCAATAGGGAAACACTAATTAGTGTCTGCAGGGGCCCCAAGGGCCGCACAAAAGTGCCAAAGGGCCACCGGTTGGGCACCAGGGATCTAGCATCTTGCACAGCATAGACAGGGCAAAGCTACACTGTCAGTTATATACACCTTTGCCTTTCCTGTGACAGTCGCTAGTCACTCATTTATGCAGCACGGTAGGTGGCCAGGAGGGGTGGTTAGAGGCTGAGATGAGGACTTTGATTAATGTTAAACTTTGCATATTAATAACATTGCTGTTTAGCCTACTTGGGGGACATCTTGTGAGGGAACAAGGCATGCTCTAACGCAGCAAATTATGAAGGTGCCGCTATGTTTCCATGTTCGGGGGAAAGAAAAGATTCTTTAAAGCCAGGTTTCAGCATACCTATTGTACTTAAAATACGTAAATTAAATATAACGGAATGCATAAATAATAAGAATATAATTTTGCGATATTATGACAATAAAAAGCCATTTCAGCCTTCTGTGGGATTTGTGTTTTCAAAAGACCTAATGAGTATTTTGTCAGGGCATGTTTATACTGCCGTGCAATAATTATATGGTACATTTCAAATAGCGGTTCTTGATCACTGAGCACGGGCCTCTTGTTACAGCAGTGGGATGTTTTTATTTCACCTCCATGCTTTTATCTCAACGGCTTTATGCTTTATTAATGAAAGATCTTAAGTATGTTCGTTGTGAGGCTCTGAAACCTTTTATAGATTGCAAAAAAAAAAACATACAGTTCGCTGCCAGTGCTCCAAAATCTATCAGCACAATGTGGAGATATTAAAGCGTATCTCCAACCTCTGGGCAAAAAATACACTTAAAGCATCACTGAACTCTGGTTTTAATAAAATTCTATAAATGTATGTATTCTTAACTCAAAAATTCCCCTCTAATGCTCTCAGTCTCCTCCAAATCTCCTAATTGCTTTTTTTTCCCACTGTGATCTGACTTCCTGTTAGAGGGTGGCTACAGTCCTACATACAGTGGGACCATGGGGAATGAACGTAGCCATTCCCCATGGTCCCCATGAACGTAACTCAAAAATTCCCTTATAATGCTCTCAGTCTCCTCCAAATCTCCTAATTGCTTTTTTTTCCTGCTGTGATCTGACTTCCTAGTAAACACTACAGATATACTGTGTATGTGATCAGCTCAGATTTCATGACTGAGGTTTACAACCACTTTAAGTTTCATGAGTAATCCTTAGCAAAATGTCAGGGGCTATTCAGCATAAAGAGTAGCTCTCTGTTATTTGAGCAATAAGCAAGCCAAAAAGGAAACGTGGGAGCACTCAGATATGTAAAATGTACAACGAGAGCCATTAGAGGTGTCCTAATGTAGAAACTGCCCTGAACAGGGAAGATGTAGAACATCTCTTGGGTATTGATTGCTGGCTGTGTAGCTATTTGGGGAGATATCATACTATTTCCTGTTCCAGTGCGTGGAGCCAGAAACACAGGAAATAGTGAGAAATCTCTTCGAAGGGGACAGGGACAGCAAACACATTTGCAGTAGGGTGGGATAAGGTTAATACCTCTTTCAGGTTTGAATTGCTGTGTGCTCTTTCCCATTTTGGGTGACATGCAAAACAGGGTGACAACGAGGCAAACAGGGAAGGAAAATCTCACCAATGGAGTCACTGGAGGTTTTAGTCCACCCCTATTACACTCAACACAAAAATGTGACTGGTGATGGGCTTTAAAGAAGAACCCCAGCCACAAATAAAAGGATAAAAAATAATAGTCCATTAAAACATAGCTTAGTCTATTAAAAGAGAAGTTCAAGATTAAAAAAAAATTTAAAAATTGTGCGCACCCAGACACCCAGATGTGAAGCTGCAAGCTATCACATGGCGCCCACACTTGCAATGCCGGCGCCATGGAGAGGCAGGGGAGAGGAGCGAGGTTGCAGGCGGCCGCATTGCTGGACCATGGAACAGGCAAGTGTGTGTTTAATTAAAAGTCAGCAGCTACACTTTTTGTAGCTGCTGACTTTTAATAGACTTATAAACAAGTGGAACTTTGCTTTAATGATGTATTATTGATTACAGAGCTGCATTATATGGGTAATTTGCATCTGCCTGGAGCTCAGCTTTAAATCTTCTTACAAAAACTGTTGTTGCAATTCTTCAAGCACCCTTGACAGTGGTATGGTTGGTCCCATCCTCTGTCACTTTTGTTAAGCAGATTTTTCTGTATGTAAATGAGGAGTAAAATATGAATAAAAGCGTATGAAATAAACAAAAAAAAATTATGAATATGCTAAATACTTTAATTAGGTGCATTAACTGAATATAGTTATCTCATATCAGGTTTTCTGTAACACATTTTCTTTTTGAACTTGCTTCTAGACTCTTCACTAAAGATGAGTGCTGTATAGAAATCACAGCTCTATAAATCAGCCAGGCATCGGGTTTATTTTAGTATTTATTGCAAAGGTGCACTTATCTTTTCACTGTTTATAGGTTGCAGTATTATGTCATACAGTATGCAGTGTTTGAAGAGGATAACTTCACTCTCAGGTGCACTAAAACAAATGATACATCTTCATCAGACAATCCAAAGACTCGACAAGATCTAATTACATTCAATTACATGGAAGAGTGCCTGGATACTGACAGTCCCCTGTGTGCCTGATTTATAAATAATACTGATCTACTGCCGAAAAGTGCAACTAAAACAAAAAGGTTTCTGTTACAATGAAACACTTTTACCGGTGCTGGACAAAAGCTAAAACCATGGGTGCCGAACCTGTTGCCAGGCTGTGATCGGGGTAGCAGCTGTAGGCCAGTAGTTGGATAGGCTGCTTGCAATCATCATCTTTCCATAGGCATGTCAATGTACTTCCCATACTAGTTGGCATTTGCATCATCTGCCAGCCTTGATAGAAGGTCCATCTGGTGGACAACCCATTTCTGACCCAGGGTCAATCCAGAAATGCACATTTCGTTCTTGTATTTGAAATTGGTACCTTTTTGGAGACCGCTTTACACTCACTTTACAAAAAAAAAAAACTAACACCTGCAAGACAAAGGCATAATGAGCTAGTATGCATAGCAGCTGAGATCGAAGCCCTCGCCGCGGTGCCCGTACACTGCTCCGGTGGCCGACATCACTCCCAGTGGTTAATTCCGGGTATCGCGGCTCCGGCGTTGTAATTGGCCGGAGCCGCGATGACGTCACTCCCGCGCATGTGCGCGGAAACGGCACACTCACTGAAGCAACGGCACATACATGCCGTTGCTTCAGTTTGTGTCAGTGCGCATGTGCCGATGACATCGGCACATACAGATACAGGGGATATCTCCTAAACTGTGCAGGTTTAGAAGATATCCAGGGTAGCTACAGCTAAGCCTTATTATAGGCTTACTTGTAGCACAAAGAGGTCTGTAAGGGTTTACAAACACTTTGAAATAGTATTAAATCCAAAAGAAAACGTTAATTTTGCAGCTTACCATTTCTTAGATGCGGTGGCTGCATTTGTTTTATTTTTTAGGACTGGTTAACACCTGAATGGCATAGGAAAGCGGCCTGTGTCTTTGTACAAATGACTCAGTACAATACCATTTAAAGTGTTACTAAACCCAAAACCCTGCATTTACTATACAGTATCTGGTCTCCCACAGAACATGACAATGCAATAGTTTTAGTAAATATAAACTGCTAAATACCTTTTTTTTATCAGCAGTATATAGCAGTCTTGTGACTTCTATCAGTGTCTGGTTAAAGCGTGTAGGAGAAGTTTTCATTCTCCCCTGATTGTCCTCTGAGGCTGCAGGACCCCTGACCCTCTGTCTGGACAGTGCTGATTGTCCCTGTGTCGATCACATGCACCCTCCAAAGAAAACACAAACTCTCTAGCAATACACACCAAACTGAGCATGTGCAGAGTGACTCCAAAGGCTCATAAGGAGATGAGTTGGGGACTGTGGAAGAAGGGGAGGATCAGAAAAGAAAGGGTCAAACATTCATTTTACACAATGCCGAGCATTAACCCCGTAAGTTCCGCAGTGAGTATAACAAGCATGCTTTACTACATATACAGACTGATTTTACTTTTGTGAGTTTAGTAACACTTTAAATGAATGGGCTGACACTGCACTGGATCAAATAAAAAGTAGTGCATGCACTACTTTTCCAAAACGCACTGCATAAAATCGCATTATACTGCGGTACCATGCGTTCCGCTGCAGGCAAACACACTTGGAAGTGCAGTCGCTGTAGATCTGAGGGGGGACATGCAAGGAAAATAAAAAACTGCATTTTTGCTTTCACATGATTGGATGATAAAATCAGCAGAGCTTCCCCTCATTTCAGATCTTCTCCTCAGATCTACAGCAACTGCACTTCCAAGTGCACTTGTAGTGCACAGTGGGTTTGCCTTTAGTAAATCAACCCCACTGTGTCTGCAATCTGCGCTTGGAGTGTCTCAGAATATATTACCACCTGCAGCAGATCGCACACCCAGTGCGTTTTGAACGCGGTGCGGGAAACACGCAGAACGCAGGTTTACCACACCGCTTTTTGGTGTGAACAAGCCCTTAGGCTTTTTTCTTCTAATTTCATCAGGTGATCCAACCAATAAGTCTGTTGCTTTTCAAAAGAACAAGCTCTCCGGCAGAATGTATCAGTTACAGAGATGAGGCAAACCATTTAACGCTAGCAGGGGTCCTTACAATGATCAGCTTTTATTTATTTATGTTATCTAATGATTGATAAGTTATAATATATAACATTTTTGGTTTTGGGCTTAAATACAGCTTTGAGGCTTTTTAGGGTGTATTTTGGAAATGATAAATTTGATTACATATTATTTATAAGTTTGAAGACTACAATATGCTATATAGCTACAATTATCTATTACAGCCCCGCTGTTCTCTAAGGGGCGGTTGGATGGAAATGGACAGCCTGTCTGTTTCCATCCAACTGTGAGCCAATCCGCCGGACGGATGGAGAATAGATCCTCCATCCGTCTGTTTTTGGCGGACAGGATGGGATTGGATGCCAGAGGGTTCAGTGGACACATTTCCGCTGACATCTGCCTCTTCGTAGAGAACAATGGCTGGTCTGATCAGGTCCTCTTGAAAAACTGAAAAATGGGCCTGATTGGACCGCCTGTGTGAAACCAGGCTAATGCTCATTCGGGGTAGACGTGAACATTTACTTGGTACCGTATTTATCGGCGTATAAGCACTTTTTTCCCCTTAAAATCAGGGGAAAGTCGCAGGTGCGTGTTATACGTCGATCCCCTGCGATCCCGAGCTGTCACAACTTCAAAATCGCGACCGCGATTTGAAAATGGCGCCGCCGGCGCCATTTTCAAATCGCGGTCGGCGATTTTGAAGCCCAGGATGCCAGGGACAGGGGATCGAAGGCTGCACTGGGGAAGGCTGCACTGGGGAAGGCTGCATTGACAAGGCTGCACTGACAAGGCTGCACTGACATGGCTGCACTGAGAAGGCTGCACTGAGAAGGCTGCACTGACATGGCTGCACTGACAAGGCTGCACTGACAAGGCTGCACTGGGGCAAGGCTGCACTGAGAAGGCTGCAATGATGGGCATTTAAATGTAAGTTTTTCTTCCCTTCAACTTCCCTCCTAAAAGTTTTTTTTCCTTAAAATTCCCTCCTAATTTGGGGTGCGTGTTATACGCCAATGCGTGTTATACGCCGATAAATACGGTAGTTAAAAGTGTATCTATTGCCAAAACGTATTTTCCTATTTTTAGATAGGGTAGAGGTTAAAACCTTGCCAGGTTATTTTTTGTTGAGTGTATACCATTGGGGGGAATGTTCCTTCACTTTGTATTTCAGAGATGCAGCAAGAGGAGGGAGTTGGAAGAAATCTCGCAAAGTGATGGGAATCGCCCTCTTATGCCCCGTACACACGATCTGATTTTCCGACGGAAAATGTGTGATAGGACCTTGTTGTCGGAAATTCCGACCGTGTGTGGGCTCCATCACACATTTTCCATCGGATTTTCCGACACACAAAGTTTGAGAGCAGGATATAAAATTTTCCGACAACAAAATCCGTTGTCGTAAATTCCGATTGTGTGTACACAAATCCGACAGACAAAGTGCCACGCATGCTCAGAATAAATAAAGAGATGAAAGCTATTGGCCACTGCCCCGTTTATAGTCCCGTCGCACGTGTTTTACGTCACCGCGTTTAGAACGATCGGATTTTCCGACAACTTTGTGTGACCGTGTGTATGCAAGACAAGTTTGAGCCAACATCCGTCGGAAAAAATCCTAGGATTTTGTTGTCAGAATGTCCGATCAATGTCCGACCGTGTGTACGGGGCATTAGACAGCTGTCCCCAGAACAGGTGTCCCCATTGGAAGATTTTCCCTTACCTTTTCATCTGGGGACAGCTCAAAAATGTTTGATTTCCCCTCACTTTCTTTCATATTGACAATGGTCCCCAGTACAAATAGAGTGACGAATCTGCCCAATGTGGGCAAAAATAGCAATGAAAAATTGATAGGGGATTTAAAGAAGAATTGCGGGTATACCATTTTTACATTGGCCCAGCATGGACCAATTATGCATATACCATACCCATTAGATGCGAGTTTAGGGCCCTGTGCAATCAGGTCTTCTTCATTCCAGACCTTCATCCCTGAACACGTAGGATCCTAAATGCAGGTACCACTCAGTACAGTGTTCAGCCCCGTCCAGCCACAGCCAGCCATAGACTTTGACAAGTTGGGTGCTGCACCTGTACCTCCCGGGCGCACTAAAATGCCAGGAGGGGTGCACTGCACTTATACGGCCTTGTGTGCAAGGGCCCTTACCTATTTTAAATGTTTTTACTCTTAGTGCGTCTGTATTAAAAGGATGATGTATGGGTATAAGAAGCACCGTGTCTATATATATACGATACTGCATTAAGGTGAAACCATTCTGTAGCATTATACAGCCATCGTGTTCATTTTTCAGAGGAACGTCCTTGTGCTTTGAGCTCTGCCAATATTACATGGTGTCCTAGTGGTACTTGGCATATCTCGTACCAGATCACTAACAAAGCACAAGTCTCAGGTCTCCTCTGAGGAAAATAACGTGGTAATTATAAAGAAAGTACAGAAATAGAGCCAGTTATTCCAGTGACATTGCCTTGAACTGAAATTGCTCCCTCTAGATTTCACAATCAGTCTTTTTATTTCTTGTCCAGAGGAAACCCGTGAAAGGCGGAAAGTCACATTTTTATCTAAATTATTATGAAAACATAATATCCTGGGAAAGACATGACTTACAAAAATGCTTTGTGTTTCTTTCATATGAAATATAGGGCTTCTTTTGCTGACCTCCTTCTAAAAATGCTAGCTGCCTGGCTAGCTCTGGTTTTAAGTCTAGGTTCACATCTATGCGGCTGCGTTTCATGCGTTTTTCAGGCACGTTTTTCAGTGCATTCTGTGGGGTTTTTTATGCGTTTTTGCATGCAGTTTTCATGCATTTTGCATTTTGAGGTTTTTTTTTTCCTCTTTACACGCACTGTAAAACACACTGTATAAAGCTGGTTGCTAAGGAGGGGGCGGGAAGCCAGCCGCCGCGTCCCTAACAACCAATGAGTCATCATCTGTCAGCGGGGTTCCCGCTGATAGCTGAATTAAAAAAAAAATTTGCGAAAATAACGGCATGGGGTTCCCCCCCCCCCCCAGGTCCATACCAGACCCTTCAGGTCTAGTATGGATTTGGAGGAGACCCCTCCCCCCATGCCAAAATTAAAAAAAACAGCGTGGGTCCCCCCCAAATTTCATACCAGACCCTTATCCGAGCATGCCGCCCGGCAGGTCAGGGAAGGGACAAACGAGCCCCTCCCCCTTCCTGAACCATACTAGACCACATGCCCTCAACATGGGGGGGATGGGTGCTTTGGGGCAGGGGGCCACACCAAAGCACCTTGCCCACATGTTGATAAGGACAAGGGCCTCTTCCCGACAACCATAGCCAGTGGTTGTTGGAGTCTGCTGGCATGGGGCTTATCAGAATCTTTTAACAAGGGGACCCCCATATCCCGGCCCCCCACCCTATGTGAATGGGTATTGACAGAGGCGTATCTAGTGAAAATGGTGCCTATGGCAAGCACTGAAACTGTACCCCTGTCAAAACATTTGAAACCCAACTTTCAGATACCCTTAACAAAAAAAACAGCTAACAAAACTACAAGTCAAACTCTTTAATCTTCCAATTAACAAATTATGGATTAGCACTACACAAAAATTACAACTGCACCTTCTTTGCTTTCACTGATGCAAACTGGTCTATGATGTGCTCAAAGTCAGTTCACCCATAAATGCAGCAAAATCAGCACCCATAAATACGGCTTTACCAGCACACAAAAATGCAGTAAAATCAGCACTCATAAATGCAGCCTTACCAGCACCCATAAATGCTGCGCCAGCACCTCTGTACAGAGGTAGAGAGGGAGTAGCATCACCAGCAGCTGGGCGCCCTAGGCGGCAGTTTGCCTAGTGGTAGCGCCGGCCCTGTCTGTTTGGCACACACGCACAATCGCACACGATGACTTTAAAGCGGAGTTCCACCCAAAAATGGAACTTCCACTTTAAGTGAAGGTGACCCCCTGACATGCCACATTTGGCATGTCATTTTTTTTGGGGGGGGGAGCGGATACCCTCTTTTTAGAGGGATCCAACTCCCACTTCCTCCCGGGGCACCGCGGCGCCAGAAGGAAGTTCACCTCTCCCACCTCTATCTTGGCAACCATCTGGGACACGTCACAGGTCCCAGATGATTGCCCGGCCAGTCACAGTGCGCAGCGCGGCTCGCGCATGCGCAATGCCTGCCCAGCTGTGAAGCCACAGCCGAGCGCCCACAGCGACAATGCCGGCGCCGCAGAGAGGAGGGGGAGGGGAGCGGGGCTTCGTTCGCCTGCATCGCTGGACTGTGGGACAGGTGAGTGTCCGATTAATAAAAGTCAGCAGCTGCACTTTTTGTAGCTGCTGACTTTTATATGGGTGGAACTCCACTTTAAGTCATCATCATGTGCGATCGTGCATGTGTGCCAGGCTCAAGCAGCAGCAAGCAGCCATTTAAATATAGTGCTCAATATGGATTAAATAAATATGCTTAGTCATAAATATCATAAATAAAGTGATTTGTGCAACAGCAGGTACTACTTGCACAAATCACTTTATTACACTTTATTTATGATATCTATGGCTAAGCATATTTATTTAATCCATATTGTTTGATTGGCTGCTTGCTTCACTTCTGCTTGGCAGTTGGCACTGGTACACATGCACATGATGATGATGATCAGGATCATGATGACTTAAGTACTAGTACCTGGTCGGCTTCAGTGCTAATCCTTGCAGTTGCTGCTACCTGGGGGTTCCCCGTCATCCAATTTTTTATCTCTCGTCACTCTGGTCTCTTCACCAGCCTCCAGGTTTCCCTCCAGAGTGCTCACCGGTCCTCACGTCACGGTCACGTCACAGACCCGGGAGACCCCGCTCTGGGGAGAAGAAGATGCAGCTGCGCAGAGGAGGGTAGGCTCTGCCTCCGCCAGTTACCCTACGACTTTTTTTTATGTGGGGGTGGCTTTTTTTGCCGCCCCCCCCCGCATGGCGCCCATGGCACTTGCCATGGCTGCCATACCTTGGATACGCCACTGGGTATCGAGTACATCGTACCCCTACCCGTTCACCAAAAAAGCAGTGAAAAGTTAAAAAAACAAGAGCCAGTTTTTGACAACTCCTTTATTAGCAAAATAGCTTGGAGCCGCCATCTTTCTCGGTGTCGTCTCTCCCGCCACCATTTTCTCCCTGTGCTGTCTTCTCCCGGAGTCATCGTGTGCTTGACCCTGACAGAATTTATAATTTCTTGGCCATTTTTCAGAGAATATGAATAACACAAACGTTTCTTTCACTTATGGTTAGTGTTTGGCTAAAGCCATTTATTATCAATCAACTGTGTTGACACAAAGAGGTTTTAATGGCTATTAAAGGTAACCATCCTCACCTGTGATCTGTTTGCTTGTAATTAGTGTGTGTGTGTGTATGAGTTTCTGTACTCCTGACAGACCCTTGCATCTTTCACCCAGTTCTGCACTGACGTTTCTGGATTCAGAGACATGGGGAAAGCAAAAGAATTGTCAAAGGATCTGCGGGAAAAGATAGTTGAACTGTATAAAACAGGAATGGAATATAAAAAGATATCCAAAGAATTGAGAATGCCAATCAGCAGTGTTTAAACTCTAATCAAGAAGTGGAAAAAGTGGTTCTGTTGAAACCAAACCACGGTCAGGTAGACCAACTAAAATTTCAGCCACAATTGCCTGGAAAAATGTTCGGGATGCAAAGAAAAAAGACACAAATAACTTCAGGTGAAATACAGGACTCTCTGAAAACATGTGGCATGGTTGTTTCAAAATGCACAATAAGTAGGCACTTGAAGAAAGATGGGCTGCATGGTTGAGTCGCCAGAAGAAAGTCATTACTACGCAAATGCCAGAAGGTATCCCGCTTACAATACGCCAAACAGCACAAAGACAAGCCTCAAACCTTCTGGCTCATTTGGAGTGATAAGACCAATATTGAGCTTTTTGGCCACAACCATAAACGCTACATTTGGAGAGGAGTCGACAAGGCCTATGATGAAAGGTACACCATTCCTACTGTGAAACACGGAGGTGGATCACTGATGTTTTGGGGATGTGTGAGCTACAAAGGCACAGGAAATTTGGTCAAAATTTATGGCAAGATGAATGAATTATGTTATCAAAAAAGACCGGAGGAACATTTGCATTTATCAGCCAGGAAGCTGCGCATGGGACGTACTTGGACATTCCAACATGACAATGATCCTAAACACAAGGCCAAGTCGACCTGTCATTGGCTACAGCAGAATAAAGTGAAGGTTCTGGAGTGGCCATCTCAGTCTCCTGACCTCAATATCATTGAGCCACAAATATCACAAAACGAATTTGCCGCAAGATCACTTTTATCGGTGGCGGGAGAGGGCCCCCCCTCCCGCTGCGATCTGGTGCCCTCCGCTGCTTACTGGAGCCGTCGGCAGCGGCGGAGGCGATCGCGTCTGTCTCCTGGGCTGACATGAAGACGAGTGAAGGGAAGATGGCCCCCACCCCTCTCCATGACACTGCAGGGCGGAAGCGACGTCAAAACGTCACTTTCACCCATAGCTCTTAAAGGGCCAATTTTTTTTTTTTTTAAATGACAATTTTTTTTTCTTTTTATTGCATTTTAGTCTAAATATGAGATCTGAGGTATTTTTACAACTGATCTCATATTTAAGAGGTCCTGTCATGCTTTTTTCTGTTTCAAGGGGGATGTTTAAATTAAAAAAAAAAAAAAACTAGTGTAAAAATAAAAAATAAAAGATAAAATAAATAAAAAAATTTTTTAAACGCGCCCCGTCCCGACGAGCTCGCGTGCAGAAGCAAACGCATATGTGAGTAGCGCCTGCATATGAAAACGGTGTTCAAACCACACATGTGAGGTATCGCCACGATCGGTAGAGTGAGAGCAATAATTATAGCCCTAGACCTCCTCTGTAACTTAAAACATGCAGCCTGTAGAATTTTTTAAATGTTGCCTATTGAAGATTTTTAAGGGTAAAAGTTTGTCGCAATTCCACGAGCGGGCACAATTTTGAAGTGTGACATGTTGGGTATCAATTTACTCGGCGTAACATTATCTTTCACAATATAAAAAAAAGGGCTAACTTTACTGTTGTCTTATTTTTTAATTTAAAAAAGTGTATTTTTTACAAAAAAAGTGCACTTGTAAGACCGCTGCGCAAATACGGTGTGACAGAAAGTATTGCAATGGCCGCCATTTTATTCTCTAGGGCGTTAGAAAAAAATGTATAATGTAATTTTCTAGCAAAAAACTTTTTAACAACAAATCTCAGAAACAGGCTCGGTCCTTAAGTGGTTAAGAACTGGGGTATGTAAACTTTTGATCAGGGTAATTTGGGTAGTTTTTGATGTCATTATGATTTAAAACGAGTAAACACAGTTGATCGATAATAAATGGCTTCAGCCAAACTAACCACGAGTGAAAGAAAAGTTTTTGTGTTATTCATATTCTCTGAAAAATGGCCAAGAAATCATAAATTCTGCCAGGGTATGTAAACTTATGAGCACAACTGTACATTATTATATGTAAATATATGTATATATTTATACACATATACATACAGTGAGGGGAAAAAAGTATTTGATCCCCTGCTGATTTTGTATGTTTGCCCACTGACAAAGAAAGGATAAGTCTATAATTTTAATGGTAGGTTTATTTTAACAGTGAAAGACACAATAACAACAAAAACATCCTGAAAAACACATTTCAAAAAAGTTATACATTGATTTGCCTTTTAATGAGTGAAATACGTATTTGACCCCTTCACAAAACATGACTTAGTACTTGGTGGGAAAAAACCCTTGTTGGTAATCACAGAGGTCATATGTTTCTTGTAGTTGGCCACCAGGTTTGCACACATCTGAGGAGGGATTTTGTCCCACTCCTCTTTGCAAATCCTCTCCAAGTCATTAGGGTTTTGAGGTTGACGTTTGATAACTTGAGCCTTCAGCTCCCTCCACATATTTTCTATGGGATTAAGGTCTGGAGACTGGCTAGGCCACTCCAGGACCTTAATGTGCATCTTCTTGAGCCACTCCTTTGTTGCCCTGGCCATGTGTTTTGGGTCATTGTCATGCTGGAATACCCATCCACGACCCATTTTCAATGCTCTGGCTGAGGGAAGGAGGTTCTCAACCATGATTTAATGGTACATGGGCCCGTCCATCATCCCTTTAATGTGGTGAAGTTGTCCTGTCCCCTTAGCAGAAAAACACCCCCAAAGCATAATGTTTCCACCTCCATGTTTGACAGTGGGAATGGTGTTCTTGGGGTCATAGGCAGCATTCCTCCTCCTCCAAACATGGCAAGGTGAGTTGATGCCAAAGAGCTTGATTTTGGTCTCATCTGACCACAACACTTTCACCCAGTTCTCCTCTGAATCATTCAGATGTTCATTAGCAAACTTCAGACCAACCTATAAAGTACATGTGCTTTCTTGAGCAGTGGGACCTTTCGAGCGCTGCAGAATTTCAGTCCTTCATGGCGTAGTGTGTTACCAATTGTTTTCTTGGTGACTATGGTCTCAGCTGCCTTAAGATATTGAGAAGATTCTCCTGTGTAGTTCTGGGCTGATTCCTCACCGTTCTCATGACCATTGAAACTCCACGAGGTGAGATTTTGCATGTAGCCTCAGACCGAGGGAGATTGACAGTTATTTTGTGATTCTTCCATTTGCGAATAATCACACCAACTGTTGTCACCCTCTCACCAAGCTGCTTGGCGATGGTCTTGTAGCCCATTCCAGCCTTGTGTAGGTCTACAATCTTGTCCCTGACATCCTTGGACAGCTCTCTTGTCATGACCATGGTGGCGAGATTGGAATCCGATTGATTGATTTTTTCTGTGGACAGGTGTCTTTTATACAGGTAACAAGCTGAAATTAGCAGCACTCTCAGAGTGCTGCTAATCTCAGCTTGTTACCTGTATAGAAGACACCTGGGAGCCAGAAATCTTGCTAATTGATAGGGGACCAAATACTTATTTCACTTATTAAAATGCAAATCAATTGATAACTTTTTTGAAATGTGTTTTTCTGGATATTTTTGTTGTTATTCTGTCTCTCACTGTTAAAATAAACCTACCATTAAAATTATAGACTGATCATTTCTTTGTCAGTGGGCAAAAATACAAAATCAGCAGGGGATCAAATAGTTTTTTCCCTCACTGTACATATACACACACTATATTACCAAAAGTATCGGGACGCCTGCTTTTACACGCATGCACATGAACGTTAAAGACATCCCAGTCTTAGTCCACAGGGTTAAATATTGAGTTTACAACCTTTACACCCTTTACAGCTATAACAGCTTCAACTCTTCTAGGAAGGATGTCCACAAGGTTTAGTGGTGTGTCTATGGAATGTTCTGCCATTCTTCCGCATTTTTGAGGTCAGGCACGAATGTTGGACAAGAAGGCCTGGCTCGCAGTCTCCACTCCATTTCATCCCAAAGGCGTTCTATTGGGTTGAGGTCAGGTTTCGCTCATTCATGTCTTTATGGACCTTGTTTGTTCACTGGTGTGCAGTCATGTCGGATCAGGAAGGGGCCATCCCCAAACTGTTCCCACAAAGTTGGGAGCGTGAAATTGTCTTGGTATTCTGACGCCTTAAGAGTTCCCTTCACTGGAACTAAGGGGCCAAGCCCAACCCCTGAAAAACAACCCCACACCATAATCCCCCCCCCTCCACCAAATGATTTGGACTAGTGCACAAAAAAAATGAAAAGGCAAGATTTATAAATGCGAAAATCACATCAAACGTATTTTCTGGGAAACGCTGCAATAATAACTCAAAATATGTGCATGTTGAAAATATTCAGTACTTTCCCTTTAAAAAGCGTATCAGCGTCACATGTGTTTGCCACACATAAGGCCGGGCTGGTCATTGTCACGCATTTACCACAGTCTTTCATCTGTCCTCTGATAAAGACATGTGGCCCTCAGCAATACGAGACTCTCTATTGCTCAGCTGATAGAATCTGTTCCGTGGCCTATGACTAAAGCATCCTCCCTGCTGAATAGAAGCTGTGCACAATGCTTCATTTCCAGATCTGCAGTCTTTTGTATCATCCACGGACAGATGGAGAAGGGAATAGTTAAGCCGTGAACAGACACAATCTGTAATTTCACAGAGACCGGAAAAAATTATTTCTTGCGGATCTGTCTCCAGTTTATGTTACATGACTGTGCTGTGTGTATTAAATAATTGCCTTGAAAGGACAAAATTTCATATAGTGGTTAGCAGTGCAAGAGAGTGGAACGGTCTAGTGAAAGGAATGGATGCAGGAGACTAGAAAGAGCAGCCCAAGGGAGACTATTATTATCTTTTTTATTTTTATTTAAATTGTTCTTTATGTATTTTTTTATCTTTAGATGCAAGAAAGCATGTCGGCGGAAGGAAAGTGGCCTTTTTTTTTTTGTACCAAAAAAAGGTATTTATAAAGTTTTTTTATATCAATATAAATATGTTTTGCCTTTCATTTCTATTTTAAACAGAATGGGTTAATTTTACAAGGTGGTTGTACTCTTTCAATAGAGAACTGGGAAGACTGTATAAATAACATGCATAAATGCACAAGATCTCTTACAATCAGAGAGACGGCAGTTAAACTACTCACAAGATGGTATTATACTCCAGTTAAAATCCACGCCATTTTCCCCACAACATCCCCATTTTGTTTTAGAGGTTGCTTATCCACAGGGTCATTCTCTCACATCTTTTGGGAATGTGAGAAAGTTTCAAATATATGGAAGCAACTAGAAAAATTTGCATCTAAAATCTCAGATAACATCATTCGACTCACTCTCCAAAACTGCCTATTATTCTTCTCAATCCCTGGGCTACCTATTCATCAAATGAGACGTATCCATACAATATATGTAGCAATACACTGGTTGATTGCATATCATTGGAAATCACCATCGATACCTCTAATGTCGCGTACACACGGTCGGACTTTCCGGCATACTTGGTCCTGCGGACCAGAGTGTGCCGGACAATCCGCCCGTGTGTAGGCACCGGCGGACTTTTCCGGCGGACTTTTTCCCAAAAGCCCGCCGGACCTAGATTTGAAAAAAGTTTTAAATCTTTCCGCCGGACTCAGTTTCGGGCGGAAAGTCCGCTCGTGTGTGTGCTGGTCCGACGGAAAGCCCGCTCGTGTGTATGCTGGTCCGACGGACCAGATACAACACGAGGGCAGGGTATTGCATCTCGCGCTCGCTGCAATAGAAAAAACTAATTTTCCTATTGGGGCGAGCGCGGGGCATACCAGGCCCTTAGGTCTGGTATGGATTATAAAGGGAACCCCCTACGCCGAAAAAACGGCGTGGGGTCCCCCCTAAAATCCATACCAGACCCCGATCCGAGCACGCAGCCTGGCCGGTCAGAAAAGGGGGTGGGGACGAGCGAGCGCCCCCCCCTCCTGAACCGTACCAGGCCGCATGCCCTCAACATGGGGGGTGGGTGCTTTGGGGGAGGGGGGCGCCCTGCGGGGCCCCCCCCCACCCCAAAGCACCTTGTCCCCATGTTGATGAGGACAAGGGCCTCTTCCCGACAACCCTGGCCGTTGGTTGTCGGGGTCTGCGGGCGGGGGCTTATCGGAATCTGGGAGCCCCCTTTAATAAGGGGGCCCCCAGATCCCGGCCCCCCACCCTATGTGAATGAGTATGGGGTACATGGTACCCCTACCCATTCACCTAGGGAAAAAGTGTAAGTAATAAAACACACTACACAGGTTTTTAAAATATTTTATTAAACAGCTCCGGGGGGGGGGGATCTTCCTCCGGCTTCGGGGGTCTTCTTCCGGCTTCGGGGGTCCCTCCGCTTCATCTTCTCCCGGCGTCCGGTTGGTTCTTCTCCGCCCTCTTCTCTCCAGTTCTTCGGCCGGCTCCTCTGCTGTCTTCAGGTAGCTCTCTTGCCAGCAGAGGTCCGGACTTCTGGGCTTCTTGTCTTCTCTTCTCTTCTCCAGATGTTGACACGACGCTCTCTCCGGCTGGACTGCTCTCCGAGGGCTGCGTTGTGACTTATATAGGCGGAGACCCCGCCCCCTTTTGATGTCACAGTCCCTGGGCATGCTGGGACTGTGACGTTTTAGGGGGCGTGGTCAACATCACCCAGTGACCACGCCCCCTAAAATGTCACATTCCCAGCATGCCCAGGGACTGTGACATCAAAAGGGGGCGGGGTCTCCACCTATATAAGTCACAACGCAGCCCTCGGAGAGCAGTCCAGCCGGAGAGAGCGTCGTGTCAACATCTGGAGAAGAGAAGAGAAGACAAGAAGCCCAGAAGTCCGGACCTCTGCTGGCAAGAGAGCTACCTGAAGACAGCAGAGGAGCCGGCCGAAGAACTGGAGAGAAGAGAACGGAGAAGAACCAACCGGACGCCGGGAGAAGATGAAGCGGAGGGACCCCCGAAGCCGGAAGAAGACCCCCGAAGCCGGGGGAAGATGAAGCGGAGGGACCCCCGAAGCCGGAAGAAGACCCCCGAAGCCGGAGGAAGATTTCCCCCCCCCGGAGCTGTTTAATAAAATATTTTAAAAACCTGTGTAGTGTGTTTTATTACTTACACTTTTTCCCTAGGTGAATGGGTAGGGGTACCATGTACCCCATACTCATTCACATAGGGTGGGGGGCCGGGATCTGGGGGCCCCCTTATTAAAGGGGGCTCCCAGATTCCGATAAGCCCCCGCCCGCAGACCCCAACAACCAATGGCCAGGGTTGTCGGGAAGAGGCCCTTGTCCTCATCAACATGGGGACAAGGTGCTTTGGGGTGGGGGGGGCCCCGCAGGGCGCCCCCCTCCCCCAAAGCACCCACCCCCCATGTTGAGGGCATGCGGCCTGGTACGGTTCAGGAGGGGGGGGCGCTCGCTCGTCCCCACCCCCTTTTCTGACCGGCCAGGCTGCGTGCTCAGATCGGGGTCTGGTATGGATTTTAGGGGGGACCCCACGCCGTTTTTTCGGCGTAGGGGGTTCCCTTTATAATCCATACCAGACCTAAGGGCCTGGTATGCCCCGCGACGGGGCTCGCAAGGTGTCAATCTCGCCGATAAAAGCGGCAAGATTGACATCCTTTTCTAGTCCCGTCGCACCTGAGTCACGTTCAAAATGAACGGACTTGTCCGTGTGTGGGCAAGTACGTTCATTCTGAAAGTCCACCGGAACTCCGGCGAAAGTCCGTCGGAAAGACGGGCGGACTTAGCCTGCCGGAAAGTCCGGGCGTGTGTGGGCAAGTCCGTCCGTTTTAAAGTCCGGCGCACCTGGCGGACAAAGTCCGTCGGAAAGTGTGCCGGACCAAGTAGGATAGAAAGTCCGACCGTGTGTACGCGGCATAACACATTTGAAAACTAGAATTAATAATATAAATCTCATGGAAAAAATATTTCACACAGTACACAATACGTATCATTTATATGATAAAAAATGGAACCCATGGTTTAATCACTCCAATCATTTCTTCAATTCAGAATAGTGATACCTTTTAAGAGATGTCAATAAAGATGATATTTTACGTTACTAAAACTATATTACTAATTAACATTTAATAAAAATTTCTTTCAAATATTGGTTACATTATGACAATATTACATATTTGTAATTTTCTTTATTATACTTTCATGGCATATGTAAACAACTTTTTTGTACCAATGTTTTTACACTCAATAAAAGTTTGTAAACAAAAAAAAAAACATTTTACAAGGTGGTTGTTTGCAATCACCTTAAAGCGGGGGTTCACCCACACCGCCAAAAAAAAAGAATATTAAAAGCCAGCAGCTACAAATACTGCAGCTGCAGACTTTTAATACATGGCCACTTACCTGTCCCGGGGTCCAGCGATGTCGGCAGGGGACGCCGAGAACCCACTCGGTTCTCGGCAGCTACCGCTGCCATCCTAGGTGAGGGAATCAGGAAGTGAAGCGTTGCGGCTTCACTTCCCGGTTCCCTACTGCGCATGCGCGAGTCGCGCTGCGCGTCCCTAGTGGTCCCCGCTCTCTGCTGGGAGCTGTGTGTTCCCAGCAGACAGCGCGGTCGGGACGGGAAGAGGCATAGACTCCCATGGGAGTCTATGCCGGAAGTGGGTGCAAATACCTGTCTTTGACAGGTATCTGCACCCCCTTCCCCCCTGAAAGGTGCCAAATGTGACACCGGAGGGGGGGAGGGTTCCGAAAAGCGGAAGTTCCATTAAGGTTCAAGCAGAATGGAGTTCTTTCATATAGGCCTCAATCCATATTACACAACGCACGTTCTTCTAGGGTCTAGCCTTATCAAGAGTTAAAATAGATGGGTCTCTTGGAGAAACTAAATATTTTCTGATTTATCACTCTCATACATACTACAGACACTAATAAAACATGAATGGTATATGTTATACAACCTCTACTGTTTATGGGAGCAGTCAGCACTTAAGGGTGGATATTCCCGCAGCTCAATAAGTACAGGATTGCACTCAGCCATCTATGTTTTATCTTTCCTCGTCTTTTTACCACTTATCCCTTGTTGAAAACTTCAGGCAACCAGTGGGTATTCTTCATGTAGCAGAGACTGTATACAATCTCAGCATATTTCCCATGACCTTAAGCATTAAGCAATTCTATGGCCATATAAAGAATTAGCGTCACTTTGTGTGTTATACAAATACAGAGACAGCAGGCCGGCCAACATCAGCTCCTGTATAGTCCCAAGTTCTAGCCATTTTAGGCCCAATGCCAAACTGGGCCTCCCAATATAACACAGCTATACTGAATCTATTCTTTATATAGAACTTAGGGGACATTAATCAATTCTGTCACATACAGCAAGACAATGCTTAACAGGAGAATTGAGACATATTTACTATAGGATTTTAGCTTGAGTCATAATAACCTCCCTCTGCTGCCCTAAAGTAGCACAATGACAAAGTAAAACCAGACCCTGACCACTTCTTACCTATGCATCTGTTTAGAGCAGGGGTGCTCATACATGTGGCCCTCGGAGCCCTCTGATATGGCACTTGACCTCAAACCAGAGAAGCGCGTGCACCAAGGGGGTCGGCAACACGTTCATTGTGATCTAGGTATGCCAACCCACCATCCCAGGGCATCAGAGTGCATGGAGCCGGCACCAGCAGTGGAGGAAACAGGCAGCCGTGGAGAGAGCATAAGCTGCATAAGCCGATGTTTTCTCTGTAGTGCCGACTCCTGACACAGGCAGAGTGATACCAAGTGCCCTTCGCCTAGGACCTTTCTAGCAGCCTGGAGAACGATGTCAGCAGAAGCTGGAAGAGGAAATGGTCAGTGTATTAAACATCATATACACTGTGCTTTTGCAATAGACAGATTAGCACCTATTGAAGCAGTGGTTTCCAAACTGCGGCCTGTGGCCAGATGTGGCCCTTTGCTTGCCTTTATCTGGCCCTTGGGGCCCTGTTCGTCCCAATGATACAAAGCAATTTTTTCTCCCACTGACACCAACAATAGGCCTTAATTCCTGTGACTGATAGCAAGAATAGGGCACTATTCCTCCCACTGACACCAATGATGGGGCACGATTTCTCCCACTGGTACCAATGATGGGACTCTATTCCTCCCACTGATACCAACAATAGGACTTCATTCATGTTACTGATACCAAGAATAGGGCACTATTCCTCCCACTGACACCAATGATGGGGCACTATTTCTCCCACTGGTACCAATGATGGGGCTCTATTCCTCTCACTGACATCAGGTATGGGGCACTATTCTTTCCACTGACACCAAGGATGGGGCACTATTCCTCCCACTGACACCAACAATAGGACTTAATTCCTGTCACTGATACTAAGAATAGAGCACTATGCCTCCCACTGACACCAATGATGGGGCTCTATTCCTCCCAGTGACACCAATGATGGGGCACTATTCTTTCCACTGACACCAAGTATGGGGCACTCTTCTTTCCACAGACACCAAGGATGGGGCACTATTCCTTCCACTGATAACAATGATGGGGCTTTATTCCTCTCACTGACATCAGGTATGGGGCACTATTCTTTCCACTGACACCAAGGATGGGGCACTATTCCTCCCACTGACACCAACAATAGGACTTAATTCCTGTCACTGATACTAAGAATAGAGCACTATGCCTCCCACTGACACCAATGATGGGGCTCTATTCCTCCCAGTGACACCAATGATGGGGCACTATTCTTTCAACTGACACCAAGTATGGGGCACTATTCTTTCCACAGACACCAAGGATGGGGCACTATTCCTTCCACTGATAACAATGATGGGGCTTTATTCCTCCCACTGACACCAATGATGGGGCTCTATTCCTCCCACTGACACCAATGATGGGGGACTATTCCTCCCACTGACACCAACAATAGGACTTAATTCCTGTCACTGATACTAAGAATAGAGCACTATTCCTCCCACTGACACCAATGATGGGGCACTATCCCTCCCACTGGCACCAATGATTGGGCTCTATTCCTTCCACTGGCACCAACGATGGGGCTCTATTCCTCCCACTGACACCAATGATGGAGCACTATTCTTTCCACTGACACCAAGGATGGGACACTATTCTTTCCACTGACACCAATGATGGGGCACTATTCCTCCCACTGACACCAATGTTTAGGCTTATTCTTACCACTGACACCAGTGGGGCACTAGTTCTTTCCATAATACCAACAATGGGGCAATATCCCCCCCCCCCACTCTAATACCAATGATAGGGCATTGTTTACTCCCATAGAGGCCAGGGCATTTTCTACTCACACTGGTCACAGTCTGGCCCCCTTAAAGTCTGATGGACAGTATACTGGCCCTTTGGTTAGAAAGTTTGGAGACACCTGTATTAAAGGGTTAACAACTATTAGGCTGCTTTCACACTGATTCGCGAGTGCAGAGCAGTGCACCTGTGGGTTTCCTGCTGCACCGAGCCAACGACTTCTATTATATCCTGTGGGTTTGGTGTGCTTTCAGAAAGTGTTCCACACCCGCAAGATATAAAAGAAGTCTATGGCAAAGCCCAGCTAACCTGCAGTAAAGCACTGTAGGTGCACTGCACTGCACCCGGTGTGGGTAAACCGCAGTACATCAGTGTGAAAGCATCCTTATAGGGTGTCAGTACAGTAAGGGCTAGTTTACATTTACAATTTGAGGGGCAATAAAACCCCTTAGTTGAGATGTGTTTTTATTACCAACCCCCACACACACACACACACACAACCACTGGTGTAGTGTCAGGGGTTGCAATGGCGGCCCTGCCCCATGTTTCTCAAGGGCCCGTGTGGCCCCCTTGTCACATTCTGTTTTACACTTGGAAAGAGGAGCAGCAGGGGCGGCATATACAGGAACCGAGCCTCTCCATTTTCCTCCTCGAACCGCTGAAATCCGGCTTTTCCGCCTCTACCTCCTGCCTGTTCAGCGGCTGCAGGAGGAAAATGTTCACTATGCCTTTCAAAATAAAAACATTTTAAATTCTGAACAATTTCACTTCGTTGTGACCTACGGACGGTTTCTAAACCACTTAAGTGGTCCTCGCTCTTTAAAAGGTTGAGCACCCCTGGTTTAGAGTCCCATCCTCAGTGATAAATCTGTTGCAGACTTTTGTAAACTGTTGTACTTGGCTGCCCAGGAATACAAATACACTGTAAATCTGTCATAGAGACTGATTTGCAACTTATTGGAGTTGATTTACTACAACTGGAGAGTGCAAAACCTGGTGAGCTCTGCATAGAAACCAATCAGCTTCCAGTTATTGTTTTGTCAAAGCTTAATTGAAGCTGAAGTTAGAAGATGATTCACTACCATGCATAGCTGCACCAGATTTTGGACTTTCCAATTTTAGTAACTTAACTGCATCACATCACTAATTTTTTTTTGATAAACGTTCCCAATTGTATCTTCACTTTTATTAGCCAAAATAGGATAACATCTACTTTTTATTTGTTACATGTTCCCATTCACACAGCATGACTTTACCACTTCACTATCCGCCC
The DNA here is from genome assembly GCA_037952835.1 of Lithobates septentrionalis. Classification (NCBI taxonomy): domain Eukaryota; kingdom Metazoa; phylum Chordata; class Amphibia; order Anura; family Ranidae; genus Lithobates; species Lithobates septentrionalis. Next base: position 2,017,530 of record JBBDGP010000603.1, read on the forward strand.
ATTGTCGTATGACGTCCGCAGATATGATCTCCCATCTTGGGTGAGCGTCATATGACGGCCTCGGTATAGGGGGTGCCAAGGAGCTGATGCGAGTGCCCGGGGCCACGATTTCCCCCAGGCACTCGCAATCGATAGTGACAGAGCAGGAACGTGGATCTGTGTGTGTAAACACACAGATCCACCTCCTGTCAGGGGAGAGGAGACAGATCGTGTGTTCCTAGTAATGTGTTTCTTGTTTTTTACATTTGGGATACTTATTATAGCAAAAAGTAAAAAATATTGTTTTTTTCAAACTTGTCGCTCTTTTTTTGTTTAAAGCGCAAAAAAAAAAAAAAAAAATACCACCAAAAGAAAGCTTTATTTGTGGGGGAAAAAAAATGATAAAAATTTAGTTTGGGTATAGCGTTGCATGACTGCGCAATTGTCAATCAAAATGTTACAGCGCTGAAAGCTGAAAATTGGCCTGGGCAGGAAGGGGGTGAAAATGCCCGGTATTGAAGTGGTTAAAGGGCACAAGATGTGTTGGGCTGCACTGGGCAGCCTTGCCCAGAGCAGTGCCAACGCACAGACAAGGCAAATTGTCTTATATCCTATTTGTTCAGTTCCCACAACTGTGGCTGCACTAGTGTGCACTAAAAAAAGTAGGACATGCACTACTTTTTTCACTGATACATGTTGCAAAGCACTAAACCAGTGATGGTGAACCTTGGCACCCCAGATGTTTTGGAACTACATTTCCCATGATGCTCGTGTACTCTGCAGTGTAGTTGAACATCATGGGAAATGTAGTTGCAAAACATCTGGGGTGCCAAGGTTCGCCATCACTGCACTAAACCGTATTGCAATGCGCAGGGACTAGGCAAAGTGCCTTATGTGTTATTTGCTCGGACCAAACCACTGCGCTGTGGTGATGTGCACCGCAGTGTGTCGCAAAGCACAATACCGCAGCACATTGCGCTGAAGGGACATGGATGGAATGTCATTCAGTGACATTCCAATAAAGTTGAAAGAAAAAAGTAAACTTGTTACTCTATACTATACAGCACACATCAGCAACAATGTTTCAATGCAGCTGCTGGTGTAAATCAGCCCTAAAAATCTTCTTAAAAATGACAGCTTACCCTTTTACAAGCTGAAAAATCCTTCTATGCAAGGGACACTAAAGGTTCGTTTTAAAAAAAAACAAAAAACAAACGTGTCATACTTACCTCCACTGTGCAGTTCGTTTTGCACTGAGTGGCCCCAATCCTCCTGTTCTGGGGTCCCTCGGAAGCTGTCTTGGCTCCTCCCAGCAATAGCTAACCCCCCTCTGGGAAGCTCTATCCCGAGGGGTTAGCTTGCGGGCGCGCTCCCTGTCAAACATGTTGCGTCCATAGACACAGAGTGTATGACTCGGTCCCGCCCCCCGGCGGGCAGCGTCATTGGGTGTGCTTGACAGCAGCGTGAGCCAATTGCTGCGCTGCTATCAATCTATCCTATCTATCCAATCAACGGCCAGACTCCGTGGAGAAGAGGACGCCGAGGGACGCGCACAGCAGGTGAACAGGATCAGGTTAGTAAACGGGGGGCTGGGGGGGGGGGGGCATCATTGCCAGGTGTTTTTTCACCTTAATGCATAGGATGCATTAAGGTGAAAAAACACAAACCTTTACAACCCCTTTAAAGCCCAACTCTGGGCAAATAAAACGTTTTTCTACGCTGTAGGGCTGTGCCCACACTGCACGGGTCAACTGCTCCTTTTTGTCTAGAGGAGAAAGGAGATTTACTTATCTAATCCTCTGATCCTCCAAGCACAAGACCGGTCTGGCACCCCCACACTTCAGTCACCTTGAGTTGTGGACTGTGCCTGACATCATCGAGCCCAGAGCAAGCTCCATAGACCAGGAACAGTCCACTGCTGGAGCACAGGGGAGCACTGTTTTCCAGTGGAACGAAGGATCAGATGAGTATAAGCTTTCTTCTCACCCCTAGACAAAAACACAGCACAGCCCCACTGCATGGGAAAAAATGTTTTCCCGAAGTTGGGCTTTAGGGAGGGATTTGTGTGAATGGGAAGGACACATAACTAATATACAATGGAGGATCTCGAATTTGACTGTAAAAGTGGAAATACACTTTAAGGACACAACACACAAAATCAAGGACATAGGAGGAGATGCCCATAGCCAATCAAATTTCAGCCCTCTACTAGCATTTTTAAGAAACCGAACATTACCATCTGGTTGGTGGCTATATTTTTTCTGTGCTATAATTTACTTTAGCTTCTAAGAGTTAATAATGTTAATCAAATCCAAAATGTAAAACACTGCAGAGCTGTATATGTGACCTGGATGTAATTACAGGAGTTGGAAAAGTATAACCAACCCCAGGTCTGTGTGGTCAGAAGGTAAATTAGAACAGCTTCTTATTTTTTATATCAGTGCTTAGCTTATAGTTGAACTTGCGGAAAAGGCTTGTTTTACCATATCTGCTGACATTCTTCATGTGTATTAACGTCCTGCAACATAGGCATGCACAGGGGGTGTGCCAGGGCACACCCTAATCACACCCCTTCCTGGCTGCTGCGGGGGATGTTCCAGGATGGAAAGTGGGGGGGAGGGGCTAGTAAATATGTAATTTACTGGACCCTTCCTTTTCAAAATGAACACAGTAAACACACTTACTCACTGTGTTCATTCATAACTGAAGCATAGTAAACTGTGTTCGTTATTTTTCAGTTTGTGAATGAACAGGAAGCTGCTCAGCACAGAGCACTTTCAATTCATTCACTGTCCAGTGCAGATGAGGCTGCAGAGAAAGGCATGTGTGCTTGAGCTTTGGGGTGCACAACCTAATGCAATAGGCTGCATACACCTATGTCCTGCAATATTCGATACCTAGCCCCTTGGATATCTTGCAGGAGGGACTCAAAAAGCATTCATTAACTAGATGGATTTGTACTGCCTGATCATTCATATAAGGTAGCTCACACTGTCTGCCTGCTGATACCACTGTCTGATACCCCCTGCAGACAAATTATGATATTCTCACCTCTGGGACACCTTTAGCACAACAGATATAAGAAAAGCCTAAAAAATTCACAGACTTTCCATACAACATGCCACCTGCAGGCAGCAAGTTATAAACAATACTTTTTAAATATAATATTTCATTATAAAATTAAAGAATATATACAGATATAAAACATTTATTTTCAATAGTAAACACTTAAATAACAAATATGAAAAATATATTTTCCTTAAAGAAGAAGTATCACCAAAATCCTTTTTGAATCTCCTGCTGTTCCTGTTGAGATCCATGCAGTGGTTTGTTAAAAAGGGACATTTATTTTCTGTCTGTGCTGGCTGTAGCTACACCCCTGAAGGAAGCCCAATTTACGGGCATTCCTACGGAAGAGTTAGGCCAGCCATACACGGGTTGCAGGAAAGAAATTGTTCAATCCCCCATCAACACAGACAGCAATGATGAGGGAATCCCTCCTGCCAGGCCATTGTCTTCTCCCGGTGGGGGAGGGTGGTGGAAGGCATCCCCGCTGGGAGAAGACAATGGCCCGATCGATCAACTTTGTACATTCAGCCTGTCCATTAACGTTTCGAATCTTGGCTGGCCAAGATTTGAACTGTGTATTGAAGGCCTTAAGCCTCGTACACATGATCAGATTTTCCGCAGACAAAACCTAGGACTTTTGTCCGAAGGGCGTTGGTCAGGAACTTGTCTTGCATACAAATGGCAAGGAATTGTCGGCCAACAAACACGAACGTAGTGACGTACTACGTGGATTTTCAGCTCTTTAGCGCCACCCTTTGGGCTCCTTCTGCTAATTTTGTGTCAATAGAAGTTTGGTGAGTGTTGATTCGCGCTTTTCATTTTGCGCTTTTTATAGTTCGTTTCTGAACGGCCGTTCGTCAACCAGACATGTTGCGGAATCGGAGAAGATAACGTGTTATTTATTATTGGCCTTGGAGTTATTGCTTTGACCCAAGTCCAGTCCAGGACCAGGAGGAGGGGGAGGATTTCTTGGACAAAAAATGTTTGCTTTATTAATCGTGATCAATAATGTCATATGCCTTTGCTGTGGGAGCTCCAGGAGAATAATCCAGATGATTTTTGGAATTATCTTCGGATGACGGACCCCTGCTTTCACCAACTCTTGTCATTGTTGACCCCCTATATTAAGAATTACAGGACACAATGCATGAGGCTTTTATTTTATTTTTTGGTTGAATAATGATTTGATTTGGTATATTTTCTACATTTTTGGATGCATAGAATGCAATTTTTGGTTAAGTTCTATTGGCAGATAGCATGTCTAATTTTTTTCTTTTTTTAATACACAATAAAAAAAAATTGTGTAGAATAAAACTTGGCTATGTGTTTTACTTCAAATGACAGTTTGGGAGTAGGCAGTTACATTTTAAAAAATACAATGTAAAATTAACAAGGGACACCAACATAGTTGTATCTTTGATCTTAAAAACTACGGAATAATGGTATTGTGGTAACTTGCACCAAAAAAAATAAAAAATAAAATAACAAGCATAGTAATATTATTCTTGATATCACTAGAAAAAAAAGCCTTTGAAAATGTGTTTGCAATAACTCCATCAGTATCACCAGTAAAGCAGCTTCATTATTATCCCATTAAAGAAGAAGAGAATTGTGCGCTGCATTTCGAGTTTTCATAATTTGCCACGTCACGAATGTTAATTCTCCATTACGAACGCTAGTTTACAAAACCGACCGCTTCTGGCTCGTCCTTGCTTCCGAGCATGCGTGTTTGTACTTTGGACTTTTGTCCGACGGACTTGTGTACACATGCTCAGAAAATCCGACAACAGACATTTGTCCACAGGAACATTTTAAAGCCTGCCATCCAACATTTGTCCGACAACAATTATCCAATGGAGTATACACACGGTTGGATTTTCCGCCAACAGCCTGTCATCACACAATTCCCATCGGAAAATCCGATTGTGTGTACGAGGCTTAAGTCCTCATCCTCACAAGGTGTACTAAAGCGTATGCCTGTAGAGGGCCGTGTTTACCCCACGGGGATGGACAGATTTAAATGTGACCGAGTGATATGTGCACTGGGTCCTCTGAGGGATTCAACAAAGACTTTCAACATCTGGTGATACAAGCCAATATTCTTTTAATTTTTTTTTTTTTTATTAGATAGATAACATGCATACAAATCTCGTTTTTAACTGCAGACATCATGAATCCATAGCATTACAAAGTCACAGTTATCTATCTTTTACAAAAGGATATGTATACAGTGTTTACCACTCCAATTGGGATTTATTTTGATGTCAGCAAAAAATGAGGTTCCTTCACTTTCTCAAAGTCCTCTGTAGATACAACCCAATATTCTACCCCTCTCGCCCTTCATGTACACTGCTGCTGGTAAACGGACGTTCAGAGGCAGTTGGCTGCTTTTTTCAGCTGCCCCTGAACTCATCCAATGTTATCTTATATGTACATGTACACAGGTTTGTATAAGGTCGTTTTTAGGCAGTTGAGTTTAGAGGCTTTTCAAGCGCCAAACGCTTCTAAACGCGCCTAGATGTGGTAATTCATCGCCTTTCATTTAAAGGCGTTTTTAATTTTTGGCTATTGTATATAATAATTTTTTTTCAAACGCTTCTAAACGCAAACGCAGCTAAACGCGGAATGTAACCCGACAAAACGGACGTTTTAAACATGGGTTACTATCTGTCAAGTTAGATCATTCAGGAGAGGTTGTAAAAGCGTCACGTGTACAGTAAGACCCCTTTCACACCGAGGGCGTTTTGCAGGCGCTATAGTGTTAAAAATAGCGCCTGCAATCCGCCCTCAAACAGCTGCTCCATTGTCTCCAATGTGAAAGCCTTTCACATGGAGCGGTGCGCTGGCAGGACGTCAGGAAAAGTCCTCCAAGCAGCTTCTTTGGATCGGTGAAGGAGCGGTGTGTTTACCGCTCCTCCACCGCTGCTCCCCATTGAAAGCAATGGGGCAGCGCGGCTATACCGCCGGGAAAAAGCCGCTATTGTGGCACATTGTGGGCGGTTTTAACCCTTTCTTAGCCGCTAGCGGGGGTTAAAAGCGCCCCGCTAGTGGCCGAAATGCATCGCTATTCCAACGGTAAAACGCCGCTAAAAAATGGGCGGCTCGGTGTGAAAGCCATCTAAGCCTAATCAATTCTGTAAAGGCAGCTACAAGCCTCAGATGCAGAAAATTGGACCTTCTCACTGCGGCAGTCTTCCAAGGGGGAGTCGGTATTAAACCCTTTCAATGATTCTAGCGCAGGGGTCTCAAACTGGCAGCCCTCCAGCTGCTGCAAGACTACAAGTCCCATGAGGCATTGCAAGGCTGACAGTTACAAGCATGACTCCCAAAGGCAGAGGCATGATGGGACTTGTAGTTCCGCAAGAGCTGTAGGGGCCACCAGTTTGAGACCCCTGTATCTAGCGGGACTCATGGCCCAGGACCAGTCGTAGAATATAAAATGGTAATGGGTGCATGTATTTGGAGCTGGGTCTCACAACTAGGAGCCCCGCAATATGTTATAAATGTACAGCTCTCAGCAGGAGGGCGAAAGGAAATATGATGCATTCTATTGTTTAAAATTAACGGTACCCTATGAATTGTAGTTGAAAGCATAGATAGAGTACACACTCATCTGCATATTGGCTAAAACACATAACACAATCAGATATATTATATAATGTATACTCCATACATGATGACATGGTGCTGTTATGTAACAATGTGCTGCAGAGCTCTTAGACTGCCAAATGAAATATTCAACAGAGAAATGGTATAATGACACAGCGCACAATCTAACAATGCTTGACACACAGCTAACCTTGTGTCCTAATTCATTTACAGCTAATCCTCACCAAGTCCTAATCTTAGCAGCTTGTCTACCTGCGAATAATTAAATAAAGAAATCACATTACCATAATGCACTTGAAAACAAAATCGCATCTAACCATCTCATTGTTAAACAAGCCACTTGCAGTTCTATATATAGTCTGCCAGTGATATTAATTGTTAATGTTCCACCTTGAGTTAGTGTTTTCCTTTTTCAGAACTAGTCACATATTCCATCTTAAAATGTGATAAAAAAATATATATTACTAGTATTACACATTTACAGGGCACCTGACCTCCCTGACGGCAAGACCAAAACTGGCCATTGATGGATCGAAATGTGGCCGGTTCAGCAAGGATCAGACAAGTTTCGATCCACGTGTGGCCGCTTCCAAATGGGGGTTGATCTAATGATAGAGCTGCACGATTCTGGCCAAAATGAGAATCACGATTTTTTTTGCTTCGAATAAAAAGATCACGATTCTCGCGGCGTAAAATCTTTCACATTATACAAAAAAAAAAATGGGGCTAACTTTACGTGTTAGTTTTTTTTTTAAGTTCATTAAAGTGTAATTTTTTCCCAAAAAATTGCATTTGAACGACTGCTGCGCAAATACAGTGTGACATAAAATATTGCAACAACCACCATTTTATTCTCTAGGGCAGTGATGGCGAACCTTGGCACCCCAGATGTTTTGGAACTACATTTCCCATGATGCTCAACTACACTGCAGAGTGCATGAGCATCATGGGAGGGTCGCTGGTTCGAATCCCAGCCACGACACTACCTGCCTGGAGTTTGCATGTTCTCCCTGTGACTGCGTGCGTTTCCTCTGGGTACTCCGGTTTCCTCCCACACTCCAAAGACATGCTGGTAGATTAATTGGATCCTGTCTAAATTGTCCCTAGTATGTATGAATGTGAGTTAGGGACCTTAGATTGTAAACTCCTTGAGTGTAGGGACTGATGAGAATGTATAATATATATGTAAAGCGCTGCGTAAATTGACGGCGCTATATAAGTACCTGAAATAAATAAATAAATATAAATAAAATAATAAATAAATAAATGTAGTTCCAAAACATCTGGGGTGCCACGGTTCGCTATCACTGCTCTAGGGTCTCTACTAAAAAATCTATATATACATATAATGTTTGGGGGTTCTAAGTAATTTTTTAGCAAAAAAAAAAAGGTTTAGACCCCTTTCACACTGGGGCGGTTTGCAGGCGTTATTGCGCTAAAAATACCGCCTGCAAACCGCCCCAAAACAGCCTCCGCTGTTTGTTCAGTGTGAAAGCCCGAGGGCTTTCACACTGAAGCGGTGCACTGGCAGGAGAAGAAAAAATCTCCTGCAAGCCGCATCTTTGGAGCGGTGAAGGAGCGGTGTAATCACCGCTCCTAAACCGCTCCTGCCCATTGAAATCAATGGGACAGCGCGACTATACCGCGGCAATACCGCGGCTGTAGCCGCGCTATACGAGTGGCTTTAACCCTTTTTCCTGCCGCCAGCGGGGGGGTTAAAACCGCACCGATAGCAGCCGAATACCGCGGTAAAACAGCGCTAAAAATAGCGGTTTTACCGCCGACGCCCCCTACCGCCCCAGTGTGAAAGCAGCCTTAGTGTTTAAGTGGTAAAAATTCCCTCATTTTCACACCAAAGTTTATTCCTTTGATCTAAAGGACAAATTGTTACAATGTTTATACTTAAGGTCCACTGCTAAAGAATGTTGTGATTCTTGGCAGACTGCCCGTTTTTTTTTTTCTTTTGACTGCTGTCAGAGAATTCTCTGCATAGAAAGAATCGGGAAATACTTTGTCAAGATCGCAACGGGGAAAAAAATCGTGATAACGATTCTTAACAATTATTCGTGCAGCTCTATCTAATGATCAACTTTTCTCGAACGGGCTTGTTGGAAAATTTGTATTGACCAATGATAAGCCTATTCTGACTGTGGAGCGTTCCCAATATCAAAATACTAGATAGGGCAGGGATTGGCAGTGTGTGTATAAACTCCTGGTCCGTCTAATCCAATAAAGACAATCAAAACAGGAAAACCTAGTGCTGCAAGGCGTAATCCCCCTCTGGATTTTAGGTCCGGTTCACACTGCTGCGATGCGGGGACCTTGCGAATCTACTGCGGGTTCCCACATCGCACCGACTCGCACGGCAGTTCACACTGCCATATGCGAACTTCAGAGGCCTATGTCATTTTTGTAAAAGTCATGAGTATTGTAAAATGTAAATATAATAATGCATTAGTAAAGTAATAAGTTGGTATAACATCCAGATGGTTAGTACCGTGCCTTTCAACACTAGGTTTTCCTTTTTTTGAATATCAAAATACTATGTCCCAATGTTGACTGTGTGGATGGGGAAATCTGTTGTTTTGTTTTTTTCTTGCACTCAGCACACTGGCTAAACAAAAAAAAAAAAAAAAGATCCATCTTTGGCCAGCTTAACCCCCATAAAGTACCAATCACCTATTCAATAAGAGCGCCTTGATTGGAAAATACAGCACTTTTCAGGCCAGATAAACCAATGTTAATTTTGTCGACTAAATGAATACTATTTTAGTCGACTAAAATACGACTAAAACAATTGAGATGACTAAAATGGGACTAAAACTAAAATGGCATTTTAGTCAAAAGACTAAAACTAAATTGAAATTTGACGTCAAAATGAACACTGGCCTTTAGTGCATGTTCATACCTCAATACCTTAAATAATAACATAGGAGATTTATCGCACCAGCAGTATATAATAAGTTTGGAAATGGTAGAGAAACGTTAACTAATGCATTATACTTTAATTACACCCATTAGCTTTTAGACGACTAAAATTAGTTTTAGTCAACTAAAATGTACTGGAGATTTAGTCGACTAAATACGACTAAAACAATTGCAGAAGACTAAAATGGGACTAAAAACTAAAATGCCATTTTAGTCCTGAGACTAATGCCGCGTACACACGAGCGGACATTACGGCGGACTTTGCCCGGCGGACTGGATTTCGTCGGACAATTCGATGTGTGTGGGCTCCAGCGGACTTTGTTTTCTCAAAAGTTGGACGGAATTAGATTTAAAACTTGTTTTAAATTTATCCGTTGAAATCGAGTCCGGTCGAAAAGTCCGCCGTCTGTATGCTAGTTCGACGGACAAAAAGCCACGCTAGGGCAGCTATTGGCTACTGGCTATGAACTTCCTTGTTTTAGTCCGGTCGTACGTCATCACGTACGAATTCGACGGACTGGTGGATTGTGTGTAGGCAAGTCCGTTCATTCACAAAGTCCGTCGGAAAGTACGTCGAAAAGTCCGCCGGGCAAAGTCCGCCGTAATGTCCGCTCGTGTGTACGCGGCATAAGGCTAAAACTAAATCGAAATTTGCTGCCAAAATTAACACTGGGAGAAACACTGCATAAATGACTGTTAGGGCTAGTTTACACTTGCTTTAAACAAATTCTTTAAAAAAAATAAAAATTCTTTAAAAAAAAAACAAAAAAAAAAAAAAAAACAACAAGGCTTCGGACAGGCTTTGTTAAAGCTCTCTGAACGTCAGTCAAAGCTCCTGTCACTAAATAAAATGGTTAGCTTACGGTCCTGTTTACACCTTGCTTTTGATTTGCTTCGGCTTCGCTTCAAAAATTATACCCCATGTCGCTTTAGTGATGCTTCAAAGCGTTTTCAAAGCCTCCATAGAATTCTATGGCAAAGCTCGCTTGAAGCACCTGCAGCTTTTGAGAGGCATTAATTCAGCTTTAGCTTCACTTTGTTTTAGAGAAATTGCAGGTATGAGATATCCACACACACAGGACATCTGCCAAGCATCAACAAAGCTTCAAAAGAGCATCATCAAAGCTTCATCGAAACATCACCGAAGCATCAAAAACGTATCATAAAAGCATGTTGAAGCGCTAGGCGCTTTAATGTGTGTTGAAGCCGAAGTAAGTGCAAATGAGCCCTTATGTATCACCATCAGAAGTGCAATTGGTGATCATCTTATTGACTGTCTTCTAATCTATTATAACACTACCGCTTGTTGTTTACCTTTAACAACTTGACCTCCGGAAAATTTACCCCACTTCATGACCAGGCCATTTTTTGTGATACGGCATTGCGTTACTTTAATTGACAATTGCACGGTCGTGGGATACTGTACCCAAAAAAAAAATTATATTGTACATTTTTCACAAACAGCGCTTTCTTTTGGTGGAATTTGATCACCACTGCGTTTTTTATTTTTTTGCGCTATAAACAAAAAAAGACTGACAATTTTGAAAAACAAAAATCACTATGTTTTTACTTTCTGCTATAACTACATATCCAATTAAAAAACTGAAAAAAATCGAATTTCTTCATAAATTTAGGCCAATATGTATTCTGCTACATGTCTTTGGTAAAAAAAAAATCCCAAAAAGCGTATATTGATTTACGCAAACATAGCGTCTACAAACTATGGGATATATTTATGGAATTTTTATTTATTTTTTTATTTTTTACTAGTAATGATGGCGATCAGCGACTTATAGTGGGACTGCAATATTGCGGCGGACAATCGGACACTAACTGACACTTTTGCGGGAATCAGTGACACTAATACAGTGATCAGTGCTAAAAATATGCCCTGTCACTGTACTAATGACACTTGCTGGGAAGGGTTAAACATCTAGGGCAATCAAAGGGTTAACTGTGTGCCTAGCCAGTGTTTTTGTGTACTGTATGTGCTGCTTTTACTAGGGGAAGACAGAATCCATTCCTTCCTCCCTGTCAGAACAGGGATCTGCCAGTTTACACTGACAGATCCCCATTCTGTGTGATTCACCGACGATCGGCGGGTGCCGAAGGACATTAAGTGCCTGGCATCCGCAGATCGACTTCTGCTGTGAATATGCCCACCAGCGGTGCGCACGTCCCCTACAGGTGGAAGTGAAGAATCACGTATATATACCAACCTAATGGTTCTGTTTGTTCCTCTCAAGACCTGCTCTCGAGCTCCCTTGTCACCTCCTCCCATTCTCGCCTCCAAGACTTTTCCCGAGCCTCTCCCATCCTATGGAACCCCCTACCCCAATCTATCTGATTATCTCCTACTCTGCTTGCTTTTAGACGATCCATGAAAAACCATCTCTTCAAAGAAGCCTATCCTGCATTCACCTAACAACTGTACTTACATTTTCTCCATCATCTTCTCCCCCACAGCTATTACCTTTTGTATCACTTGACACTCCCTCCTAGATTGCAAGCTCTAACGAGCAGGGCCCTCGGATTCTTCCTGTATTGAATTGTATTGTAACTGTACTGTCTGCGCTCATGTTGTAAAGAGCTGCACAAGCTGTTGGTACTATATAAATCCTATATAATAATAATAATATATACACGTGACTCTGCACAGGACAGCTGCCCTGTAGCAGTAACACTGCTATGGGGCCGACCATGGCCGTCTTTAATATGAATTGGGCCCTGGGCAAAAATGTTCTTGGGGTCCCCACCAGCCCCCCCGCCCCCCATGCAATTTTACTCTCCACCTGCTCTGAGACATATAATAAATAGCAGCTAGACTCAAAATCAGTTTACTGTATCAGATCAGGCAGCAATTGCAATTGGTTGCCAGAGGTTACAGCATATCATTACCATTTACTGACTGGTTGCTAGAGGTTACAGCACACATTACGGCTCACTGATTAGTTGCTAGAGGTTGCAGCATATGATTTCTGCTTGTTAATTGGTTGCTAGAGATTACTGTACAGTAATACTGCTCACCGATAGGTTGCTAGAGGCTACAGCACATCATCTCCTCACTGCCTGCACACCATGAACTGGAGAGGTAAGCGGACCCATCAATAGACAGAAAACTCCTAGGGTTCCTAGAACTCCTGGGATCAGTGGCAGTGCTGGGGGGAGGGGAGGAAGTGATCAATGGCAATGCTGATTTTTTTACCGACTACCAATCTAAAGAGGAGTTTCAACACTGGCCACCAATGTAATAGGGGTTTACACTGACCATTAATGTAATAGAAGCATTCACAGTAACCACCAATGTAAGAAGGGACTTACACTGACCACCAATGTAAGGGGAACATTCACACTGGCCACTAGTGTAAATGAAAGGATTGTACACCAAGCCCCAATGTAATGAGAAGATTTACACTGACCACCAATGTAAATGAGACATTTAGCCTGCGCTCACATTTGTGTGTGTCAGGAACGCATGCAAAATTACTTTTCTTACACCACAGAAAGGTGCTGCCTTTTAGCAGATACACAGCAATGTCATTAATTGTTAATGACACCCTCACACATCTGCTGACATGTGCCTTGGCACCGTGTGATTTTGAAAAAGGGTTATGCCGCGTACACACGAGCGGAATTTCCGTCGGAAAAATCTTGGATGGTTTTTCCGACGGAATTCCGCTCAAGCTTGACTTGCATACACACGGTCACACAAAAGTTCGTTATACTTTCGACTGTCAAGAACGCGGTGACGAGCAACACTACGACGAGCCGAGAAAATGAAGTGCAATGCTTCCGAGCATGTGTCGAATTGTTTCCAAGCATGCGTAGGAATTTTGCACGTCGGAATTGGTACAGACGATCGGAATTTCAGATCAGAACTTTTTCCGACCGAAAAATTGAGAACATGCTCTCAATCATTTGCTGGCTGAAATTCGCCAGCAAAAGTCCGATGGAGCATACACACGGTCGCATTTTCGGACCAAAAGCTCTCATCTGACTTTTGCTGGCGGAATTTCCGCTCGTGTGTATGGGGCATTAGGGGCTTTCTTCCGCATTTCTAGCATATAGAGCAGCCCATTGTAATGAATGGGTTGCCCTACAAGCGACCTACATCTTTATCCACCCTGTCAGTACACCTTTGCATCCTAAAACCCATGCTAACCTCTGCACCCCAAACTTCCCCCATCCTCTCCACTCCAATCCCCCTCCCCTTTAACTCTACCTGCCTCCTCTGCTCATCTTTGGACCCACCTTCCTTACCTCCATACATCCCCTCCTTGCTCACCTGTGCGCCCAAACTGTAATTCCTTCTCTGCCTACCTCTGCACACCCCACACTACCCTCCCCCCACCAATTGGCTTGCTTTTGCAGAACAGGCTGATGTTAAGCTTAATGACCACAGTTGTAGGCAGGACTTTCAAGCATGTCCCTTTACCTCCCCAGTGGGCAGTATTCAGCATAAGTGATGGTGGATTTGACCTGGGGAGGCATGATATACATATGAATGCCGCCACTATTTACATATTAATGCTGGTTATTTACATGTAAACACAGGGTCTGCAGGTGATTCATCCGTACACAATAGGGCAGAGCTGGACATCATTAGCAGCAGCACATCCCACTGAGATATTGGGACACAGCACAGGACTAAAAATTCAAGGAACAAGGGAATTTAAACCAGGATAGTTGCCAAGTATGAGGCAGCTGCTTTGGACCCCACAACAATGACAGGGCCCAGGGCAGCTGCCCTTTTTTGCCCTGCCTTAAAAACAGCCCTGGGGGCCGACAGCAAGTGGTTAATTAAGACACTACTGGCCATTAGTATTAGCTCCTACAGTGGCTGTCATTGGTTGTTAAAGTGGAACTTCACCTGAAAAGTGAAGTTCTGCTTTTTCTCCTCCTCCCTCTCAACCCTTCCCACTTTTAGATCTTTTTTTTGTTCTGAAAGCGGGTATCTTTTTGTGACAGGTAACTCGCTCCAACTTCCGCTCTGTTCACCTAGGTAAGTTTGTCCCCCCCAACCTGCAACTTCCCGGGACACGTCACACATCGCAGGAATTTGCAGGACCATTGAGAAAGCACAGTGTGAGTCGCTCATGCACAGCGGGGAGCTGGCTGTGAAGCTGCAGAAAGTCACTGCCGACTTCCCACATCCAAGATGGCGGAGCTAGGGACCCGAAGAGCAGCAAAGAACTGGCCCAGATGAGGACAGCACTGCATCCCTGGACTGGTAAGTGTGTGTTTATTAAAAGTCAGCAGCAGCAGTATTTGTAGCTGCTGAATTTTATTTATTTTTTCCAGACAGAGTTTCCTCTTTAACAATCATGTTGCTGACTATAATGTATCACATCCTATAACATCATTGGTCAAAATGTATCTTCAGTCAAATGTTATTAGTAAATATTTACCGTATATACTCGAGTATAAGTCGTTCCGAGTATAAGTCGAGGCCCTAATTTACCACAAAAAAAATGGGAAAAACTTATTGACCCGAGTATAAGAAGAGGGTGAGAAATGCACAGCTACTGTAAGTGGAAAAGAGGGTCAACAATGCCCATTTGCAGCATCACTGTGCCCATTTGCATGCCTCACTATGCCCATTTGCAGCCATAGGTCCCCTGAACTTCAAACTCAGTAGTTAAGGGTTCCTGGATGCCCCCTAGCTGCAGCCAAAATTTGGGGTCTCTGAACCCAAAGGGTCCCGAAATGACATTGCTGCAGATGGACACAGTTGACCGAATTTGAGGCCCCATATCTCGGGGCCACTTAGTGCTAAGAACCCCAAATTTGGTGTGCTAACCCAGTGGAACTAGCAGCATAAAATTTCCAAAGCTGGGGTTTCTAGTACCAAGTGGCCCCGAGATACAGGGCCCCAAAAATCAGTTCAGAAAATGTCAAGCACTTTTCTGCAGCAGAGAATGACATTTTCTGAACCAGTTTTGGGGCCCCGTATCTCAGGGCCACTTGGTGCTAGGAACCCCAGCTTTGGATATGTTATGGTACCAGTTCCAGTGGGTTTGCACACTAAATTTGGGGTTCCTAGCACCAAGTAGCCCTGAGATATGGGGCCCCAAAATCGGTTCAGAAAATGTCAAGCACTTTTCTGCAGCAGAGAATGACATTTTCCGAACCGATTTTGGGGCCCCATATCTCGGGGTCACTTAGTACTAGGAACTTCAGCTTTGGATATGTTGTGGAACCAGTTCCACTGGGTTTGCATACCAAATATGGGGTTCCTAGCATCAAGTGGCCCTGAGATACGGGGCCCCAAAGTCGGTTCGGAAAATGACATTTTTTGCTGCAGAAAAGTGCTTGACTCGAGTATAAGTCGAGGGGGGCACTTTCAGCACAAAAAAATGTGCTGAAAAATTCGACTTATACTCGAGTATATACGGTACTGTAAATCAGACACTAGGCCACTATCTGATATCAAATATGATATATAGAAAATTTCTATGACTGATTTTCAACCATGGTTGTCATTAAACATCTATTATAACACAATCTAATATACTGATATGTATACTGTATATACTGCATCACAGCTTGTTGTGTATGGGGCTACGTAGCCACAAACTAGTCAGGGTGCCCATGCTTACTTACCCGTATCCACAGCCAAAAGCACCTACAATGGGCATATATATGAGCATCAGAACTGGACCACAAAGTAATTGAAGAAGGCAGCCCGGTCCAATGAATCACTTTTATTTTTATATCATGTGTATGGCCGGGTGTGTGTGTGTCTTTTACCTGGGGAAGAGATGGCACCAAGATGCACTATGGGAAGAAGGCTAGCCAGAGAAGGCAGTGTGAAGCTTTGGGCAATGTTCTGCTGGGAAGCTTTGGGTCCTGTTATTAATGTGGATGTCACTTGACATGTACCACCTACCATAAACATTGTTGCTGACCAAGTGCTGACTAAGTTCTTTCAAACTGGCCTCTTTCAGCTGGATAATATATTCCTTGACAGACTGAAAAAAATATTCAAGAATGGTTTGAGGAACACAACAAAGAATTTGAAGTATTGACTTGGCCATCAAATTCTCCAGATCTCAATACAATGGAACATCTGTGGGCTGTGCTGGAAAAACAAGTCTAATCCATGGAGGCCCCACCTCACAATTTACAGGATTTAGAGGACCTGTACGGATGGCTTGGTGTCAGGTATCACAGCATACCTTCAACGATCTAGTGGAGTCCATGCCTCAATGGATCAGAGCTGTTTTGGTGGCAAAAGGGGCTGTTTTAGCAGCAAAAGGGAGGCCCACTCAATATCAGGTGGGCCTTCATAAAGTTATGGCACAGGGCACTTATTAAAGTGGAGTTCCACCCACTTTTCCAACTCTTCAGCATCCCTCACTAAACTGTGCACTGTAAACAAATTAGATATATATTTTTTTTCTCAGCACCTACTGTATATCCGCTGTATTCATTTTTCACTTCCTCCTCCCTGGCCGCGGCCCATCGCATCATTTCCTGTTTGCAATGCCTTCTGGGAAGGGGCGGCAACTTCCTCTGAAACTGCCGTTGCTATGGAAACCTGACCTGAAACCTATTACACTGCTTGTGCTGCACTGAGCATGTGCAAGATCTGCAAGGATGAGATCCAGGAAGAAATACAGTCTGGCTTCAGATGCCCACACTTAAGATGGCCACGGCCTGCTGTAAGTTTATAAAATATCAAACTACTGCTATAAACTAACAAAACAGACCTTAGTTTACAGACTAACTTTACTAGAATACATTAAGCTTGTGTATTATAGGGGTAGTTTTATTTAAAAAGTATAATTTTGGCCGGAACACCACTTTAAACAAATTATGATCATAAAGTTATGGCTGATTGGTATGTGTAATATATATATATATATATATATATATATATATATATATATATATATATATATATACATACACACATGTGTGTGTGTGTATTCACTAACCTTATTAGGTTTTTCTATTTCTACACAAGAGGTGTCATTTATGATTTTCTAACATGTAACAATATAGATTTTCATTACATTTATCTCCTCCTTTTTTGTTACAATCTTACTATTTCCAGCTGTCCTTTCATGGCCACCTTCATTCGATAGACATGAGCTCTTGCTACACTAAGCTGCCTGCAGGGAACACTGGCGAACTCAATTAATATGCTCCAAGTGGTAGATATGCATGGTAGATAGATAAGAGATCTCAAGAGAATAATAGTTTTTTAAATCAAATATATTGTTCTGCACATGGCTTAAAGTGGCTCTGTCACTAGGGGAAAAGAGGGGGGGGGACTACTATAAGTATAAAATGCAGGCATCTAACTGCTGCAGTGTCCCAAACCTTTCTGTAATGGTGGGATGATGGCCATTTTGAATATCAAAGCTTGCAGCGAAGCCCTGCCATCTAACATTCCTACTGGCTCATCACTATGATGGGCATCCTTACTGTGAAATAGAATTTTGAAGGTTCTAGGAAGGGGCGGCATAGAAGACACAGAATGATACAGGCAATCACAGTCTGAATGCTGCAGATAGCATCTGCCTATTACGTCCCAGAGAAGAACCATATTTCATGCACTCAAACACTGCCCTCAAGGTTCAAGGAGAGCCACAGGCTAGCTTGGCCCTGCTTGAATCCGTTGCCCTAAGCCCTTTCTGCAAAGATCAGATGACCAACGCTTCAGCATTCAAAGTATAATGCCGCGTACACACGAGCGGACTTTACGGCAGACTTTGCCCGGGGGACGGGATTTGGTCGGACAATTCGATCGTGTGTGGGCTCCCGCGGACTTTGTTTTCTCAAAAGTTGGACGGACTTAGTTTGAAACATGTTTTAAATTAATCCGTCGAAATCGCGTCCGATCGAAAAGTCCGCTCGTCTGTATGCTAGTTCGACGGACAAAAAGCCACGCTAGGGCAGCTATTGGCTACTGGCTATGAACTTCCTTGCTTAAGTCCGGTCATACGTCATCACGTACGAATTAGACGGACTTTGGTGGATTGTGTGTAGGCAAGTCCGTTCATTCAGAAAGTCCGTTGTAAAGTCCGTCGAAAAGTCCGCCAAGCAAAGTCTGCCGTAAAGTCCGCTCGTGTGTACGCGGCATAAGAGTACATGTGGATTGTTATTCTAGTATAGGTCCACTTTAAGCATGTCTACAATGTTTGTCCATCATCATATTATGGCATAGAGCCTCATGACTTCAAACAGACAATATGAATTGCTCAGTCCAGAATACTAACCAGAAGAGGTACTGTCCCAAAAGACATAGAAGTAGGTTAATAGCCTCTAAAAACTATGGGATAAATGTGTTCAAAGGAGGACGCAAGAATGTAAGCCATGTAATATTTATACAAATCCCTCCACAAGATCTGAAAAGTCTTGTTTTAAACTTGATATTGCAGCTTGTTTAATTTTATGTGTTTCTCCCTTTACAGTGTATAGCAGGAATTCTCAAAGTAGGTAACATGAAGGTTACACAAGTTTATCCAAATTTATGTTCTTGAAAGCCTGTTGGGAGAACATTCTCACTATGGTGTCAGTGGCTTGTGCCAGGAAATAGAAGAAATGATGATTTATTTACCTGGGAAGACATTGTACATACTGCATACAGACCCTCTTCATAGGGTAAGAAACAAAGGGGTGCCATAGTGAAGGAGTGTGAATTCATTGACAAGTAATTAGTCAAGACACTGCACTGAGATTCATTGCAGCAAAAACAATAGTTTTAAGCGGACCATACTCAAAAAGTGAAGATTTGCTATGTTATAGGGAACACTAAGAAATGCTAACTGTGCCTAAGGCCAGACATGCAAGGTTCGAATCTCAGCAGGAACCGGTCAAGATTCAAACCATTAATGGGCAGGCTAAATGTATCGAGTTGATCGATCAATCAACTTGGGTACAACCAGCCTGCCGGATTCTTTTGCGATAATCACTGTCTTCTCCTAGCGGGGACGGCTTCCACTGCCCTCCCCCCGGGAGAGAACAATTTCTGATTCCCCTGTCAGCACTGTCTGTGTTGATCGGGGAATCGTGTATGGCCGGCCTAAGCAGTACTGTCAAATATTCATCTTTTTGTAGTGCATTCCTCCTGAAACATAACAGTGCACTTCCTGGTATGCAAGGGCGCCTGGGCATTTCTGTGCCTGCAGCCTGTTAGCGGTACATCTACAGTTTGAGATCATCTAAGGCAGGGGTCTCCAAACTTTCTAAATAGCGAGCCAGTTTACTGTCCTTCAGACTATAGGGGGGCCAGACTGTGCCCAGTGGGAGTAAACAATGCCTTGATCTGGTGTCATTGGGAGTAATAATGCCCCATTTTTGTTGTCAGTGGCAGGCCCTCCAGGGCCATATAAAGGGAGGCAAAGAGCCGCATCTGGCCCCAGGGCCACAGTTAGGAGACCACTGATCTAAGGCAGTGATGCATTTGAGATTTGGACTGAGATTTGGTCATGTCATTAGGTAGCTGCTTATTGGAGAGGGCTCTGCACTGCATGCATCTTCCTACTTCTGTTTCATTCATTCTGTAGCTCTATCAGACCATCAGTGGTCAGGGGTGCAAGCTGTGACAAGAGGATGCAAAGCATTACTCCTCTACCACGATGGTTACCAACACAAAGATACACAATGCAGAACAAGGCATCGTAAGTCTGCAATGCACAAAAGATTAGCTGCAGGGAGCCTATAGGAAATACGTGTGACAATTCCTTTGCCCTTTGCTTGTCTTTTCTGGGCACAACTTTCACAGATCAGGTCCTCTTTAAATCATCACAAAAAGTCCCTATGAACAAGACCTGCTTTACATAAACCTCATCTTCCTTTACTACCCTAATCTGCAATATACTGCTAAACATGTATTCACCTACTACTTCTCTAAGTTTGGTCTGCCTACGATTGCTAGACAGAGCTGCTTCTGTAGGGTCACATGGCTATTGACAATAAGCAAGAAATATGCTCAGGCAAAGCCACCGATTGGATGACGGCAGTCACATGACCTCTGCTATCCATGACACCCCTGTAGCCTTCACACTACACATAGTAGTAATAGGCAATTTGAACATTTTTAGAAGATTTTTACACGTCAATGCAGCAAAGGGGGGTGGAGGAGGTTACAAAAAACAAGTCTAGTTCAGAGAGACCTAAAGTGTTTGTTAACCCCAAAAAAATAAATAGATATCCTGGTCATTTAAAGCAGATTAAACAGCACAGTGCTTGTGCTATGTAATCTGCCCCCCTCTAAACTGTAAAAAAACCTGCCTCTTCCTGTATCCCCTCCCTGTACTGACCACGATAATCAGGGCTGCTGAGCCCTGACCACCGTGGTCAGAGTACGTCCCTCCATCATCTGCAGCCTGCTCTCAGCTCTCCTCTCTCCCCCTCACCCCTCCTCTCTGCCTGTCAGCTCCTTGTTGTGCATCTCCGTCTCCACCCCCCGCAACTATAAGTAGAAATCCAAAACTTTTAAATGGTCACTGCCAGCCCCTCTATGACTGGCCTGAAGATCGCTCTAAATAGGTATTTACAAGCCTCGTTTTTAGAAAAGACATATAGTGTGGTATGCCTAAGTACAATAGAGGAGCTGCCAGTAATTTATACGTGTGACTTAAACACTTTAAAGTGTTACTAATCCCAGGACCTGCATTCACTATATCGGGTCTCCCACAGTACACAGAACATGGAAATGCAATTCATTTAGTCAATATAAGCTGCTAAATACATTTTCCCCTCAGCAGTAAACAGCAGTCTTGTGACTTCTATCAGTGTCTGGCTGAGCACTGGTTAAAGCGTGTAGGAGGAGTTTTCATTCTCCTCTGACTGTCTTATGAGGCTGCATGACCCCTGACCCTCTCTGTGTGGACAGTGCTCATTACATGCACCCTCCCAAAAAAAAACACTCTCTAGCAAAAACACTAAACTGAGCATGTGCAGAGTGCCTCCTAGGGCACTATACTATCAGCAGATGGATTGGGGATAGTGGAAGAAGGGGAGGATCAGAAAATCAGGATCAAACAGCCCTTTTACACAATGCAGAGGGTTAACCCCTTAGGTTCCACAGTGAGTATAACAAGCATGCTTTACTGCATATACAGACTGATTTTACTGTTGCGGGTTTTGTAACACTTTAACTAGAGATTTACCTGGGCTGCTATTGCTACCCTCTCCTTCTAAAGATGCTAATTGTCAACCAGAAATCCAGATGGAAACCCATTTAAAGGATTATGAACCCGGAATCAGATGTTTTGAAATGTAATCCTAAAACGGTGCATTAATGTTTGTGAGCAGTGCGAACAGTTGTTTCATACAAAGCAAATTGCTTGCCAAGTTTACTTGCTCTTTAAGGATAGATTTTGATATGCAAATGCATTCCCATTTCCCCAGAAAGGATCAAAATAACTTTCAGTGCAGCTTAATCTCCCAGTCATAATAGATTTATAGGAGGACAAAAAAGAAAGATAAAAAGAAGAAAACCAAATTGTAAATCTAAAAAGTTCAAGCTTTCTGTTCCATAAAAACATCACAGCCAAACGTCTTAGAATTCAAGGCCTATGTAGGATATTCCGAGAGTCCATAAGGATGTGGGGTTTTCAAAAGAAGAACTCATAATCTACATATAATGAATATGAATTGCTTAATTATATAACCAGTAGATAAACATATACAATAAAATAAAGCTCTCATACTCCCAACAGATAAAATTTATATTTGAATAAACCCATATTTTTATGAGTTACTCTAGGGCCAATTTGGCAGGGTAAGTACTCAGGCACTATATTAACTATTCATTAGATTAGGTTTTATTTTTTGCTTTATCTTTTCACAACAGGAAGATAGAGGAATTCTATCAAAGTGAGGGACAATCTGTTTTTCGACAATTGTCCTTTGAAAGAGGTATCCTCATTGGAGGACTTCTCCTTACCACTTCTTTTGTGGACAAATCTAAAATTTGGGATTTTTCTTCACGTTCTGTCTTGGTGGCCATGGTCACCACTATAAATAGAGGGGTGAATCTTCCCAATGGAGACACAGGCAGCAAAAAAAAAGTTTGACAGGGGGTCTATACCTTCCCCACTCTATCAAAAAAACATACAAACAAAAAAAAAACAGTTATAGCCTAGAGGTAGTAAAAATGTAAGTTTTATGTAACAGGAGGAGTTAAGGATCCAAGAGGCTTGGCCAATGAGGAGGGAGAGTCCTGGACAGCTGAGACTCTCATGCTACTTTGCTGGATCAAGATGGGGCTCATGTAAGTATTGCAGGGGCTGATGCACACAGAAGGTTTTTTTATCTTATTGCATTTTTAAGATAAAAAAAAACTCCTGCCCTTTAGAACCACTTTAAAATTCAAATTAAGTCAATTGACAAAAACTATGACGAAAATCAATTCCAATTTTCATCAACAAACGAAAACAGAACAAAAATGTGAGGAAGGGACGTTAACCCACCTGAACTTCCGCTTTCCTCGAAGCTCCGCCTGTCTGTTAAACACACAGCCCCTGACAAGCTGTATTGGCTAAGAGATGCAGGCTCCCCCTGCCTGGCTGCTGCCTGGGAGTTCTAGAACAATGCCCTGCAAACCACATGATGAGCGTTTCCCCTTCCAGAAAGTCATTGAAGCTGCCCTTCAGCTACTTGCAGTGCAAGTGACTGCATTATTTTATTGCAGCATTTACAGGCACTGATGAGGGAACATATCACCTCCTTACCGGCCGCCTGTCAAACACTTTTGAAAAGCCATCCACTGATGGGGGAAACCCAACTGTCCCTGATTTCGAGGGACTGTCCCTGATTTGGAGCAATGTCCCTCTGTCCCTCATTCCTCCTCATTTTGGCCTGATCAATATAGATGTATATAAAATGCACTTTTTATCAAAAAGTGTTTTCCAGCGCTAAACCTTTCATCTGAATTTCTGCATTTGTATATTCCAAAAGCCAATATAAAGGAATAGTAGTGGTAAAAAAAAGCACTTGTGTGTTTAACCAATCTTGTTTTTTTGTCCAATTCTCCTTTAAGGGAGCATGGCAATGGGGTGTGCCTTATGCCTGCAAACTTTTGCTGATAGGTGTACCTCATTCCCATCTCAAAAAGTTGGGAGGTATGGAAACATAGTGATGATGAGACTAAGTGAGGAGGGGGGTTTCTCTATCAAGAGAATGTGTCACTTTGCTAATTAAAAGGAAAATTACATGTTTTCTTTCATCTAAGTTCTTTGTACATGCAGAATAAGTAAACCCCCCCCCCATGCTGCAGTGCTAGGAGCATGCTGATAGCACGGGAGGGCAGAGTTACAATGAGTCTCCTGTTTCTCCTTTTACTGCTCAGTCACAGAGTGGTGGGTGGCCAGGAGAACTGTAAGGTCTCCAGATAGAACTGTGCTCCGTGGACAACTTCGGCCTGCAAAAGACCGATGAGAGTTTTTCATTGGAAAATGCGACCGTGTGTATGCTCCATCGGACTTTTGCTGGCCGAATTCCAGCCAGAAAAAGATTGAGAGCATGCTCTCAATTTTTCGGTCTGCAAAAGTTCCTATCCGAAAATGTGATCGTCTGTGGCAATTCCGACACGCAAAATTCCTACGCATGCTCGGAAACAATTCGACGCATGCTCGGAAGCATTGAACTTCATTTTCTCGGCTCGTCATAGTGTTGTACGTCACCGCATTCTTGATGGTCATAAGTTCAGCGAACTTTTGCATGACCATGTGTATGCAAGGCAAACTTGAGCGGAATCCCGTCGGAAAAGCAGTCATATCTTTTTCCGACGAGAAGTCCGATCGTGTGTACGCGGCATAAGGCAGGCCTCAACCTAATTTGAGGCTGTGAGAAGCTTCTTAGCATTGACAATCTCAGGTTTTCCACGTGAAAGTCAATAGGGAGGGTGCTCCAGCGTCTCCAACAGGTGATGTCCAGGGGTTGGGTGGTCTGGCACATGACAGTATTGTCTGGATGAAAAACTAAGCTACCCAACAGGTTGACTCTTCTATGCATCGCAAAGGTTAGACCAGCCATTCTCATCCAGGGTTCTGTGGGAAGTCGCTAGGAGTTCCTTGAGCTATGGCTGATTGACCTCCCGTTTGATGGGGCCTGTATAGTATCAGGACCAATACCACTTGGCAGAGCTAGAAGAAGGACACCAATGATCTTTATAACTGACTGTAAGGGTAGCATTCTAACCGCCACTACAGAGGTTGCATTCTTCCTACGGACTGTCAATGTAAAAGTTATTTTTGCCATTGACCCGTAATTCATTTGTTTTAGTAAGTGTTCCCATAGAACTTAAAATTATTTTAGGGGTTACTTTGGGGCAAAAAGTTTGAGAAAGGCTGGGTTAGATACTTGTTCCAAGTGACCGTGTGTACAAAAAGGTTGAGAAAGGCTGGGTTAGATACTTGTTCCAAGTGACCGTGTGTACAAAAAGGTTGAGAAAGGCTGGGTTAGATACTTGTTCCAAGTGACCGTGTGTACAAAAAGGTTGAGAAAGGCTGGGTTAGATACTTGTTCCAAGTGACCGTGTGTACAAAAAGGTTGAGAAAGGCTGGGTTAGATACTTGTTCCAAGTGACCGTGTGTACAAAAAGGTTGAGAAAGGCTGGGTTAGATACTTGTTCCAAGTGACCGTGTGTACAAAAAGGTTGAGAAAGGCTGGGTTAGATACTTGTTCCAAGTGACCGTGTGTACAAAAAGGTTGAGAAAGGCTGGGTTAGATGCTTGTTCCAAGTGACCGTGTGTACTCCTATTATGATTTTTTTTTTTTTTTAGCGGAGCTCCATCTAAAAGGGGAAGCTCCTCTTGTCCGATTCCTGGTTTTGACAGGTAACCGCTCCCACTTCCAGCTCACTGAAGTTCTCCCTCCTTCTTCCCTTGCAGCCGTTACATTGACAAAGCGCAGTGCAATTCGCACATTCGCAGTAGAAAACCGTCTTTGAAACATTCTGGCTTCACTGCCGGTTTCCCTTAACCAAGATGGCAGCGCAAGCACCTGAGAGCCGAATCAAGAATCAGCTCGGGTGAGGACACTGCTGAATGCCTGAACAGGTAGCTAATTAGCTAGCCCTAACAGTAAAAATCAGCAGCTACAGTATTTGTAGCTGCTGACTTTTAAGGGTTTTATTTTGATCCAAAATGTGTTTTTTAGTAGTTTTGGAGAGTAGTAAGGGCCGGTTCACACCATAGAAACACAGTTCGGAAGTCTTCCGGATACGTTCCTGCATCTACCTTTCGGTGCGTTTTTGATGCATTTTACCCATTCCAGTACAGAAAAAATGCAGCATGTTCTACTTTTTTCTGGAACTGAACACACTGGAACTAAATGCACTTGTGTGAACTATGCCACTGGAAACCATATAGCCTACTACAGCCCGCATTTTGCAAGTGTAAAATGATTGGGGCTGAGCATGGGCTGCCTCAGAAGGGGGGGGAGCACAGTCGGTAGATGGAGTGAATGGGAGCTGTTCTCCCAGCGATCGCCAAGGGGAAGAGAGAGGGGAGGAAGCGGAGAGCTGGCAGGATCATAACAGAGTGGGGATTGCCCGCTGTAACAGCTTTCATTTGAATTGCCGGGCGCTCGCCGTCATACACAGTCCCTTCTCCTGGCCCAGCTTCTTTGGCTGAACACCGGTGTGTGACGTCTATCATAGGAGCCGGGCCAGGAGTCTGGACTGTGTGTGACGGCAAGCGCCCGGCAATTCAAATGAAACCTGTTACATCGTGGGCAAAACCAGACAGCAGTTTAATAGGACAGGTTCCACTCAGAACAGGCCTTGTCATGGTCGATCAAAGAAGTTGAGTGCACGTGCTCAGCATCATATCTAGATGTTGTCTTTGGGAAATAGATGTATGAGTGCTGCCAGCGTTGCTGCAGAGGTTGAAAGGGTGGGGGGGTCAGCCTGTCAGTGCTCAGACCATACGCCGCACACTGAATCAAATTGGTCTGCATGGCTGTTGTCCCAGAAGGAAGCCTCTTCTAAAGATGATGCACAAGAAAGCCTGCAAACAGTTTGCTGAAGACCAGCAGACTAAGGACATGGATTACTGGAACCATGTCCTGTGGTCTGATGAGACCAAGATAAACTTATTTGGTTCAGATGGTGTCAAGCGTGTGTGGGGGCAACCAGGTGAGGCGTACAAAGACAAGTGTGGCTTGCCTACAGTCAAGCATGGTGGTGGAACTGTCATGATCCGGGGCTGCATGAGTGCTGCCAGCACTGGGGGACTACAGTTCATTGAGGGAACCATGAATGCCAACATGTACTGTGACATACTGAAGCATAGCATGATTCCCTCCCTTCGGAGACTGGGCCGTAGGGCAGTATTCCAATATGATAATGACCCCAAACACACCTCCAAGACCACCACTGCCTTGCTAAAGAAGCTGAGAGTAAAGGTGATGGACTGGCCGAGCATGTCTCCAGACCTAAACCCTATAGAGCATCTGTGGGGCATCCTCAAATGGAAGGTGGAGGAGCGCAAGGTCTCTAACATTTACCAGCTCAGTGATGTCACCATGGAGGAGTGGAAGAGGACTCCAGTGGCAACCTGTGAAGCTCTAGTGAACTCCATGCCCAAGAAGGTTAAGGCAGTGCTGGAAAATAATGGTCGCCACACAAAACATTGACACTTTTGGCCCAATTTGGACATTTTCACTTAGGGGTGTACTCACATTTGTTGCCAGTTGTTTAGACATTAATGGCTGTGTGTTGAGTTATTTTGAGGGGACAGCAAATTTACACTGTTTTACAAGCTGTACACTCACTACTTTACATTGTAGCAAAGTGTCATTTCTTCAGTGTTATCACATGAAAAGATAGAATAAAATATTTACAAAAATGTGAGGGGTGTACTCACTTTTGTGAGATACGGTATATATACCCCTGTATGGCTCTGTTTGCAGCTTAGGGGAGGCAGTCGGGGAGTGGTAAAAACACGGCTCAACCACGTGTTTTTACAAGCACCCCCCCTCCCCCACCACCGCAAGCGTAAACTAAAGCCTAGTACACACTACTAGGCTTCTTGTCAAACCCAGCTGTTTTATCTTTTTTTTTTTTTTTTGAATCAGAAACAACCCAGCAGGTTAAATGAAAAACATTCACAGCTCAGGTTGGAGCCGCTGTACTAACAATCTACAACGATCTCCCCTGCTGTGCTATTGTATTCTGGCAGGGGGGTGGCTGAGAGCGATGACCGGAGTTTTCTGGATCAGGAGTCGGTCGGCAGGCCGTCTTCGGCCATGACCCTTCAACAAAAGCCGGCCGGCCGAACATCTGGCTTTTGTTGGACCGGCTGCCATACACATGGGGCCCGTGTGTACTAGGCTTAAGGCTAATGCCCTGTACACACGGTCGGACATTGATCAGACATTCCGACAAAGTTGTCGTAAAATCCGATCGTTCTGAACGCGGTGACATAAAACACGTACGTCGGGACTATAAACGGGGCATTAGCCAATAGCTTTCGTCTCTTAATTTATTCTGAGCATGCGTGGCTTTTTGTGTGTCGGATTTGTGTACACACGATCGGAATTACCAACAACGTTTTTTTTTGTCGGAAAATTTTATAGCCTGCTCTCAAATTTTGTGTGTCGGAAATTCCGATGGAAAATGTGTGATGGAGCCCACACACGATCGGAATTTCCGACAACAAGGTCCTATCACACATTTTCCGTCGGAAAATCCGACCGTGTGTACGGGGCATTAGAGTAGGGCATCATTCTTTGCTCTGGGAGCTCTGTGCCAGAATCTTTCAACTACCTTACGGTGAATTTCCAATCAATAGACAGACAGGAGCTCTACAATCTCATAATTAAACATTTCCAATGTATTGCTGCCCTAATAATGTGTGCCTTAGACCTGCATAGTAATGGATGATTACTTCTGCGAAAGTCCCAATTCTCTATCTGGAAGGCGAAAAATATGCATGATTTCAATAAAAAGGCCTATTGTCCTTTTTGGCTAATGTATTGTCGGTAGGTATGCTGCTGAAGAATGAAAAGTGTTTGAAATCCAGGCTAGCTGAATAAGAAATGTAATCATCAAACATGAATTTCAAAGGGAGCGACTGTGTACAACAGGCTCATGGATCGACTTGCATCAACCCTCGTAAAAGAACGGTTGCTCACTCACTGCAGTCTCTATAGATTAGAATGTAAAAGAAGACTGCATGAATAATGCATGAAAGACACATTAAAACAATTGAAGCATCGATGTAAACTTTGGATCGTACATGAATTAGGCTCATGGGTTAATAAAAACAAACATGAAAAGTTGGTCTGCTGTGTAAATAAGGCCAGTCGTTAACGGGAAGATCTCATGGGAAACTACGAGGCTTGGCTGGCCTCAACACACTTACCAAGCCACCGTGATCGGCACCTTCAACTTGTGCAGTATTTTACTGCAGGGCACCCCCAGTCCATTCACCTTCCCCCCCAACCAATACATTTTTATAAATTCCCAAGATACTAAAGCAGAACTTAAAGTGATTGTAAACAATCACCTTGTTAAACAACCCATTCAGTTTTAAATAGAAATAAAAGGCAAACTATTTTTCTACAGATATAAAAAAATAATATAAATACCTTTTTCCCCTTTTTTTTGTGAATGGCTGTGCAGCGGGAGGAGGGGGGCGTGTCAGGACAAGTCTGATCATTGGTGGAGAGCAAACTGAGTTCCTAGCATAGCTAGAGAGAGAACTGACCACGGTGTGTTCTCTTGCTGAGTGTGGTCAGTTTTTAATAGGAAAGCAAGGCGACAAGCAAGAACACCAGGGATTTCACATAAAGGAAGCAATACAAAGAGAATAGAATATTCACTCATACAAGTACATGGTACAGCAAGCACATATCAGGAATATGAAGTGATGGGGTAACAAATACTTTAACTAAACAACTATTTCTTATATAATAGAGAAGAGCCGGCAACTCCAAAGTCCTTGTTACAAAAATGTATTGGCTACATTTGAGCATTAAAAAGCAAACAGATGCGTTTCGGTGTGAGCCTAATGCCCCGTATACACGGTCGGATTTTCCGAAAATGTGCGATCGGAGCGTGTTGTCGGAAATTCCGACCGTGTGTGGGCTCCATCTGACTTTTTCCATCGGATTTTCTGACACACAAAGTTTGAGAGTAGGCTATAAAATTTTCCGACAACAAAATCCGGAAAAGTCCAAAAAGTCGGAATTTCCGATCGTGTGTACACAAATCTGACGCACAAAGTGCCACGCATGCTCAGAATAAATAAAAAGATGAAAGATATTGGCTACTGCCCCGTTTATAGTCCCGACATACGTGGTTTATGTCACAACGTTCAGAATGATCGGATTTTCCAACAACTTTGTGTGACCGTGTGTATGCACGACAAGTTTGAACCAACATCCGTCGGAAAAAATCCTAGGATTTTGTTGTTGGAATGTCCGATCAATGTCCGACCGTGTGTACGAAGCATTAGTCATACCATAACAACAATTTCTTACTTTGTCCCTTACGCCTTCCTTCTAAGGGCTCTCTCACACGGGGCGGATTAGTGATTATCCGCCCCGTGAACATCCGCTTGCTCAGCGGGGATCGCTCCGCCGATCCCCGCTGAGCAGGAAAATGACAGGTCCGTCGCTGCACACTGTGCAGCGACGGACCTGTCAGAGCGCCGCTCTCCCCTATGGGGGATCGGATGATGACGGACCGTAGTGTCCGTCGTCACCCGATCCGATCCGAAAACGGATGGAAAAGTAGGGTTTTTCTCCGTTACACTCTTTCGGATCGGAGCGGGTCAGATGTCAGCGGACGTTCATCCGCTGACATCCGCTATTCCATAGGGATACATGTATGTCCGTTTTTCATCCGAAAACGGAAGGATGAAAAACGGACATACGGATCGTCCATGTGAAAGAGCCCCAACACAAATTCAAATATTTGTTTTTAGTTTTTACCGTTTTGTTTCTTTTTGTGCTGGGGGCCTTTTAGGTTCCCAGCCTAGGCCCCACTGTCTCCTGGGATTGCTACTAAGCTGCAAGTTTGCGGCACGTGTGTGCACATGTGGTGGATTTCCGAGCATGTACACAAATGCCACAGGGAACTCTAGTGCTCTTCCACCAGAAGCTTGTGGCATTTGTGCGCATGTGCCGCTGTTCTCTGCCGACTCCTAAATGCCTGAAAGAGACCTGGGGTGCATCTGTGCACATGCTTTTTTTTTTTTTTTTTTATAGCTGCGCAGAACAGGAGCAGGGGTAGGTCATTTAGGTGCGGTTATGTTCTACTTAAACTCCCAAAAAGGAATTAATTCAGTTTAAGCACCGCCCCCAAGCTAGTGATGCACCAAAATGTTGGCTGCCGAAAATGATTGGTCGAAAATAGGGTTATCGGCATTTTGACGATAGAAAAAAACGTGCTCATAATGGCGCAGAAAACTCATTTTTTGCCGCGAGTTTGCCGTGCTTATGGTGTGTTTTTCATAGGCCATGTGAATCAAAAACTGCATCAAAAACACAACACGGGTGCGTTTTTAATGCAATCTTGCTGCATTTTCAATGCATTTCAATGGGGAGGTGTGCTTTTGGTGTAGTTTTTTTAACTGACCAAAAATGCAGGAAGCAGGATTTTTAACACCGCAATGGAAGCACAATGAACCATTGTGAGGACATACATGGAATTTAAAGGGATGCGTTTTTCTAAAAGTGCTATTAATGGCCGACAATAAATTTGTATTCATTTAAATTCATGATATTAATTAAAAAGTCAAATATAAAACAAATTTATATATATATATATATATATATATATATATATATATATATATATATATATATATATATATATATATATATATATATATATATATATATATATATAAATCAGTCAAGGGATTGCTGTACTTAAAATAATTTATTCAAAAATAATCACATACAAGTGAATTGCATTTCATACTAGTTCCAATTCTCAACAGTTTTGGGCTGTAAAGCTTGCGCCCTGAAGAAGTTAAAAATTATAATGACCAATAATTTTACATCTCTTTTATATCATAACATTTAAAAAAACTGTTTTGAGCTTTTTTGCATGACCAACCTATAATTGACCATACAATTTAAATCTGGCTGAAAAACTAGCATTAGCCTCCTTGTCGGCCAGGTGGGATATAACCATCAAGCCAGCTGACAAGGGAGGATCTATTGTTGTAATAGATACTGTTAAATATTAAAGAGAAATAATAAGACAATTATCTGTTGATCAAACTTATGCCCAACTTGGAACTGATATGATATGCAATTCACTTGTATGTGATTATTTTTGAATAAATTATTTTAAAGGGTTTGTTAACCCATATATATAAAACTATGTCAGCCCCTCTATTAGAGGCTGGCATAGCACACTGTCAGTAGTTTTACAAAACAAGTGTTGTAAATACCTAATTACAGCTGTCTTCAGGCCGGTCACATGACTCATGGCTGCTTTCCAGCTCTGATGGATGGCTTCTGAGGGAGGGGCCGCGATCTCCCTCTGACGTCAGCCGGGGAGATCACGTGGCCGCTCGTCTCCACCGCAGAAGCCAAGCATCAGAGCTGGAAAGCGGCCACGAGTCACGTGACTGGCCTGAAGCCAGCTCAAATTAGGTATTTACAACACTTGGTTTAAGTCTTATTACTCTTGACTACATGAGGCTACACTCACAATTTGTACTTGTTTTGTAAAACGAATGACACAGTGTGCTATGCCAGCCTCTAATAGAGAGGCTGGCAGTGAAAATGTTATGATTTTCAATTTACAATCAACAGCAACTGGGGGCAGGGCCAGGCCAGAGACAGACATAGAGGGAGATGAGAGGAAGAAAGGAGGGGGGAGAGAGGAGAGCAGAGGGAACAGCGTATGACGGAGGGCCGTAATTAGACCACGGTGATCAGGGCGGAGCAGCCCTGGTTATCGTGGTCTATTTAGAAAGGGCATACAGGAAGTGCAAAGTTCAGGGTTTTTTTTTTACAGTTTAGAGGGGGGCAGATTACACGGCACAAGTGCTGTGCTGTGTAATCTGCTTTAAGGGACCAGAATCTACATATTTTTTTTTGGGGGGGGGGGTTAACAAACACTTTAAGTGCAGCAACCCCCTGACTTGTTTCTATATATGGCCGAATGGGAGGGCTTGACTGCATGCACTAGAAGATTGCTGTATGCTGTTCGCTCCACCTTGAAACTATATACAGTATCTCACAAAAGTGAGTACACCCCTCACATTTTTGTAAATATTTTATTATATCTTTTCATGTGACACTTTGCTACAATGTAAAGTAGTGAGTGTACAGCTTGTATAACAGTGTAAATTTGCTGTCCCTTCAAAATAACTCAACACACAGCCATTAATGTCTAAACCGCTGGCAACAAAGGTGAGTACACCCCTAAGTGAAAATGTCCAAATTGGGCCCAATTAGGAGTTTTCCCTCCCCGATGTCTTGTGAGTCGTTAGTGTTACAAGGTCCCAGGTATGAATGGGGAGCAGATGTGTTCAATTTGGTGTTATTGCTCTCACTCTTTCATACTGGTCATACTTTGCCATGGCACCCCATGGCAAATAACTCTCTGAAGATCTGAAAAAAAGAGTTATTACTCTACATAAAGATGGCCTAGGCTATAAGATGATTGCCAAGACCCTGCAGCACAGTAGCCAAGACCATACAGCGGTTTACCAGGACAGGTTCAACTTAGAACAGGCCTCGCCATGGTTGACCAAAGAAGTTGAGTGCACGTGCTCAGCATCATATCCAGAGGTTGTTTTTGGGAAATAGACGTATGAGTGCTGTCAGCATTGCTGCAGAGTTTGAAGGGGTGGGAAGTCAGCTTATCAGTTCTCAGACCATACGCCACACGCTGCATCAAATAGGTTTCCATGGCTGTCATCCTAAAAGGAAGCCTCTTCTAAAGATGATGCACAAGAAAGCTTGCAAACAGTTTGCTGAAGACAAGCAGACTAAGGACATGGATTACTGGAACCATGTCCTGTAGTCTGATGAAACCAAGATAAACTAATTTGGTTCAGATGGTGTCAAGAGTGTGTGGTGGAAACCAGGTGAGGAATACAAAGACAAGTGTGTTTTGCCTACAGTCAAGCATGGGGGTGGGAGTGTCATGGTGTGGGGCTGCATGAGTGGTGTTGGCACTGGGGAGCTACAGTTCATTGAGGGAACCATGAATGCCATCATGTACTGTGACATACTGAAGCAGAGCATAAACCCTTCCCTTTGGAGACTGGGTCGCAGGGCAGTATTCCAACATGATAACGACCCCAAACACACACTTACAAGATGACCACTGCCTTGCTAAAGAAGCTGAGAGTAAAGGTGATGGACTGGCCAAGCATGTTTTTAGACCTAAACCCTATTGAGCATCTGTGGGGCATCCTCAAACGGAAGGTGGAGGAGCACAAGGAGTCTAATATCCACCAGCTCTGTGATGTCGTCATGGAGGAGTGGAAAAGAACTCCAGTGGCAACCTGTGAAGCTCTGGTGAACTCTATGCCCAAGAGGGTTAAGGCAGTGCTGGAAAATAATGGTGGCCACACAAAATATTGGCACTTTGGGCCCAATTTGGACATTTTCACTTATGGGTGCATATATATATATATTTTTTTTTTTAAACCATCAATTTTGGTTCCGGCCAAGAGCATCCTGAATTTTTGGTTCTGGTTTGGTGCATTACTACCCCGAGCTGAACTGCATTTTTCTTTCCGATTTAAAAAAAAAAAGTATTTTCTACTTTATTGGTAGCTAGCTGGCTGCTAGCTCCTGGAAGACACAGCAAGCTGAAGAGGACCAAGATGGTGGCACAGGACCAGGCGGATATGTTACCTGAACATAGCAGGTGAGTATGAGAATGCAGCACTACAGATAGCAGGTAAAAAAAAAAACACGGGGGAGTTAAGTGCTGCTTTAAATCCTGGTGTCTTCCGTGATCATGTGACAAACCAGGGTTCACCTTTCTCTTTATTAGTGTCAGTGGGTGTTCTTGTAAGTCAAGGCTGTGTAAATATGCTCCCAGACGACAGGTGTGACACTAATGGTGTGGGCTCAGAGAAAAGGGATTGGTTGAGGTTAGGCAACGTGGGTTGACTGACTCAGTGTGTTATTCAATAATACCAAAGAGATTCTGCAATGGACACCTTTTTTTGTCCACAGGAGGGGTGGGGTGTCTAAAGGAAACAAAGACATGCTGGACAAATGATTAGAGGAGTAAGAATAAGGTGAACCAGTGTTTTGGTCATGAATTGGAAGATCATCCCCCGCCTTAAACTTTCCTTCCTTTCCCTTTCTGGAAGTGAAAAGTATACACTCCAAGCCAATCCGGTTAGAGCTTAGGCTAAGTACTTTTTGGTTGCACCCATGTGACAACACTTGCACCTGGCGATTGGCAACGAGGGCACCTAGTTCTGCATTGTAATGGGAAGGAGAGAGAGTCACATTCTCCCCCATATCTGGAAATACAAAGAGTTTCATATCAATCTGATTGGTGATTAGAGTCACAGAGAAACAAAAAGAGGGTAAGCATGCAGTAAGTAGTGGGGGGTGGGCAATTGCGTAAAACTCTTTCTTTGACTTGAATAGACAAAGCACTTGTTCACTTTCAATGCTTATTTATGGGGGGATTTTAGGGTCAAGTTTTTTTTTTGTACGTTTGTTTAAATGTATACATTTTAAACTACAGTATATCTTTTTTTATAAGTATTAGTTTCTTTACAATTTTTCCCAGTTTTTATCTTTTACAAACAGTTTATATATGACAAAGGATTCCTAGAACCCTATGGGTTACAGAGACAGAACAGCAGATTGCTTTTACTAAAACCTTTGCCATCTGATAAGTCACTGACTCATTCACCTTTGTGCAAATTTCAGCTTGAGCCATTGAGTTCTGTAAACAAGTCTTTGTTCAACCAAGAGAAAGCAATCAAAATGAAGACTATTGGCTAAAGTTCCACAAGATGGCTCAAAAGCTAGAATAAAAATATAAATATGCAATATTTCACATGTACCTCATTTAAAAAAATAAAAGCTTATATACGGTATATATATATATATATTTTTTTCTTAACTTTATTACAGTTTTCCAACGTAGAGTTACAAAACAAACCTATAGGGCATACACAGGCTCACTTACATAACAGAAAACAACATTACCTAAATACCTAAATCTAGTAGTTACAAGTGGTACGCTCCATCTGCCAGTGAAGGCTGAGATGTATGGACATTCCAATTAGTCTAAACAATCCTCCTCTCAGACATCCTACAAAGCATGAGTCGAAAAGGATGATAAAAAGCATAAAGAGCGCAAAGAACACCCCCTCCCCGATCCCAGAGAACAGGAGCAGCTTGCCAGAACAAAACATTAATGTAGGGTAGGCCACTAATGTCAACACCATATATTTAGCCAAACCTAACATAGTCATGAATTAATCATCTGGGGAATCAACGTTAGTATTAAGGGAATCCACCCAAAGGTTCCACACTTCATGAAATTTCTTGGCACAGCCTCTGGACAAGTATGTAGTTTTATATAGTAAGAGGGCTGTATTAATCAAACGTTTCCACAAGTTAATTGATGTAATTGATGTGGCAGAAGGTGATTTCCATCGTAGGACAATGGCTTTTCGTTTTTTTACTATTTAATATTTTTTAATCTTGACGATAATACAGAAATAAAATATATACAAAACCTCTATACACTCCCTATAAATAGTATATTTACTTTTACAGTTCTGTACATCAGACCTTAAAGGGGCAAGAGAGACAGGAGATTTGGTTCCAAAGGATGGCCTGTCCCTAAAAAGAGCTATGGCATATAAATTTGAGTAGCCATCTTGTTACTGCTTAGCAGTGCAGCACAGTGCTGCTCTCCTTTCTGCAGTACTTATCTAGGACAACACCAGGTACAAGACACATATTACAGAGGCTTTACGTGGTTATTGCCTATACAATGCAAGTTCCACTTTTATGGGAGCCATCACCCCAAATAAAAATAAAAAATCTAAGAAAAGCTTTAAAAGAAAATCATTAACATAACGTAAATGGAAAAAAATACCTTTGACTTACAGTTCAGCTGCTTCCTGAATGCACCGGTGACATCACTTCTCACCGCAGCCCCCTGGGAAACCTGGGTACCTGAAATCCTGCGAGAAAGTGCTTCTGCACTGTGTCTGTGATGTCACTGGTGTCTTCAGGAAGGGACTGAAACCCAGGGTCTGCTAAGGTTTTATTTTTTTAGCTTTATTTAGTATTGTTTAATTGGGGTGAGGGACTTCTAGATAATTGGTTCTTGCATTTCAATGTATATCTGCATTAAAGGACATTACATATGTATAAAACATAATCATAAAAACAAACCAAAGCAAGCGCATAAAATGTGAAACCAAATTTTTTTTTACAGAGCTTTTGAAAGAATAATGG
Organism: Lithobates septentrionalis; assembly: GCA_037952835.1. NCBI lineage: Eukaryota > Metazoa > Chordata > Amphibia > Anura > Ranidae > Lithobates > Lithobates septentrionalis. The sequence goes on from JBBDGP010000603.1 coordinate 2,054,505, forward strand.
TTGAAATTACATTGCAGTTTTCACACTTTAAATTCCACTAAAAACTCTCCACCTACATCTCTCAGCTCAATATTACCAAGCTGTCAGATGACACATTGAATACTACAAGCACATAGAATGATGAAACCTGAGATCTGCCTCAGAGAGCGAATCCAATTATTTTCCAATTATTTTAAGTGGCTAATGGATATAAAATGCAAGTTAATATTATTTTCTTATACAGGATTTACATAGCGCCAACAGTTTGCGCAGCGCTTTACAATGTTAAGGCAGACAGTACAATTACAATACAATTCGATACAGGAGGATCAGCAGGCCCTGCTTGTTAGAGCTTACAATCTTGGAGGGAGGGTCAAGTGATACAAAACGGTAAACGCTGTGGGATGAGCCTAAAAGTGGATAGATTTGAAGATAATCTGACAGATTGGGGTAGGGAATTGCAGAGGTTGGGAGAGGCTCGGGAGAAGTCCTGGAGGTGAGTATAGGAGGAGGTGATGAGGGAGCTAGAGAGCAGGAGGTCTTGGGAGGAACGAAGGGAACAAGTAGGTTGGTATTTTGAGACTAGGCTAGTGATGAAGCTGGAGGCAGAGTTGTGGATGGCTTTGTAAGTTATTGTTAGTATTTTGAATTTATTTAGTTGGGTGAGTGGCAGCCAGTGGAGGGATTGGCAGAGAGGGGTAGCAGATGCGATTTGTAAGGTAGACGAGTCTGGCAGCAGCATTCATGATGGACTGAAGGGGGATAGCCTATTTAAAGGTAAGCCAATGAGGAGGGAGTTGCAGTAGTCGAGGTGAGAGATAACCAGGGAGTGAATTAGGAGCTTTGTCGTTTCATTGGTTAGGAAGGGATGTAGCCTGGAGAAGTTGTGGAGGTTGAGTTTGGAAAGGGATTGGATGGAGGGCCAAAAGGAGAGTTCAGAGTCCAGTATACCACCTAGCACCCTGGCATGTGAGGATGGGTGGATGGTTGTGCCATTGCTCTTGATAGGGAAGTCAGGGGAAGAGACACGTGGGGAAGGAAGTTGAGTTTGAGGAAGTGGTGTGACATCTATACAGATATGTCTGTTAGTAAGTTAGTGATGCGTGAAGAGACTGATGGAGTTAGCTGAGGGGTGGAGAGATAGATTTGGGTGCAATTATATTGGAAGCCATGGGAGGCTAACAAAAGTACCACTTTTATGGGAGCCATCACCCCAAATAAAAAAAAAACATTAAAAAAAGCTTTAAAAAAATCAACCACTTAAAGGAAAAAAATTACCTTTGACTTAGGTCCTAAATGTACCAGTGACATCACTTCTCACCGCAGCCTCCTGGGAAACTTGGGTTCCTGAAATCCTGTGAGAAAGTGCTTCTGCGCTATGTCTGTGATGTCACCGGTGCCTTCAGGAAGGGACTGAAACCCAGGGTCTTAGGTATTTTTTCTGCTAGGGTTTTATTTTTTTTTCAGCTTTATTTAGTATTGTTTAATTGGGGTAAGGGCCTTCTAGATAATTGGTCCTTGCATTTCAATGCATATCTGCATTAAAAGGACATGACATATGTATAAAACCTGATCACGAAAACAAAACAAAGCAAGCACATACCCTGTTTCCCCGAAAATAAGACCTAGCGTGATTGTCGGTGATGGCTGCAATATAAGCCCTACCCCCCAAATAAGGCCTACCCTGTTTCCCCGAAAATAAGCCCTACCCTGAAAAGAAGACCTACAAGGACTTTAACTAGGGCTTATTTGGGGGGTAGGGCTTATATTGCAGCCATCACCGACAATCACGCTAGGTCTTATTTTCGGGGAAACAGGGTAAAATGTGAAAATCAAATGCAAATTTTTTTCACTGAGCTTTTGAAAGAATAATGGGTGAAATTACATGGCAGTTTTCACACTTTAAATTCCTCTAAAAACTCTCCACCTACATCTCTCAGCTCGATATTACCAAGCAGTCAGATGACACATTGAATACTACGAGCACGTAAAACGGTGAAACCTGAGATCTGCTTCAGAGAACAAATCCAATTATTTTCCGCACAGCAATCTCAATATATTAAATTTACCTATTGCGTCTCATTATATAAGTATCCACTTCAGACATCACAGGGCAGGACCTTGCTTTCCCATTTTCAATACATCCCTGCAAATCGAATTCACAAGTACCCCTCCGCCTGGCTCGGTCATGTAACATGCTATTCATAGACTGACTGAGGTCTGTAGGATTTTACCAGGAACTCTGAACCATCTTCAATCACAGAATAATATCCATCTTTCATTTTAATTGCATTATTCGATAAGCACAACACACAATGGTATCACAGTAGCACATTTTCTGCTGCACGATGGGGGCTGAAGTACAAAAAGTGTGGGATCAGGTATAGTTGTTTCCTATAGCCAATCAGAACATTTGTCCCATTCTTAAACATACATTTCAGATATGACAAATGGTAGCTGATTGGTTGCTATGGGCAATTTACTTACTGGTGCACTGCTCATCCATGTGGTTAAATAAATACACAATTCACATAGGATGAATGAGTTTTGCCTACACATTTGGACTATGAGCAGAGTACAAAGGCGGCATTCGATAAAGCCTTTATGACGCATTTCTGGAAGTGGTTTCTTTTTGACCGATCTACGCCTAATTCAAGTAAGATCTTGTGTCAGTTTTAACATTGCCAACACAGGTGACAACTCCAGGTAGTTTTAATTACTGCCGTTTTAAGAACCTGTGAAAGCGACCAATTCATAAAGAAATACAGCTAGTTTCTTAATCTGCGAACTGGATGTAAGTCAGTACTTGGAATGTGGTATATCATTGCTAGCAAGCTGTCATGTACTGTATGTGACAGTTTTCCGCACAGTACCGTATCCCTGGCCCCATTTAACAGGCCGATTCCTCTTATGGACAATGCCCATATTTGGGAAATACGGTACTTGTCACTGGGTGGGAAAAGCCTGATAAAGAACAGAGAGACTAGTTCCCCATCAGGTTCGTCTCGCTGTTGATTGACAATGAACGACAGTGGGCAGATTCAAAAGCCGTGATTGGATTGATTATAGGCCTATTGATTATAGGCTAAGGATCAGCCCACTGCCATACGCAATTAACAGCCAGGTGAGTCTGACAGTAAACTAGTGACTCAGTTCCCCATCAGGCTTCGTCAACCCCTACTCCAAAACTACTCAGCCAAGAAGTTGTCAGTGTAATATGCGCAGTGCCTGGGGAGGGAGCAAGCGTACTGGAGGGAGTGTCCCTAATAATCAGTGATAGGCTATTAGCCTGGGGTCACACTATTGCGAACAGAAACATTGCATGTGATTCGCACTCGCACTGCTGTGCCGATCACATGCGATGTCTGTGCAATGCAAGTTCAGCCATAAGGTTCTGATAAAAAAGTCTAATTCAATTAGTTGACAGGGATTTATGGCTACTGCATACCAACATGTTTTTTTTTTTTTTTTAGGTATCTTATGAAACAAGTTGTTTAAGTGTACTAGTCAGCCATTTTTAATTTAAAAGTAAAAAAGCCCTGCCGAAGAACAGGTAACACAAAGCATCTCCCGATAGGTGTGTTAGCCAGAAAATTTGATCACTTTGACACTCTGATCATGGTTTCACTTTATTACTAAGACTTGACTAACTCAACTTAGGTATGGAGCTAAAATGCTTTAAAATGCAGTAAATGTCTCCAAAATGCATAACTATTCACTAAACTTCATAGGGGCCTGATTGAACTGTATGACAATTATGTTTACTGCGGTAGCGTTATAACGATGGATAGAGATTAAAGTGAATGCAGCTTAAATTTAATCTGACAGATCAACTAACCACATTTACCTATAGAAACCAAACTTCACATAGACAGACCAATGAGACATGATTGGTGACTTGGCACTTCGAGCTGCTCTGTACTTAGTAAAAGCATAGCTGTGGTTTGGGAGGAAAATATAAGCTGCTAAGTGGGGTTCGGTGGGAAACTTTTTTATGATTAAGATTTTAGAAAATGAAATAAAATGTAATGAAAAAGCTATGATAACCAATCTTCATTCTTATTATCAGCATTCATATTATTTATACACAGATTGTTCTGCCTGCAACATGGGTTCTCGCAAAATTGACCGCACTTTGCCTCCCCAGTGCGCTTCCTTGACTGATGAGAACACTGTGTCACAATATCTCTTATTTACTGGAGGAAGAAAAAAATCTATGATGCCCTCTGGAACCAATTAAAATCCAGCACTACTTTTTCCAGGACCAATTAGAAAATACATCAAAATACCACCATGTTTTCTTTCTTTTGGATTCCTAGAATCAGACCGATTCTACAATTTTTCAAACCTCAACCCTTCCAGGTCCTTATAACAAGTCAAAGAGATTCTTCACGTAGCTTCACCAGCATAACCCACAATAAAAATATCACTAATCACAGTTCCATGAAATATTTAAACGCCAAACCATAGGACTTACCAGGTTGTGATTGGTGGAGTTGGAATCATCTTCAGGGAATGGAATGTAAACAGCTAAGGCCACACAATTGGCGAAAATTGCCACTAATATAAATATGTCAAATGGTCTGAAGAGAAGGTTAAGGTCACAAAACGATTATTTATGAATACATATAAAACATTTATTTGGTGAACATGCTGGACTGACCGGGAACATACCCAGAACCCTCTGATGGAGCCTGACTTTAAGAGGTTCCCTAGAATATGTCTGACACAAGTAATACCCAGAGACGGGTAACAAAAATGGTGAAAGGCCTGGGGGATAAACCATAACAAGAGCAACTTCAGGAAATTAAAGAGGTTGTAAACCTCCGAAAAAATGTCCAAAAAAAAAAAAACCTGCAAGACAAAGGCATAATGCGCTAGTATGCAGCGCATACTAGCTCATTATGAAATACTTACCTTAGAACGATACCTTCCAGTGCCGCCCGCACTCCGCTCACACGGCCGACATCTTTAAGCAAAAGATTGCCGCTCCAATCTCCCAAATCTGTAACAAAACACCCACCCCTAATAGAACTCACAGGTGCTGGCTCTGCACAAGCTTGAGGAAAAAAGGATCCTGGACGGCCGCACACCATAGAAGGCATCTTTATTGATCTGAAAAAAGTAAAATTCAAATGCAGTCACTTCAAGTACAGGGAAAAGCAGGAAAAAAATCGAACGCGTTTCACGCCCTATTGTGGCGCTTATTCATAGCTAAATCAATGAATAAGCGCCATAATAGGGCGTGAAACGCGTTAGTTATTTTTCCTGCTTTTCCCTGTACATGACGTGACTGCATTTGAATTTTACTTTTTCATATCAATAAAGATGCCTTCTATGGTGTGCGGCCGTCCAGGATCCTCTTTTTTCCTCACGGCCGACATCTTTCCCGGAGTTACTTCCGGGTCGCGGGCTCCGGCGCTGTGATTGGCCAGAGCCGCAATGATGTCACCCCCGCGCATGCGTGCAGGTGCCGCCGGTCCTGAAGAAACGGCATGAGCCGTCTCTTAAAAAAAACTTGATTCACGATTCGAATCGAGTTTTTTTTTTTTTTTGGAAACCGCGCCGGTCCCGAGGCACTGCGGGCATGAGCTTTTAGGCGAGGCCGCGGCTTCGGCCTAGTCCGCGGCATCCGGCCTAGCGGACTAGGCCAAAGCCGCGGCCTCACCTAAAAACTCCTTGCCCGCAGCTCTTCAGGCCCGGCGCGGTGTCCGCGCCGGTCCGGAGGCGCTGCGGGCATGAGTTTTTAGGCGAGGCCGCGGCTTCGGCCTAGTCCGCGGCATCCGGCCGTAGCCGCAGACTAGGCCGAAGCCGCGGCCTCGCCTAAAAACTCATGCCCGCAGCGCCTCGGGACCGGCGCGGTGAAAAAAAAAAAATCTAAAAAAATCGATTTGCTTAAATTTTGAATCGATTTGACCTCTCAACTCGATTCAAGATTTAAATCGATTTTTTTCCCAGCCCTAGGTACAATTAAAAAGGAAGACTTCCTCTTTAATATGTACAGTCTGGAGGAAAGAAGGGAAAGGGGAGACATGATTGAATCCTTTAAATACATCAAGGGGGTAAATAAGGTTTAGGAGGGCAGTTTTTTCAATATGAAACCAAAATCAACTAATCTACGAAAGTATTATTTTATTGAAAGGGTAGTTGATGCTTGAAATAAACTTCCAGCAGAGATAGTTAGACAGTCAACAGTAAATGGGACAAACATAGATCTATACTCAATATGAGACAATAAAGTTAATGAAAAAAAAACAACAAAAGAAAAATTAAAAAATAAACAAAAAAAATGGGCAGACTCGATGGACTACTGTCTTTTTCTGTCATCACTTTTCTATATTTCTGCAATGGTTTATACCAGTGAATAGGGTTTAACTTATCTTCTATGTCATTAGTGAAATAAAAGAGGTAGACAACATCCAACTGTTATAAGCCCTATACAAGTAATTAAGTGATACAAAATCTTTTGAAAGGCCATACGCCAGGGCTCACTAATGTTGTGGTCCTTAATATTTACAGAAACCCCTTTTATTGCAATTGGCTCTTGAATTTTAAGTAGGCATTAGTCAATGTAACTTGGTTTGTTAGGTCTTTTGAACAAAATGCATGTAAGTAGCTTTTTATTGCTTATCTATAACAAACTTGTGGATCTCCTGACTGAAGGCCCTAAAATGCAGTAGGAATTAGCATTCTAACATCCCACGTCATCCTAAAAAAAAAAAGATCTAACCTTCAAATATATTCTAGAACCTTGTAAAGCCAAGATAGCAAATAGAGTAACTCTTCTGCTCAATGTCCATTTCAAACTGACCACAGTTGGCCAATAGAAAAGAAAAGGATACTTCCATTCTACTATACTGATGCAGGCTCTCCGGATTGGGTTATTTAAAGATAAACAGAAAAGAGCACGGGCTGGTCTATTGTTTGTTGAGCCTCCCCCTTGTTTTTTGCTCTTAGCATACTGTTGCCGTTTTTTCTGTGACAGGGATCCAACCGGCAGGGGCTCGGTGGCACTCATATTTTGGGCAGCCTTGGCCTGTCTAGCAGCATCAATTGCAGCTTGCCAAGATAGGACAGTCTGTTTGGATGGTGCTGAAGTCCTGGACTGGAGACTTGGCCCATCAACAGCAAGTGGAGGTCGTTTGCTACTTGCATAGTTCGCCCCTGTGGAAAAAAAAAAAAAAAAGCACATTAAAGATATGTTTAAGTGGTAAATACTTTTTAAAATAGACTGATGTATAGCATTTTATATGTGTGTAATATAGGATATTAAAAAAATTAAATGCTTGCTTAGCCTCCTCTATTCTTTTGACCTTATGTTATCCTGTCACCAAATCTCTGGCTCGCAGTCTCTGTCTTAATTCATCCCAAAGGTGTTTTATCGGGTTGAGGTCAGGACTGTGTGCAGGCCAGTCAAGTTCCTCCACCCCAAACTCGCTCATCCATGTCTTTATGGACCTAGCTTTGTGCAGAGATGCACAGTCATTTCGGAACAGGAAGGGGCCATCCCCAAACTGTTCCCACAAAGTTGGGAGCATGAAATTGCCCAAAATGTTTTCAGTGGAACTAAAGAGCCAGCCCAACCCCTGAAAAACAACCCCACACCATAAACCCCCCTCCACCAAATGATTTGGACAAGTGCACAAAGCAAGGTCCATAAAGACATGGACGAGTGAGTTTGGGGTGGAGGAACTTGACTGGCCTGCACAGCGTCCTGACAACCCAATAAAGCACCTTTAGGATGAATTAGAGCGGAGACTGCGAGCCAGGCCTTCTAGTCCAACATTAGTGCCTAACCTCACAAATGCGCTTCTGGAAGAATGGGCAAACATTCCCATAGACTCACTCCTAAACCTTGTGGACAGCCTTCCCAGAAGAGTTGAAGCTGTTATAGCTGCAAAGGGTGGGCCAACTCAGTATGGAATCCTACGGAATAAGACTGGGATGCCATTAATGTTCATGTGTGTATAAAGGCAGGCATCCCAATATTTTTGGTAATATAATGTATCAGTTTGGCATTGACCAATTCTGAGTTGTTTTGAAAAAAAAAACATGTATTGTGCAAGTATAAGTGAAATGGAAGAGAGTCCATCAATAAGCTCTCCTGCAGATTTGTGTACATTATTGTAGATACACCAATAAAAATAAATGTAAAAGCATAGAAATGAATAAAATCTATAGAGACCAAAATAGCTCCAATTGTCCTCTCAACAAATCCATGTGTTTATGTATTTGGCTAAATACAGGGTAGGAACTACAACCTGGTAGCTCCCTCCTGACTGGAAAATCCCTAAAGAGAGACAATGAAATAATTAGAAATTGCATCGGGATCCTGTAAAGCACATATGTGAACCCAGCCCCTCAGGCCTTGTCATGTGGCCCTCCCACCCAGTATTGCAGGCGAATTGTGGTGGAACTGCATTCTGCCACCACTGGCTCCCACCCTCTGCTCATGCTCCCCACTGTCACTTGTAAACACAGAAGTCTTCTGTGTTTACAAGAGACAGCTTTCCCCTAAACCCTGCACTCTGTACATGGTGCACCCCTGAACTCTGTACTCAATATGAAGAGCACCCCTAAGATCTGTACTCTGTACATAATGCACTCCTGAACTCTGCACTCTGTATTTAATGCAAACCTGAACTCTGTGCATACTGCACACCTAAACCCTGCACTCTGTACACAGCACACTCCTGAACTTTTCACTCTGTACATAGCGTACTCTTGAACTCTGCACGTAGCATACTCCTGAACTCTGCACTCTGTACGTAACGCACTCCTGAATAATAAAAGACTAGATACATAGTGGTGCAGATACAACCAGCCCTCCGAGTCTCAGGGTAACCATACTGCTGATGCGGCCCATGATTAAATTGAGTTTGACACCCCTGCTGCAAAGTGTAAAAACTATAATGCATTTCTGACAAAACCCATAATATGCACGGTTCCTTCATTATCAAGGCATCATTTAGGAGGCTGTGAAAGTTCGGTAGTTCAAGATTTGTGCTGACTGGTACTGACTATGCTCTCTCTGCATGTGTCACAGATATATGTCTGAGAAGTTAGAAGATAATGCTATACACAAACTCACTCAATATTGAACAATAGCTGTGATTTTTACAAATTTTTGTGGTGCTTTACAGTAATTACACCAGCCTTTCTTAGGCCCCTTTCACATGAGGCGGACTCCGTTTCTACGGAGTCCGCCTCGGTCCACCGGCTCAGCGGGAGATCTGTCCGTTGATTTCCGCTGAGCCGGCGGTTGACAGGTCCCTCTCTGCTCACTGAGCGGGGAGGGGCTTGTCAGGCGCCGCTGCCGCCTATGGAGGGATCGGATGAAAATGGGTAGCATGTCCGTTTTCACCAGATCTCACCCCATCCGATCCGCCAGCGATGGACCTGGACATAGAGGCATCCGTCTGCTTTTAGCAGATCGGACGGGGTCGGATGTCAGTGGACATGTCTCCGCTGACATCCGACGCTCCATAGACTAACATGAAGCGCCCGTTCAGGTCCGCCGTCAAAACTGACAGGCGGACCTGAACGGCCTGATCGTGTGAAAGGGGCCTTAAACTTTTTAATATGGAGGAACCCTTAGGCCCCTTTCACACTGATGGACAAAAACAGGTCTGCCTGTCAGTTTTTCAGGCAGACCCGATCGTCCATAGCTCTCTATGGAGCGGCAGATGTCAGTGGACATATGTCCGCTGACACCCGCCGGCATCCAATTTGATCCTGCCTGCTAAAAACATTCGCCTGGCGGATCTGATCGGATGACAATCAGATGGAAACAGACAGGCAGTCAGCCCATCCCACAGAGAACAGCGGGATGTGGTGTGTCCACTTTGCATATCGGACACAGACCTGTCATCAGCCTGCTCAGCTGGGATCAGTGGAGAGATCCCCCGGTGAGCATCCGAGTCTGCCCCATCTGAAGGGGGCCTTAAAAATAACTTTTTGATTTCAGGGAAACCCTGATAATAATTACTGTATCTACAGCTCATTGTACATTTGCAGAATGGTCACTTGGAAGAATGCTCCTTTCATTTGTGGTCATTGAGAAGAATCTTCCTTACAAAAATTGCTCATTGCTCAAGGAACCCCTAGTAATATCTGGGAAAACCCTAGTTGAGAAAGGCCGATATAGAGTATACTGCATATTTATTTTAAAAGAGAAAAGGTTCTCAGATGATAATTTAACCATGTATGGGTCTGCCAATCAAGGTCAACAATTAGATGCCTAAATGTCAAATGAGTTGATGTAAATGTGTTTTTACCAAAACTTTACCTGCACATACTGTATATGCAGTGCTTGCACAACCACTTTCATTGTCTTCAGTACAATATGGGTTTTCGAAACCTGACCCATGTCTCGATCTGTTAGATCTGGCCATCAGATTGGCTAGAATATTACTTATAATCCTCTCAGCGAAACAACAGACAACACTTCGAGATTGCAGAGAGACTGAGACGTGACACAGAGAAGCAATGCCAGAAATAACTCCTTAGAATTAAATTCTGACTGGCATTTTTCAGCCTGGAGTTCTACTTCTCTAAGGGACCACGCAACAAGACTCACGCCCAAGGACATAGAAGCTACGTAGGTTGTACTGTCGTCATCCTATGGAGGGGGAGAGGAGGACTAGTCTCATAGACATACATAACAGTAAAGCAGTTTATGAGGAGAAAAAAGACAGCTGCGTGGTCAAGACCTTAAACCCATTACACCTCAATGCATTTTTCTGCAGTTCATAGTAAAACAATCATAATGATCAATGGTAGCAGTTCTCACCAATTTGGGGTTGAAGCCTGTTACAAAAAATAGGGTCCAATGAAATTTTTGGTTTGTTAAGCTATATTTTGTCAATGTGTAGTAATCATGCAAGTCTGATGACAGAAAACAATACAATAAGCAATAACAATAATAATCAACCAAGCAATTGGACAAATGGAGCCCAAATGAAGAATCACAGCCAAGAATTTTCTGTAAAATGTCTGATCACTACGGTTCCCCCCAAAATACGCAATGCCACAAGCATAGGCTCGCTCCCTGCTTCACAGATATAAAGCTGGCCATACACTTGGCAATTTTCAGTTAAATCCATCCACCGGGCATCGTAAATACGATCGTAAGTAATTGCTCAAAACGAAGCAACCTACCACTAATGAGCTTGATCAAACACCAGAAGTTTAATGATTGTTAAAACTGCTCAATACATTAACAGTTTCAATAAGGTTTATTTAAAGTAGAACTTAAAGCGGAACTTCACCCAGAAGGGGAAGTTCCGCTTGCTTGCATCCTCCCTCCTTCCACTGCAACATTTGGCACTTTGGCACCCCCAGCCTTCTGGGACACATATTACAGGTCCCAGAAGACTACGGGACCATTCACAAAGCACAGCATTACTGGCACATGCGCAATAGAAAATTGTCTGTAAAGCCGCAAGGCTTCACTGCCAGTTTCCTTTACTTATGATGCCGGCACCTGCACCTAAAGCCGATTGAAGAATCAGCTCGGGTGAGGACATCGCTGGATCCCTGGACAGTTAAGTGTTCTTATATTAAAAGTCAGCAGCTACAGTATTCGTAGTTGCTGCCTTTACATTTTTTGGAGGGAGCCTGGAGCTCCTCTTTAAGCACAACTAAATGAATTCCCCCTGCCCCTGTTCGTCAACATGTTTTAAAAAAGGCAAGTGCGCTGGTCTCCCCCAGACATGCGAGAGCTGGCAGATACTGGCTATATCTATATAACAAAGGCGACACCCAACAGGATCTTGAATACTTATGCAGCTTTATTGGGGTACACGGAATCCATGAAGAAAAGAGACTGGCAGGACATTTGCAGCGCATACGTACATTTCGATGCAAATGCTGTCAGATTCTGGTGGATGGGCCCTGTAACATTTGTGTGCACGTGCGGGCATCCACCGTATCCACCGCATGTGAACACATGCAGGAGGCAGCAGGGTCCAGTCTATGTCAGAAACCAAAATGTGAGCAAAAAAAAAAAAAAAAAGCAAAATGGTAAAAAATGGAATAAAAACAGTTTGTGGAAGAGGGAGGGACAAAGTAAAACACTGTTTCTGTGCATTAAGTTCTGCTTTAAAGATGAACTCCATTTTAATGAAAAATAATATAGGAAATAAAAAAATAGGGAATATACAATTGCTACACAAGCTAGTTTTAAGGATAAGTTCACCTTTGGTAACATGTTACATGTTACACCCATATTCAGGGCCACTACACCCCCCTTGCTCCTTGATCTGACAGTTAGGGGGGATCTTCTCCCTCCCCGCTAGCTCCGCCCGCCCAGCTGCGTCACTCATTCACAGTGTCCTATGAATGGAAAACTACAAGGTCCGGCAACCTTTGCGGATGTCAGCTTGTAGTTTTCAATGAACTACCATGGCGTTGTGAGTGCTGTGGTAGTTCATTGCGTTTTTCTGTCAGAATGTATCGGCTTCCTCCTACAAGGTACGAGCAAGCCGATACACTGACAGATCTGCAGGTTACCTGCATGGCACCAGTGATCTGCTGATCGCTGGTGCAATGCTTTCCAGGCTCCTGCAACACAAAATGATAAATGCACATTTTTTACCTGCAAGTGAACTTCTCCTTTAATGTTATTAAAAATGTTTTTCTTTTCTGGTTCAGAACCAACTCAGTGAGAAATGTCAAAAGAGGAAAGCAGGGAAGGAAGGAGGAGAAGGGGGGAGGGGACCCAGGATCACCTAGGATACCAGTCAAAGCTGACTATCATGGCCGTCAGGCGATCTTTCACTTCCTGAAAAGGGATTATGGGTTTCCTCCATGCCTGAGCGATACTCCTTTTAGCCGCTATAAACAGATAGGTTGCTAAATTTTGCTGACGAGCGAATAAACCCGGGATAGGGCAATGCAACAGTGCGAATTTAGCTTCTTTTCAGACATTCAAATGAAACAAAGAATACAACAAACCAAACACTTGGGACCAGAATCTCACCAATCACAGAAAGGACCACCAAGTATGTAGAACATCTCCACGATGGCCACATCCTCATAAGCAGCGATCACTAGAGGCTGGGTTAGCATGGGCAATACGAGCTGGAACCCAGTACCATCGCAACAGCACTTTGTACGCTGCTTCCAAAGTTGCAGTATTAAAGGAACATTTAGCTACAGAAGACCAGGCCTTACTCCCATCCGCCGGGTCCATCTCAGTACCCATATCTCGTTCCCACTAAGACACATAGGAAAGTGAGGTGAAAGATGATTGGCTATTCAAAGATGCATAGAAAATAGAGATAAGACCCGGAGGGCCCAAGGATTGTAGACAGATACAGTATGTTCGAAAGTGGTTGTCTGAAACAGATAAGAAGAAGTAGGCCGCAGCAAAGCTATCCGGTGTTGGAGCTGGAGAATATGAAAGAATTCTGGGGAGAGTCATAGAACTCACAAAAGGCAGACCACGTTGGTGGTGTACGCGTGGTCAATAAATGGCGAACCTGGTTAAGACCTCGGGAAGTCCACCACGCGAACACCTGAGGCTGGTCAAGGGCGGGAGGGAACAATGGGTTATTAATAATGGGTAGCAGGGGCAAAAAGGGAGACATAAAAGTGCTTGAGTACCTCATTGAATCTAACACCTGTAAGCTCTGTAAGCTATGTTGCATAAGAGGGCTTAGTGACATTGGGCGTAGTTTCTGAGGAAGCCATAGAAGTGCCTGTATAAAAAGAGGGGCACAATTAGAGAGCTCCAAGAGTACCCACAGGGGGACATCAGAGGAAGTGTGGTGTAGTGTAGTGGGAGATCTGGGCCGCTAGATAGTAGTTGGCGATGTGGGGGATCCCCAGGCCTCCTTGTAATCTATGTATGAAAAGGGTTGCCTTGGAGATTCTAGGATGTTTAGTAGCCCAGATAAAGCGTATGATCCTGCTTTGGAGCAGGCGGAGAAAATGTGGAGGAACTCGCACAGGTAGGGTGTGGAAATAGTACAAGAGTTTTGGTAAGATCATAATTTTCACCGAGTTTATACGGCCTATTCAGGATAGGTGCGGGAATTGCCAGGACTGCATAAGGGCAGTCAACGATTGAAGCAGAGGATAGTAATTGCCGGCAAAAAGTGAAGAATAGGTAGGGGTTAGTCGAGGTCGGGATCTAGGGAGACATAGAAGAAATAGTAGATGTCACCCAGAGAGCCCGCCCCTTGTCACGTCACAAGGGGTAGGCTCTCAGGGCGCCGTCATTGGATGGCCACACCCCATGGCTAAATAAGAGATGTCAGACAGCGGGGTACATCACAACAGAGGGAGACAGCCTCAGGACAAGAGTGGCCTTTTTTGTTTTTAGCGGGTAACCGGCGGTGAGGAAGAAGACAGCGGCGCGGTGAAAAGACAGCATCGGGGGAAGACGGCACTGGGAGAAGATGGTACCGGGAGAAGACGGCATCGGGAGAAAACGGCAGTGGAAGAAGATGGCTTGGAGCTATTTTTTTTAAAAATGACTTGTGAAAAACCAGCTCTTGTTTTTTTACATTTCACTGCATTTTGGGGTGATGTATCCGATACCCATTCATATAGGGGGAGCCGGAATCTGGGGGCCCGCTTATTAAAGGGGGCTTCCAAATTCCGATAAGCCCCCCGTATGGATTTTGGGGGGGACCCCACGCCATTTTTTTTTTTACATTTTGGCATGGGGGTGTCCCCTGCAAATCCATACCAAACCAAAGGGTCTGGCATGGTCTTGGGGGGGGGACCCCACGCCGTTTATTTTGTGAATTTTTTTCATTCATTCAGCTTTCAGCAGGGAAGCCCGCTGACAGCTGATGACGCATCGGTTGCCGGCTTCCCGACCCGCTCCTTAGCAACCAGCTATTTAACAATGGATGTAAAAAAAATAAAAATACACACAAATCGCAGAAAGCGTAGCAAAAAAGCACTGCAGAAACACTCAAAAGTAACATGTATAGATGTGAATCAAGCCTAAGGTCTGATTACGCCTATGGAGGTTGTAGTTTGCATATCTTAGATGCATTTTTCAATACACGTTTTTGAAGTTGGAGTATATGGAACCAAAAACCAGAAAAAAAATCCCTGGCCCTTTCCATAAAATGCATACATGTGAACTTGACCCATAGGAAACCATGTTAAATGGACCGTAATGTGTTTTTACAAAACTGAAAACACACTAAAAAATGCATAGGTGTGAATCAGGCCTAATGCAGATCAATGCTGCTCAATGCACGTGGTGTAAGGCATGGTTCACACCTATGCAGGTTGCAGTTGATGCATATTCCATGTTTTTCAATACACCTTTTTCGATCCATTGAAGTCTACGAAACCAAAAACATAACCTGGTGGTCGCGGGCCCTTTCAATGAAATGCACAGATGTGAGCGTGGCCGATAGGAAACCATGTTAAATGGAGTGTAGTGCGTTTCTGCAAAACTGAAAATGCACTAAAAAATGCATAGATGTGAACCAGGCCTAAATGAGCCCTGGTTCAAGAGGAGACAATAACAAATAACCAGACCAATAGAGATTCACCCACAAACAGCCGAAACATACTACTGGTAGAAAGGTTTACAAAATGTCAGTACACCTGCTATTTTATTTTTGGTTGGTGCTTAACAGTTAAAGCTGAACTCAAAATAAAAAAAGCATGTGTACTCTTTTTCACTCTTGGTGTTATTTGTGTATTTCTTCCAGACCTGGGCAGTAATCCATTGTGAAACTTTACCTCTGTGCAGGAGCTTCCTGTAATACAGACCAGTCACTTCTGCTCTCTCTCCTCGTGCAGGGTGACTGGTCTTGTCTCCGCCTCCTTTTGTAGTTGTCTGCAGGCAGCCTGTAGTGGGTGGGGACTGATTGGCCCCTCCCACCACTCTGCTCTCCGAACAGGCTATGTCCAGCACAGTGATGACACCACTGATGTTTATACAATGTAATAATTGGTTCTGCAAAGGCGTTTGGTGCACATAAAGTTAAATCCTTTGAGGCTATTGAGAAAAATAATTAAAGGGTAACTCCACTTTCAAGAGAAAAAAAAAATAATATAGCGTATACTATTGCGACTCAAGTTATATTGTGGCTCAATGTTTTTCAAAATTACCTTTTCTTTTCAATCTGCAGCGCTGTCATTTTCTGTAAAATGCAATGTATATGTAATTTCCTGCTTGTGTGATTGGCTCACTAATTTTCCCAGAAGTTTGCACTAAGATACAAGTCAGATTTTTGGTACCCCCTGCAACAAAAATGTCATTTTTTGGGAGATACTCTCAAATGGAAATCATGTCTAAAGAGATGCAGACCCTGCCACTTTACTCATTAGAGCCCTGCAGCTGATTGATATTTATGAAACCACTCCCAAACGGATTCACCCGGCACATGGGCACAGACAAACAAACAGCTATATCTTCAGAATAATAAAATGTAGAAATCTGAAACAAAGTTTGTTAAAATCCCTGCAGTGTACATAGATCACCCAGAGGGGAATGTTTTTTTTCTCAACAAAAGTGGAGCTACTTGTTAAAGTTTTTGCACCATGGAGTTCAGCTTTAAAATGATTGTTTTTTTTAAATAACATACATGTCTTATAGAGCCCAGATCTCTCCATAAAAAGAGTACCTGTCACATGCCAATTGCTGCCACAAAGGATGTTTACATTCCTTGTGACAGCAATAAAAGTGAAAAAAAAATTAAGCACTTTCCGCCCGTGCTGTAACCGCCTTTTGGTTTCCAGTGCCGGGAGGGTGTCAGTAGATGTCCTCCCGGGATCACGCGCCCCCCTGCGGACTCGACTGATCACAGATTGGGGTAAAGGGCCAATCACAGCGCTTCTTTACTACGTGATCAGGGAGACAGTGTAAAAATAAAAATAAATAAATAATTGTAAAAAATGTTTTGAATGCCCCTGGTCCCGCACGCACGCAAACAGCGATCGTCCCACACATGTGGGGTATCACCGCAAACGTCAGATAATGGGCAGTAATTCTAGCACCAAACTGCCTGTGTAAATCTAAAGTGGCAGCCTGTAAAGACTTTTAAAGCATCGCCGTTGCACGGGCATGCGCATTTTTAAAGTGTGACATGTCTGGTATCTATTTACTCGGAGTACCATCATTTTTAAAAATTCTAAATGTGTATTTAAACAAAACAAAAAAAAAAAATCGCAATTGAAAAACTGCTGCGCAAATACCGTGTGACATAAAAATTTACAAAACCCACCAATTTATTCTCTAGGGTCTCTGCTTTAAAAAATATATATATAATGTTTGGGGGAGGGGGTTCCTAAGAAATTTTCTAGCAAAAAATACTGATTGTTATATGTAAACAAAAAGTGCCAGGAAAGACCTGGTCCTGACATGTAAAAAATGTATTTGTGCAGACATGTAATGTTTTTGAAAGATCCATTTTAAATAATAGGGTCGCTTATTGCCTACCTGCAACACATCCAATATTTGCTATTAATTATCGCAAATGTCAATTGCTCTAGCCCACAAAGTAATTCCTGAAATACTTGCAGGAGGGATAGCATTTCTGAAATATGTCACTGGAGGCTTTCGAACAGATAATAGGGTATTAAATTGCTCTAGCATTTCAGAGCCTATATTTCTGTAATGAGACCTGCATCCAGCTAACTTTGCTGATTAAGAAACAGCACTGTGAACTGAAGATTATTTAAACTGGTGGAAAGAGGCGAGGAAACACTGACAGGCGTGAGGCACGACAAATCAGACTCATTTCCCAACTAATGGAAACCTGGAATGAATTTGTGTGAAGACAGCTCTGTAATAAAACCCTCACAAAGGATGTCATTTAGCAAACCAAGGTGAAAGCCGATTGGAAATCTTCACCTTTACTTTCACCAAAATAAACAGATACATAAGGGCTTATACCAGGCCTGGCAGATCTGCAGAGTTGGGCAGCTAATGCTCCTAAAAATGACCTCTGGTGTCCAACTCTTTTCAACCTTTTATTTTATTTTGGCAGTGATGCACTCTAACCTTACAAAAAAGTGAGGTACTGCTTTATGGGGACTCTGTATTAAAAATAAAATGCATGTGTTGTACGTTAAGAGGGGGGGCTGACTTGAAATCATTCCAGGATTATTAAAAGAGAAGTATGTGAAAGCTGCATCTGAATGCTGCATCTGTCCCCCTCCTGCTCTAACACTGAGAACCGAGCGATCAAACACCGCTGATCACTTGGTTCTCAGAGCTCCATCAGCAGAGAGCTTGTGACTGTTAGTCACCACCTCTCTGCTCTGCCCCCTCCCCCCTGCACCCATTGGACAGTGGAGGGGGCGGGAGCCTGAGTTGGGTGCCGGTCTAGGCATGTGGGTGGATCCCAACCATGTGGTCGCGATCTTCTTGAAGCCTGGACCGGCTCAGCCCCCTGTCTGCTGAAAATGGGTCACAGGAGTACAGAACGAACTGCACTCCTGTGATCCACAGGAAAAGTATAGCCAAACAAGCTTTGACTGTACTTCTCCTTTTAGTGCTCATATGGGTCCCGGAAATCAGAAGCTCTGGAAGATTTTGGGAAGGAGTCTCCAACCCTGACTACAGGTACTTTGGTCCTGAATGGGTTAACCCACCTGTGTGAGAGAGCGCAAAAGGCAAGAATCATCCAGTAGGTGTCCATAAGATGTGGTGTGAAACAGGGCACAGTTATTGTGTCCTGGGGGCTGTGGGTTGAGATGCTGCTGGGCTCCTGTGACCCTTTTCTGGACCCTTGAAGCAGGTGGGAACTTTAAACTCCATAGTGAGACAGGTTTATGCTGGTGGTGAGCCGAATCCTTGTGTAGATCCATTGATGAACAATTGGATTGGGCACAACCAGCCTGTTGTTTTTTTACATTCAATTACTGCCGGCAGCCTCAGCCGCTATCAGTAATCATTGTCTTCTGCTGGTCGGGAAGGCTCCCCGCGCCCCCACCGGCAAAATACAATAGCGCTATGGGAGGCATTTCCCCATCAACACTGATAGTGTTAATGGAGTAATCAAGCAGTATTCTTTCCTACCACCTGTGGCGGAAGGAAAGAAAATCAAGCCATCTATGAGTAGCTTAGGTCACAACAATAGATGGACACAACCAAAGTAGCTCTAAACCACACCTTCAATCTCATTTCATTATTTGACCTCCATATTTGCAAACTACAGATTGCAATTAGCTTTTGTTTAAATAATTAGTCTTAGACCCCTTTCACACTGGGGCGTTTTTCAGGTGCTTTAGCGTTAAAAAAAGCGCCTGTAAAGCGCCTGTAAGAAGCCTCACCTGCAATCCCAATGTGAGAGCCCAAGTGCTTTCACACTGAGACCCCTTTCACACTGGGGCGTTTTTCAGGCGCTTTGGCGTTAAAAAAAGCACCTGTAAAGCGCCTGAAAGAAGCCTTATCTGCAATCTCAATGTGAAAGCCCGAGTGCTTTCACACTGGGGCGCTGCGCTGGCAGGGCGTCAAAAAAAGTCCTGCAAGCAGCTTCTTTACAGCGCTTTCGTGTTCTTGCCACCGGGCTGGGTGCGCCAATGGCCCGAGCCCTTTTAAACTGCCAGAGCCCAAAAAACACCTGAAAAACGCCCCAGTGTGAAAGGGGTCTAAAGCAGCGCTTTACCAGTTTTTCGGGCGCTGGCAGTGTGAAAGGGCTCAGGCTTTCACATTGGAATTGCAGATGAGGCTTCTTTCAGGCGCTTTACAGGCACTTTTTTTAAAGCTAAAGCGCCTGAAAAACGCCTGAAAAACGCCCCAGTGTGAAAGGGGTCTAATGCCGCGTACACACGGTCGGACTTTCCGGCATACTTGGTCCGGCGGACCAGAGTGTGCCGGACAATCCGCCCGTGTGTGGGCGGCGGCGGACTTTTCCGGCAGACTTCTTCCCAAAAGCCCGCCGGACCTAGATTTGAAAAAAAGTTTCAAATCTTTCCGTCGGACTCAGTTTCGGGCGGAAAGTCCGCTCGTGTGTGTGCTGGTCCGACGGAAAGCCCGCTCGTGTGTAGGCTGGTCCGACAGACCAAATACGACACGAGGGCAGGGTATTGCATCTCGCGCTCGCTGCAATAGGAAAAACAAATCTTCCTATTGCGGCGAGCGCGGGGCATACCAGGCCCTTAGGTCTGGTATGGATTATAAAGGGAACCCCGCTACGCCGAAAAAACGGCGTGGGGTCCCCCTAAAATCCATACCAGACCCCGATCCGAGCACGCAGCCTGGCCGGTCAGGAAAGGGGGTGGGGACGAGCGAGCGCCCCCGCCCCCCCCTCCTGAACCGTACCAGGCCACATGCCCTCAACATGGGGGGGTGGGTGCTTTGGGGGAGGGGGGCGCCCTGCGGGGCCCCCCCACCTCAAAGCATCTTGTCCCCATGTTGATGAGGACAAGGGCCTCTTCCCGACAACCCTGGCCGTTGGTTGTCGGGGTCTGCGGGCGGGGGGCTTATCGGAATCTGGGAGCCCCCTTTAATAAGGGGGCCCCCAGATCCCGGCACCCCACCCTATGTGAATGAGTATGGGGTACATGGTCCCCCTACCCCTTCACCTAGGGAAAAATTGTAAGTAATAAAACACACTACACAGGTTTTTAAAATATTTTATTAAACAGCTCCGGGGGTGGGGATCTTCCTCCGGCTTCGGGGGTCTTCTTCCGGCTTCGGGGGTCCCTCCGCTTCATCTTCTCCCGGCGTCCGGTTGGTTCTTCTCCGCTCTCTTCTCCCGGTGTTCCAGTTCTTCGGCCGGCTCCTCTGCTGTGTTCAGGTAGCTCTCTTGCCAGCAGAGGTCCGGACTTCTGAGCTGCTGGGCTTCTTCTCTTCTCTTCTCTTCTCCAGATGTTGACACGACGCTCTCTCCTGCTGGACTGGTCTCCGAGGGCTGCGTTGTGACTTATATAGGCGGAGACCCCGCCCCCTTTTGATGTCACAGTCCCTGGGCATGCTGGGACTGTGACGTTTTAGGGGGCGTGGTCGACCACGCCCCCTAAAACGTCACAGTCCCAGCATGCCCAGGGACTGTGACATCAAAAGGGGGCAGGGTCTCCGCCTATATAAGTCACAACGCAGCCCTCGGAGACCAGTCCAGCAGGAGAGAGCGTCGTGTCAACATCTGGGGGAAGAGAAGAGAAGAGAAGACAAGAAGCCCAGAAGCCCAGAAGTCCGGACCTCCACTGGCAATAGAGCTACATGAAGACAGCGGAGGGACCGGCCGAAGACCTGGGACACCGGGAGAAGAGGCCGGAGAGCGGAGAAGAACCAACCGGACGCCGGGAGAAGATGAACCGGAGGGACCCCCGAAGACGGAAGAAGACCCCCGAAGCCGGAGGAAGATCCCCCCCCCACCCGGAGCTGTTTAATAAATTATTTTAAAACCCTGTGTTGTGTTTTATTATTGACACTTTACCTAGGTGAATGGGTAGGGGTACCATGTACCCCATACTCATTCACATAGGGTGGGGGGGCCGGGATCTGGGGGCCCTCTTATTATAGGGGGCTCCCGGATTCCGATAAGCCACCCGCCCGCAGACCCCGACAACCAACGGCCAGGGTTGTCGGGAAGAGGCCCTTGTCCTCATCAACATGGGGACAAGGTGCTTTGTGGTGGGGGGGGCACCGTAAGGCGCCCCCTCCCCCAAAGCACCCCCCCATGTTGAGGGCATGCGGCCTGGTACGGTTCAGGAGGGGGGGGCGCTCGCTCGTCCCCACCCCCTTTCCTGACCGGCCAGGCTGCGTGCTCGGATCGGGGTCTGGTATGGATTTTAGGGGGGACCCCACGCCGTTTTTTCGGCGTAGGGGCTTCCCTTTATAATCCATACCAGACCTAAGGGCCTGGTATGCCCCGCAACGGGGCTCGCAAGGTGTCAATCTCGCCGATAAAAGCGGCAAGATTGACATCCTTTGCTAGTCCCGTCGCACCTGAGTCACGTTCAAAATGAACGGACTTGGCCGTGTGTGGGCAAGTCCGTTCATTCTGAAAGTCCGCCGGAACTCCGGCGAAAGTCCGTCGGAAAGACGGGCGGACTTAGCCCGCCGGAAAGTCCCGGCGTGTGTGGGCAAGTCCGTCCGTTTTAAAGTCCGGCGCACCTGGCGGACAAAGTCCGTCGGAAAGTGTGCCGGACCAAGTATGCCGGAAAGTCCGACCGTGTGTACGCGGCATTAGAGTTCACTCCAGCACTGTGAATGTTTAATGGGTCATCAATAAAGACACAAGAATGGGTTATCAGCTTAAGCCCATTATGTTTGTCTATTGTTAGTACACATTTAGGCTGAATGTCGGGCGACAGTGCCCAGTTCAATAAAAAATGGCCGGCATTCAACCGTGTGTGTGGCAGCTGGCTTCTGTTAGACAAGCATGCTGGAAAACCAGCAGCCAACCGGCTCCAGATCAGCGCTCTCTGCCAATGGCGGAGAGCATTGACCGGAGTGTTCTGGCGGAGGAGCAGCCCCCCTATCAGAACACAATAGCCCAGCGGGGGGAGATTACTGTACTAACATCGGATTGTTAGTACAAAGTTTCCAACTGGAGCTGTCAGTCTTTTTTCATTCAACCAGTTGGTTGAACGGAATAAAAAAAATAGTAGTGTGTACGAGGTTTAGATGAGGACCAGATCAAATTTTATGGCAAATTACTGCAGAAAATTCAGTTAATTCCAAGGGGCTCACATACCATTTCTTGTCAAGGTTTATCAGGAGAGCAGCCCAGGGTGACAACCATAGCTCCATCCATAGGTATCATGGAGGAGTGAAGTAGCCACTCTGGAACAGGAACGGTTGTTTGCAGGATTACCAGGTGAAAATAAAGCAAAAGAAGTTTAAGAAAGACGAATGCAGACAGAACACTAAGGACTATTCGGCTATTGGTTGGGGTTGCACCGATACCTTTTCTTTTACCGTCCAGTACAAGTACCGATACTTTCAGTCAAGTACTCGCCAATACAGATTACCAATACCTTTGTGGTGCGATTTGAGCCGACAGAAAATAAATGGGCTCAAATTGCACTGTAAAGAATTGCATGGGATTTGAACAGAAATGTGGTGTGATTCCTATCTGAATTGCATGCGATTTTCCGTGCCGCTCCTGTGTGAACTCAGGCTGAAATCACTATGACAAGTTTAGATACACTTTTAGGCCCCTTTCACACCAGCAGACCGATCGGGTCTGCCTGTCCATTTTCAAGGCGGACCCGATCCGACCACCCATTGTTCTCTATGGAGCGGCAGATGTCAGCAGACATGTTTCCACTGACACCCGCCGGCATCCGATCCAATCCGCTAAAAACACACAGATAAGGATACGTTCCCCATCCATCTGGCAGATCGGATCGGATGACAGTTGGATGGAAACGGACAGGCAGCCAAAACAAAATTGAACCAAACCCTTTATAATTTCCATTTGTTTCACAAAAGCCTAAAATATGCTGTGTTGTTCCTTACTGTCTGTGATTTTTCACATTTTTTTCAATCACATTGTTTTTCAAATTGCTTTATTACACAGGTGTGCTGATACTATCTATATTTTCTATGAAAGATTTTTAATTTTAAAAATATTGCTAGCTTCTGTCCGACATGACCACTGTTTACACTTTGTGCGTCTCAGGCCCTACATGCAGAAACGCATCTCACCTGCATGGTGTGAACGGAGCTCTAGGGCTCGTTCACATGTGTGGCAGAGACGACTGTTCCTCTGAAAAGAGATCCACACTTAGATTGCTTTTCAGAAGTGTATGACAGATGTGAGGATATATGACTTAACCCCATAATTGTCATACTACTGTACTGCAATAGCGTGCAATTGCAGAAGTGCAGCAGTTGTGTTTGGCAGTGGCACCCCCGTCACAGCATACAGTGGGGAAAATAATTATTTGATCCCCTGCAGATTTTGTAAGTTTGCCCACTTACAAAGAACTTAAGGGTCTATAATTTTTATCATAGGTGTATTTTATTTGATGGGATAGAATATCAATCAAAAAAAATAAGTAAAATAAGTTTTATATCGGCATATAACACGCAGAGGGAAGTTTCAGGGGGAAAAAAAACTTTTTTTAAAAAATAAACCACTTTGAAGCAAAATAATGATCAGAGCATCAATGCAGCCTGATTAGAGCCCATCTGCAGCTTCAGTGCAGCCTGATCTGTGCCCATATGCAGTCTAATCAGTGCCCATCTGCAGCCTAATCAGTGCCCATCTGCAGCATCGCTCCTCACTGCAGCTTGATCAGTGTCCATCTGCAGACTTGCCGAGGGGAAGGAGGGGACGAGCGCTGCTGAAATAGAGCTGGATCTCCTGTGTGCTCGGCTCAGCGTCACGCCCAGTGCCGCCCCTTGGCCCGGATCCTATGATAGACGTGACGCCAGTCCAATGTCAGGACGTCAATGTTAGGAGAAGTCCAGGGGGTGGGACTGCGAGCAGAGCCCAGCACACAGGAGATCTGGCTCTATTTCGGCAGTGCTCGTCCCCTCCTTCCCCTCGGTGGCAGCCTATATCGGCGTATAACACGCACACAGGTTTTTCCCCTAATTTTAAGGTGTAAAAAGTGCGTGTTATACGCCAATAAATACGGTATTTGATCCCCAAGCAAAACATGACTTAGTACTTGGTGGGGAAATTCTTGTTGGCAGGCACAGAGGTAAGAGTGTCTTGTAGTTGGTGACCAGGTTTGCACACATCTCAGGAGGGATTTTGGTCCACTCTTCTTTACAGATCTTCTCTAAATCCTTAAGGTTTCTTGGCTGTTGCTTGGAAACTCAAAGTTTCAGCTACCTTCATAAATTTTCTATAGGATTAAGGTCTGCAGACTGGCTAGGCCACTCCATGACTTTAATGTGCTTCTTCTCAAGCCATTCTTTTTTTGCCTTAGAGATATGTTTTGGCTCATTGTCATTCCACGACCACTCTTCAGTGTTCTGGGGAAGAAGATTCTCATGCACGATTTTACAATACATGGCCCTGTCAATTGGCCCCTCAATGTGGCAAAGCCGGTGTGACAGACCTAGCCGGGAGAGAGACTTTTGGAGGGGACTGAATGCTAGCCTCTTGCCGATCGATCGTGGGCCCTGGCATTTGGGGGAATGGTGCCCTTTGTGAGCTGTATGCCTGGGGACCCTTGAGGTAGTATTACTGTGGATTCGGGTCCTGGTCCCCCAGGACACACAGACTCTGGGGACCCTGGATTTGCCATTTTGGAATAGTGACTGATTCATACCGTTGGGACTCCTACTGTTAAATGCTAATGTCATCAATTCCAGCTACCTGTCTGTTGTCTGCTAAAATGTGTATTGTAAATAAGTCTCTAGTATGGGATCTAAGAGTCATTAGATCCCCATTGTTGTTTGTGTTAATTAACTCTGCTATTGTGATAATGTTGATTTGGGGGTTCTAAGCTACAAGACGGCCAGTCTGCCTAAAGGTCATGTCTGAGTCATCTAGGCTGTCTAAAGGGATTAGTTAATTAGCCCATGTTAATTAGGTTAATTAGGTTACAGGTGTATGTTCAGAGTAATATGAGCCAGAGGTATGTACCTCCACTGTTAGTGTATAAAAGAGCCTGTATTTTTGAATAAAAGAGATTCCTGTTTGAACTTACATACAGCCTGCCTGGTGTTTGTTCTGAGCTATCACAACTGGGTTAGAAGAGCACATAGCTGTAGTTCTAATCCCGGAGCATTGGATGACTGAACCATCAGATGTTGCGATCCGCATTCTGATTCTATAGCAGCAGAGGAGTGTCGGGAGAGTGGAACCGAGCGAGCAAGGGGCTCGTTACAGCCAGTCTGTACCTTTAGCAGAGAAACAGCTCCAAAGCCTAGTGTTTCCACCTCTGTGCTTGACTGTAGGGATGGTGTTCTTAGGGTCATAGTCAGCATTTTTCTTCCTCCAAACACGGTAAGTCGAGTTCATGCCAAAGAGCTCAATTTTGGTCTCATCTGATCACAGCACTTTCTCCCAATACTTATGTGAACCATTTAGATGTTCATTGGTAAACTTCAGACGGGCCTGTATATGTGCCTTCTTGAGGAGGAGGACCTTGCAGGCGCTGCAGGATTTCAATCTATTGCAGCGTATTGTGTTACCAATGATTTGTTTTGGCGACTGTGGTCCCAACTGCCTTGAGATCATTTACAAGCTCCTCCCATGTAGTTCTGGGCTGATTCCTCACTTTTCTCATGATCATTCTTACCCCATGAGGCAAAATCTTACATGGAGCTCCAGACTGAGGGCGATTGATGGCTATTTTGTATTTTTTTTCAATTTAATAATCGCTCCAACAGTTGTCTCCTTCTCACCAAGCTTCTTTCCGAGTGTCTTGCAGCCCATTCCAGCCTTGTGCAGGTCTACAATCTTGTCCCTGACGTCCTTTGACAGCTCTTTGGCCTTGCTCATGATGGTGGGTTTGAATGAATGGAAGAAAGAGATTCTGTAGACAGGTGTCTTTTATACACATAACGAGTTGTCCTTAGGAACACCTTCTTAAATTGACAGGACTAATCTGTGTACCACATGAGCACACACTGTAGCCAGAATTATTGTTGGTTGGTAGGGGATCAAATACTTATTTAACTCACTGAACTGCAATTCAACTTATAACATTTGTATCATGTGTTTTTTCTAGACTTTGAGTTGATATTCTGTCTCTATCATTTAAAATACACCTATGATAAAAATTATAGACCCTTCATTTCTTTGTAAGTGGGCAAACTTACAAAAGCTGCAGGGGATCAAATAATTATTTTCCCCACTGTATGTACAGCCGTGGGTGCCTGTATGTTAGTGTTTAGGCTTGTGGTCAGGGGGCAGTAATACTGAGTCTCAACGACCTGGTTGTACTACCCCCTGGCCATATCTGTGAACGAAACCTTAGGGCTCCATCACACCAAAAGGTGCATCCAAGTGTGCAAGTTTACTTGCACGTTGCGGCGTGTCGAGTTTTCGGCAACCTATTAATTTCAATGGGCTGCCCGATGCGCTGGAACACCCAAGAAAATTGCACTACCCCAAACCGCATGGCCTTTGGTGGCCATGAATGCACACGTTTGCTAGATAATTGGGAATGCCACTGGGAATTAATGGCACTCGTGCGTGTCAGCGGTAAGCAACATCTATCTGTGTGGTGACCTAGTGTCAGCAAACCCTTAGGCTGCACTCACACCTGAGCGTCACGTTTTTATGTGCATTTTTGAACATTGTTGGACAGGGTTTTTTTATTTAGAATGTTTTTTTGGGAGGAAAAACATGGACTTTGTAGGCACCAATGGTAATCAACACGGATGAACAAACTGGATAGTGATAATAAAAAAAGCTCTACATGTTTCGCGTGGGCTGCTTCTTCAGGAGCCTAAATACATTTTTCCATACCAGAGGTCAGAATAAGAAATACTGATGGCAATCTCACGGCATGGATACTAGTACTAGATAGAAGGGGGGGGGGGGCAACTGAGAATAGCAAGGTTAATGGATGCTGTTCCATATAATCATAGTAAGATAGATAATTGGTAACTCAAAAAAACATTATCTGTAAAACGTTATACACTGACATTAAAGCCTTCCGCAGAAAGGTAGGATGTACCGATGGTATGCCTTCAAATAAGGTCACATCTAGACAGACTAGGGGGTGTATTTGAAAGAAATGCTAGACCCAACCGCAGGAGCGTGGAGGAGCTTTGCCATTTTTATCTAGCCAATAGAGAAAAATATCTCCAAGTTTCATCATTTGTTGCAATGTTTTTCAGCTTTTTCATCTGCTTTTATTTATTATTTATTTATTAATGTCTGTACTTTTTTTTGTAAGGGGTTAAAGGCTAGGGTTATGGGTTAAATTATTTATTTATTATTATTTATTAATTTACTTATTATTTATTTTGTTAGGTTAGGGGTTAGGATTGGGGTTAAGGATTAGGGTTAAGGGTTGGGGTCAGGAGTTTTTTTTATGCGTTTTTATGTATTATTTATTTATGTATTTTATTATTATCATTATTATTTATTTTCATTTAATTATTGCATTTGAGCAGATAAATGCTCAAAAACACGCACTAAAATGCTGAAAAACGCTTGACTCAAGCATTTTCATGCAATTTTTTGGAACAAAAAAGCTTTAAAAAAACGCACCAATTCAAGCTACAAAAAAAGTTCCAGAACTTTTTTGAGCTTCAGGCTACTTGCAATGGAGATGTAAATGAACTCTATAGATAATAATTGATTTTTTTTCTCCTCCAGTGTTTTGGAGCTTTGAGCTTCAAGCTACAAAACGCTGAGGTGTGAATGGGGCCTTACGGTGAGATTCTAAAGGTGTCTATACATTTTGCATAATGTGATAATTATTTCTCTAAACTGAAGATTTTGATATGGAAATTATCATGAGATAAAATAACAAACATACGTAAAACAACTATGAGTAAGCGCTCCGTAGAGCGTGAAACGCGTTAGCTGATTATCTGTACACTCTATCCATGTTGCTTTGTATGATTTGTTCCTGATTTTACCATAAAGAAATTTTGTTGGATTATATTCTCCTGGTGTGCGGCTGTCCGGACTTTTTTCTTCCCTCACAATATGTAAAATAACTTGTGTGGCTTTTTGAATGTTGATGCTTTGAAGTGCAACTAAAGACAAAACTTATTTTTTTCAATTTTGGATAGAGCGAGAAAGGGTTAGTACATTGTCCGGGTTTTTAATTGCTGTATCCCGGTTTGGAAGATTTATTCTCATTTTATATCCTGCTGAACCAGAAAAGAAATCGAGGGGAAAGATTACACTTTGAGCCCTGGTTCACACTGATGCGATTTGACATGCCAAATCCCATGCCAAATCGGCGGCAATTGCCGGCAATGGCAGCATCCGAATTGGTGCGACGCAGCATTTGCAGCACCGCACTGATTCCCAAAAGTGGTTTCTGTACTACTTTTGGCGATTTAGGGGTGCGATTCCCATTGACATCTGTGCAGAAACCCACACAGATGTCTCTGAAATCGCCCCCGAAATGAGGACTGACATGCGGGAGTGAAACCGTGCGAGTTCAGTTGAACTCGCAAGATTTCATTCCCGCAGTCAGTGTGAACCTAGATGTCAATGCACCCGGAGTACAGAGACAATCTCAGAATATTGACACTTAAACTAGTCATACATGGTTCAGTTTTTTTCGTTCAGCCAGAGGGCTGAAGAAGAATAACTGAACCAATTCCCCCATCAACACATTCAACACATCAACACATTCAAGGTTAATGGAGGAATCCTCCCCACTGCATTATCTTATTCTGACAGTGGGGAAACTTCCCTGCAGCCAGAATACACAGATCAGTGCTGCAGCCGCTGATCGAGTGGCTTTTATCTGATAGGGCAGTCTCATAAAAGTCGATCAGTAGATTGATTTCTGTTCAACTGCAATGGCCACGCATGGATCGGAATTTGCCTGGTCCCTGCTGAACCAGCCAAATTTCAATCCATCTAAGGCCACCTTTAGGGCGTATCCCACACTAGGCACAGTTCGCAATTGTTCCTCTTCCCTGTTTTTAAACTGATCTGTGCTCACATTGTCAAAAAAACAACAAACAAACATTCCCAGCTCACATACCAGCCAGTCTACAACAAACCGAAATAACCCTGTCTAACAGTTCATGTTAAAACAAGGGATTTAGTTTGCACACATTTGCAAATATATGCGTAAGCTATAGAGGCCATGTCATGACACCCTAGTGTACTGCAGTCCTACCTCCATAAATTTTGAATTTGAGAGACAACGACCCTAAACATACAGCCAGAGCTGCAATTGAATGATTTAGGTCAAAGCATATTCATGGGTTAGAATGGCCCAGTCAAAGTCCAGACCTAAATCCAATTGAGAATCTGTGGCAAGACTTGAAAATTACTGTTCACAGACGCTCTCCATCCAATCTGACAGAGCTTGAGCTATTTTGAAGAAGAATGGGCAAAAATTTCACTCTGTAAATGTGCAAAACTGGTAGAGACATCCCCAAAAGACTTGCAGCTGTAATTGTTGCAGCGAAAGGTGGTTCTACAAAGTATTGACACCGGGGGGCTGAACAGGAGCGGCCGAGCCATAAGGGGAGCAGGGGCGCAGCCCCCCTAGTTTGAATGCGTGGATGCATGTGCAGGGCACCATACTCATAGGTTTCTATGAGTTGTTTTTTTTTCTAGCCACATGATTAGAGCCTGAGGCTCTTATTGGCTTGAAAAAGGTTGGGCTCAGGGTACAGTGCTCTGTGCCCCAAGCCAAACCTTTTTCTGTGGGTATAGGATTGGGTATATGGGATTGTATGATTTTCTTTTTTTTTTTTTTTTATTGGTTGAACTAGATGGACTTGTGTCTTTTTCAACCTGACTAACTATGTAACTATGCAATAAAAAAAAGTTTTAAAAATCCAATTTCTTCATACATTTAGGCCAAAATGTATTCTGCTATATGTCTTTGGTAAAAAAAAATCCTAATGAGTGTATATTTATTGGTTGGCATGAAAGTTATAGTGTCTAAAAACTATGAGATACTGTATATACTGGCCTTTTTATTTATTTATTTTCTATACTAGTAATGGCAGCAACTTATAGCGTGACAGTGGCCAATCTGACACTAACTGACATTATGTGGGAACTGGCTAATTGTCACTGACATCTCCAGTGATACTAATGCAGTGAACAGTGCTAATAATATATGCTGACACTGGCTGGGAAGGGGTTAACATCTGGGGCAATCAAATTGTTAAATGTGTGCCCAACAATGTTTACTTTGTGTAACATGTGCTGATTTTACTTTGCGATGTGGCAGTTTTATTCCCTGTTTTGCAGGGAAACAAAAACCGGCACATCGCTGTTGTCAGAAAAGAGCTTTGTGTTGTTTACATACACAAAGCTCTCTTCTGTAACTCACTCCAACGATCGGCGGGTACTGGCCATAAATCATTGGCCGGGATCGGCATGTGCTGGAGCCCTTGACAGCACAGCCAGGAATGAGCGCATGCCCCCTACCCGGAAATGCAGAATCACGTATATACAGTATATATATACACGTGATTCTGCACAGCTGGCCTGCACTTTAGCAGTAAAGTTACAGTGCGCAGTCAGCAAGCCCACCCCTCCTTAAAGGTATAGGGATGCACTGGACACCCAGCAATAGCACAATGGCATCAGTAAATAGATAGAAGGGTAGATTAAATTTACTTGTTTCAACCTTGCTTTTACACTTCTTCACTTGTTTCCTGGTTTCTGGACAAAATTATGTCATACCCAGGAGTCCTTCCCAGAAATCCTTCTGAATTAGTTTTTTCTTTCATCTTGTGGAGGAGAGGAGGGGGCTTTCTTAGCTAAACACACACCCTGCCCGCATGCCTAAGCTAAGGGCAGAGGGATTCCAGGAAGAAAATGCTGCATGAATCATCTGCCCTTACTCAAGATGGCTGTGGCTAAAAGTGCATCCTGCCCACCACCGCTAGATGTCCGGCCTGTCAGTGCCCATGATTAATTCACGGGCACCCACCCCGCGGACATTTTCGCTGCTGTCCTCTTCTTTGGACAGCGGCAGGCGGTATCACAGGGCTGGATAGGGGCGGGAACTGCTGGTGATTGGTTTCCGGGCGATCCCAGCAACCAATCATCAACCCGATTAATGTGAAAAGTTAACCAGTAGTTCCCGCCCCTATCCAGCCCTGTGATATCGATCTCTGCTCTGCTCGCTGTACACCTGTGTATGGTAGGAGAGTTCTACCTACACAGTATGTGTGTGTGGGGTGGAGGGGGGCAGAGGACACTATGGTAGGGACAGAGGACACTATGGGGTGTACAGAGGACACTATGGGGGGTACAGAGAACACTATGGGGGGGTACAGAGAACACTATGGGGGGGTACAGAGGATACTGTGTGGGGTGAAGGGGGGCAGAGGACACTATGGGGGGGTACAGAGGACACTATGGGGGGTACAGAAAACACTTATGGGGGTACAGAGGGCACTATGGGGGGTACAGAGGATACTATGGGGGGTACAGAGGATACTATGGGGGGGACAGAAGACAGTATGGGGGGTACAGAGGACACTACAGGGGGGGTGAAGGGGACAGAAGACACTGCTTTGGGGGACCCTTTCCCCCCTTCACCCCTAGAGACCTGGGCCCCATCACCCCTGGGGACAGGGGCCCCTTCTTACCTGGAAACCGATCACCACCGGGGACAGGGACTCCTTCTCACCTGGGAACAGGGACCTCATCACCCCTGGGGACAGGGACCCCTTCTCCCCTGGGGACAGGGACCCTTTACCTGGGGACAGGGACCTCATCACCCCTGGGGACAGGGACCCCATCACCCCTGGGGACAGGGAGCCCTTCTCAGCTGGAGACAGGGACCCCTTCTCCCATGGGGACAGGGACCCCATCACCCCTGGGGACAGGGACCCCATCTCCAGATCATGATGGCTGTCAGGCCTGGCGTCAGCCACCCTTGGGTGCCAGGGTGGGGGAGGGGGCAGTGAAATCCAAATCCCCAGCCACATGCTCCCTCAGGGTGAATTGGCTTTGTATTAGTGAAGCACCTTAAAGTGAGGTAAACCTGTACTGTTATTATTACTGTGTTAGGATTATTATCTTCATTTATTAGCAGGTGAATGTGCCCTCCATGTAGTCACATACATTGAATCCGACCCTTAAGTGGAAAAAGTTTGCTGACCCCTGTTTTTTTTTCCACTTTAAAGTGGAAGTAAACTCCCATGCATGAATTTTACCTATAGGTAAGCCTATAATAAGGCTTACCTATAGGTACTGTATATATCTCCTAAATGTGCACCGTTTAGGAGATATTTACTGTAGATGCAGACGGTGACGTCACCGACGCATGCGCTCTGAAGGAACGGCCACCCATGCTGTTCCTTCAGAGTCCTGTGCCGTAAATGGCAGCTCCCACGGGAGTGACATCATCGTGGCTCTGGCTGGATGTCCGCAAACCCAGAAAGAAGACGATGGAAGCGTCTTTAGCGGTGACAACGCGTCATTGGAGGGTTTCGTTCTAAAGTAAGTTTCACATAATATGCTAGTATGCGATGCACACTAGCACTTTAGGACATTGCCTTACAGGTTTAAAAAAAAAAGCCAGCGCTTTACTACCGCTTTAACATTCACACTATACAAAAAGAAAAAACTGACTTTCTGTGTTTTCTAGTTGCTAGAATGTTCAGCTACATCACAGATCACTAGTATGTCTCCAGATATTGAAAGGGCTGCCTTGTTCTCACCTCATAATGAGCAAGCTCTATACGCATGAGTAGGAAGCTTTGTATTTTTGTATATAAAACAAGCTTGGCGGTTAATAATACGCACTGACTGTGCCATTACAAGGCAGGTTGATGCGGGACACGTGTATAATAGGGAGCCTCCTGGGCGCAGCTAGGCCTCATATTGATCGATACTCTCAGATATTTAGAAAAATTCACTCATCTTCTGGGCTCCCTGCAGACCACCCACAAGATACATGACTGAACATTACTATCAAAGCTTACTAATGACCACTATTAAAAGTAAGAGCTCTCTGGGGAAGCCCTGTAACTACACGTTTACTGAGAACAAGGTACACGCCGCTGGTACAGCCATTAATCACATGGACAGCACACACTCTCCGCAAAGGGAAGGAAGCATGCATGACATAGTTATACTAATATAACTCCATAACCATATATCTTTTTCTGTGGATAGTGGCAAACTAAGGTTTACAGATTTTATTACAGTAAATAAATCTTCAGGTTTCCAAAATGTGTGAGACATGCTGACGGGCTAGAACCCAAGTATGAGCTGGTAATCCTGTCATGACAGACATGTCAACCCGGACCAAATATTTTTAGGGTGATAAGTTATGCCTCGTTTCCACTGAGCGGATCGGTTCGGTTCGGTACGGTACGCTATTTTGGGTGTTTCCATTATGAAAGCAGGCCCATACAACCGAACCGTTCCATTCAGGGTCCTGCTTCAGATGTGGGGCCATAGAAAATGGAACGGTTCGGTTAGGGCGGAGCTACGACACATTCCACTGATTGGTGGATGTGTAACGCCATGCTAGGCATTTTTTCTAAACCCACGTATGGCCCCTGTCAGTCCGACTTGCAGTGGAAACGCTCGTCTGAATAGGCCGGACCATTCTAGGCCTTCCAAACCGATCCGACCCGAACCGATCCGCTCGGTGGAAACGAGGCATTAGAGGCACACATACACATAAGGCCTCTTGCACACGGCTGTGTACATACACGTGGGTGTATTTCTCTGCTGTAAGTGACAGGTGGAGCGCACAGCCGCATACAGTGGCCTGTACAAATCAATGATAAGCTGAATGAAGTCACTGCAGTATGGGTATTAATGGAAATCCCTGAATAAGGCATTGTGTGAATCCTGGCATGCATGTAAACAATGGGGTTTGAGTATATACCCATACAGCTGCAACTTCGGCTAGCCTTTCATTGATTTGTATGGATTACTGTACGAAGCTGTGTTCTCTCCCTGCTGATAAATACGCCCAAATGCATGGCCCTCTTGCAGCTGTGTGCAATAGGCCTGAAGCCTCATGCACACGATCGGATTTTCCGAGGGGAAATGTGTAATGTGTCAGGCTGTTGGTGGAAAATCCGACCCTGTGTATGCTCCATCGGACAATTGTTGGCCAACTTTCCGCGGACAAATGTTGAATGGGAGGTTTATACATTTTCCGCAGACAAATGTCTGTTGTCGGATTTTCAGAGCGTGTGTACACAAGTTCGTCGGACAAATGTCCAAAGTACAAACACGCATGCTTGGAAGCAAGGACGAGCCAGAAGCAGTCGGTGTTGTAAACTAGCGTTCGTAATGGAGAATTAACAATTAACATTCGTGACGTGGCAAAATTATGAAATCTCGAAATGCAGTGCATATGCTCTTCTTCTTTAATGGGATAATAATGAAGCTGCTTTGCTGGTGATACTGATGGAGTTATTGTAAAGGAATTTTCAAAGGTTTTTTTTCTTCTAGTAATTTCAAGATAAATATTATTATGCTTTTTTTTTTTTACCACAACACCAGTCGCCTCCCGTTCTGTACAATGGAACCGTTCTAATAGGAGCGACGCAAGTCGCTCCGACTTAGAAAAAGGTTCCTGTACTTCTTTGGGTGCGACTTGAGGCGACTTGCATAGACTTCTATACAGAAGTCGTTTTGCAAGTCGCCATGGAATTCGTGTGCAGGTCGCCTCGGTGAGGCGACCTGCAAGTCATGCCGCCCCTGTGTGAACCGCCCCTTAAGATCAAAGATACAAATATGTTGGTGTCCCTTGTCAGATTTACATTGTGTTTTTTAAAATGTAACTGCTACTCCCAAACTGTCATTTGAAGTAAAAAACATAGCGAGTATTATTCTCCACAATTTTTTTATTGTGCATTAAAAAAAAGAAAACAAATAAAATTAGACATGCTATCTGCCAATAGAACTTAACCAAAAAGTGCATTCTATGCATCCAAAAATATAGAAAATATACAAAATCAAATCATTATTCAAACAAAAAAATAATGTCAAAGCAATAACTCCAAGGTCAATAATAAATAACACGTTATCTCCTCCGATTCCGCAACATGGCTGGCTGACGAACGGCCGTTCAGAAACGAACTGAAAAGTGCGAAATGAAAAGTGCGAAACAACACTCACCAAACTTCTACTCACACGAAATTAGCAGAAGGAGCCCAAAGGGTGGCGCTAAAGAGCTGAAAAACAACGTAGTACGTCACTACGTTCATAATTGTTGGCCAACAATTGTGTGGCCATGTGTATGCAAGACAAGTTTGGGCCAACGCCCGTCGGACAAAATTCCACGGTATTGTTGGCCAACAATCGTGTGTATGAGACTTAAAGCAGACTTTCAGCTCCTTTTCTACATTACTTAATCCCACTGTTTACCCCACATTGCCCAAATTGCAAATAAATGTATATCATTTTTTACAAATACCTCTTTTTTCTTGGTTGCCCTTTGCTTCCTCCTTTCATCCCTAGGCAAGCATGACATTGGGAAGTACCAATCCCACATATACACCCCTGCAATGCTTACCTTGCCAATATTATGACTACGTGTAAATAAAACTTTTTTGCCGATAGAACATGGGGTGCCTCTGCATTGTGCTACAGCATTGGTGGGGAATTATTTAGTTTACACTTTGCCATAACAATGGCAATAAAAGTGTCGCCAAACCACGCCTGTGCATCCAGGGCTCCAGAGGGAATCATTTCACTTACATCAGGCCACTATGGCTACCGTGTAAACCAAAGGATTTTCTGCTAGAGTGCTGGGTGAGCATGTGTGGGACTGGTGGTAAACCCAGCTCTCCAACAGCAACGTAAGCACTGCAGGAGTGACGGTGCCCTCACTACGGCAACATGTAAACTAAATTATTCCCTGCTAGAGCGCTGGGTATGCATGTGCAGGTTTGGCACAGCTAGCTCAGGATATACCCCTACCCAAGATGGTGGCAGAAAGGAGACGAGAGACTTGAAAAGTTTACTAGAATGCAAGATAAGGTGGCCCTGCATGGAAAGGTAAATATGTGTTTTACAATTGCCATTTCAATAAAATCTTTAACTGTGCCTTTAAAGAGACAATTTTCCCCACCAGAGCTCCCTCACTTCACTAATGGACAAATAAAGAGAACCATTTAACCACCGATTCAGAAACTGGCATGTAAGATGTACCCAGGACCTTGGAGCTCTCCGGGACTGACTCCAAAACTGCTATCTTCTGCAACCAGGTATGTGCAGCTCAGCTGACATCCCAGCACAGTGCCGGGACGCCTGAACCCTTGCGCATCCTGCAGTAGCCAAAAACCAGCACCTGAAAAAAGCTGAGAAGAAGATGTTGGCACCAGTGAGGGACGTTGTGGGTATAGGACTGTTGAAGCAGAGGTAAGTATTGTGGACTGCAATTTAAGGGGGAGAAGTCAGAGGGGCAGTAAAACAGCAACTCAACTACCTATATTCACCCCCCCTTCCCTGGACTGCAATTCTAAACAAGCCCTTATAGAGTAATGCCGCGTACACACGGTCGGACTTTTCGTCTACAAAAGTCCGACGGACGCCGACGGACTAAAGCTGGCTGACAATCCGATCGTGTGTGGGCTTCCCCGGACTTTCAGCGGACTTTCACAGCCTCAAATCTGACGGACTTTAGATTTGAAACATGCTTCAAATCTTTACGTCGTAACTACGCTGGACCCAGAAATCCGCTCGTCTGTGTGCTAGTCCGACGGACAAAAACCCACGCTAGGGCAGCTATTGGCTACTGGCTATCAACTTCCTTATTTTAGTCCGGTGTACGTCATCACGTACGAATCCGTCGGACTTTTGTGTGATCGTGTGTAGGCAAGTCCGTTCGTAAGAAAGTCTGCCGCAAGTCCTCCAAAAGTCCGCCAAAAGTCAGTTGAAAGTCTGTCGGACTTTTGTAGACGAAAAGTCCGACCGTGTGTACGCGGCATTAGGCTGTGTTTGTAGTGCTAGCTCTAGCAAAGAGCAGTGCAATGTGTGTTTTAGTGCATCGCACTGCTTGCGTTTTTTTCCAAATAAAACCCCTGTCAAGGAACAGTGCGTCTCTCCTGTCAATTTAGTGCCCCTGGAAGGGACAGACGCAGCATCCAGCCCCACAGCAAGCAGCTTGTCAAGGTCTATGGCAGGTTCCAGTTGGAAAGGCTGAATGCTGTACGAACAGGATAGGGACTGTAGGTTTGTTCTTAAGTCGAATTTGTTTGTAAGTCGGAACAGTACCTTTTTTAAGTGCAAATCTAGTCTCAGAGACAGGATGTAAACAGGATGTAAACCCAAATCAACAGAGAAAGGCAACCGGATGGCAGGGGCGGCATGGTTAGTTCAAATATGTTTTTGTTTCTTTTATTTTTTTTACTTTTGAATCACTTTTTTTTATTTGTATTTATTTGTAGCTTGTCGTTTACTTTTTTTTTTATTTTTGTATAATTTTCTTATTTTTAATATTATTTTTCTTATTCTTTACTTTTTTTAATTATTTTTTTTATTTTATTAATTTAATTATTATTGTATTTCTTATTTTTATTTTTTTTTATCAATTTTTTTTCCACTTAACTTTATTGCTATCACACAGGAGGAAACAATTCCCTGTGTGATAGCAATTGGAGGTGACAGGTTCTCTTTATTGACCCTGTCACTTCCAAAACAGGAGTCCAGGAGCGCAGCTGAGCACAGCTCTCCCCTCTCACTATTTTCATGGTGGCAGCGACAGGAGACAGCAGAGAGAGGTACACTATGGCACAGCAGGGAGATGGATGGTGAAAGCAGCCATCAGAGGCCAGGCAGGCCGGCCGGCCGAGCGGCCGGCCGCGGTGCACCCTCGCGGGGCAGCGGCGTAGGACAGACCGGGGATCCTGGAGGCTTCGTAGGCCGCACAAGACCTCGGCCACAACGGACAGTTTTAGCGGCCTGGCAGGCCACCGGACCATACCAGGCCTGTGGATTGGCAGGCAGGAGGATGAAGGGGACCCGCAGCCAAGCCAGGAACGGAGGAAAGGCTCAGGAGAGGAAGATTCGGCCAGCAGTGACGTCATTCGGGCCCCGTTCGTAAGTAGGGGTTGTTCGTAACTCGGATGTTCGTAAGTCGGGGACCCCCTGTACTGCGTTTAGGGCCATGCTGCAAAGCTGGTGAAATTCTGGCTCAGATCGCTGCTGCTAATCTGACTGGAAGTGGGAGCAGTTACCTGTCAAAACCAGGTATCTGTTCCCCCATAAAAAGTGCCAAAATGCGGGGGGGGAGAGTGCAAACAAATGGGGAAAGGGGAAGTTCCGCTTTGAGAAACCCCTAGCAACCTATGGAGCTGGGATTCTCAACCAAGGTTCTGTGGATCCCTAGGGTTCCTCCAAAGGTTGCTAGGGGTTCCTCAAACAATGCCTCTCAGATAGGTTCCAACTGACACCAATGATCTTTTTAGCTTTTTGTAAGGGAGAATTATTCCCAATGACCACGAGTGTAAGGCGCATTCTTCCCCCTGACCATCGTACCAATGTATCATGTATAGATATAGTATTTTTTACCAGGTGATACCTGAGACCGGAAAGTTATTTCAAAGGGTTCCTATGTTGAAATGGTGGAGAAAATCTCCTTTGGAGACAGAATGGCTGGACTAGGGTATGACCAGCATTAGGTATGAAGTCACTCCACATGTGCATCAAACCCGCTGAAGAGTAAAGAACTGTTCTTACTCACAAGCAACAATAACTTTCAGCTCGGGGAAATAAGGTTTTCTTACACACATACCGGTAATTATTCTGTCAACGTCTCACCCAAAAGCTTTCAAAGTAATTCCCACTCTGTACAATATGAACACAGAACTGTAAAGTGCTTAAAATACACGACACTAGCAGAATTCATTATGATTCTAATCTCAAAATAAAGATCTCTGGCCACCAGCCTTGATGTCAGAATGACACAACTGAACAAAACCAACAATTTAAATGGACCAAAATCGATACAACACAGAAATCCACAAACACGAGAATGCTTTCCTGTAGCCCATAAGTTAAAAACAGCTCAATCACTTTAAGATCAATCTGTGTTTTGTGTTTATTTTTCGTTCAATAGTTGTTTTTCAGGTTCACAGACGGTAGTGGACATGGCTGGAGGATGTTTCAGAGATTGTAATATAAAGAAACCATTTATGTCCCAACGCAGTACAGTATGAAAATGGGTTGCATTGACAAGTCATCATGGGGGATATTACACCTTCCATCTGTAGAGTGATGAAGGGGAATAAAGAAGACTAGATAGTGGGGAGGGATATAGGGTTGCTTGAAGTGTATGTGGTGGTGGAGAAATTGTAAGGCTGGTTGGAGCGTCCTGGAGCTTTCCCAAGTCAGCTTTCCAGAGATGGTTCTAGCGATTATATGGCAGTTAAAATCCCCTGCTGGGAAGCTAATAATTCACTGGTCTCATATTGCCCTGAATTAGGCCATATTATTTTCCATTTTTTTTTTCTAATACAAGTCAAGGAGAATGTATAGTATACACTTAGCAGACATGTCACCACTTCACAAATACCACTGTACATTAGGCCTACGGCTATCTTTAGTTGTACAGTAAGGTGTTTTGTAGGCAGGTTTGGATGGAATGTGGACTACCCCATTAGATGAATGG
Organism: Lithobates septentrionalis; assembly: GCA_037952835.1. NCBI lineage: Eukaryota > Metazoa > Chordata > Amphibia > Anura > Ranidae > Lithobates > Lithobates septentrionalis. The sequence continues at coordinate 2,094,588 of JBBDGP010000603.1, forward strand.
AAGCACTGGCAGCTGCAGAATTTCTCCTGGAGTCTGAGGGGCAAGATTTATCCTGGGGATTCCTTTACTCCTTTTAAATCCATGTTTGTTGCTAGTGTTTGCCCCCCTAGGCCATTATCTGGAAATCTTCGTGGATTCCGACAGTCAGGGACTGGTTCTTGAAGGTACAAGATATACTTTACAACAGGTGGAAGAGTGAAGGTACCGGTTTTATCAACCAATTTTCATAGTACAAGTACAATGTACATAGTATGTTTTTTTTTTTAAATTGGGCCTGCTATGGACCTGGGGGGGACCCCACGCTGCTTTTTTTGCAATTTTCTTTTGCCTGTATTTTTTTCTTTTTTTTTTAATTCAGCTGTCAGCAGGGAACCCCGCTGACAGCTGATGACTCATCGGTTGTTAAGGATGCGGGATTGCTTAGCAACCAGCAATATACAGTGTGTTTTAAATAGAAAAAAAAGTCAAATGCAAAACGCATAAAAAACGTGCCTGAAAAACACATCAAGCGCAGCCGCATAGATGTGAACCTAGACCTAGTTGTAAGTCAACTCCAACCTGTCTGCAGTGTCTGACTTTCGCTTGTATCATGTCAGCAGTCTCCCACATCTCTTGCACCATTTCTGAAGTCTCTAACCATCTTGTGTAACATGTCTGCAGTCTCTGACCGTACCTTGTATCATGTCTGCAGTCTCTGACCGTATCTTGTATCATGTCTGCAGTCTCTGACCGTATCTTGTATCATGTCTGCAGTCTCTGACCGTCTCTTGTATCATGTCTGCAGTCTATGACATCTCTTGTATCATGTCTGCAGTCTATGACAGTCTCTTGTATCATGTCTGCAGTCTCTGACAGTCTCTTGTATCATGTCTGCAGTCTCTGACCATCTCTTGTACTATGTCTGCAGTCTATGACATCTCTTGTATCATGTCTGCAGTCTATGACATCTCTTGTATCATGTCTGCAGTCTCTGACCGTCTCTTGTATCATGTCTGCAGTCTATGACCGTCTCTTGAGGGCTACCTCACTTCCACATTAGACCTTGTATTTAGGTCTACTAACAAGGTGAGCGGCAAATCAGCACTTGGGTGAAGCACAGCACTGCATGGTGCAGTGATATAAGGATTCCTACACAGAAGTGTTGTTGACTGTTGCACGATACGCATCATAATTTTTATTTGGACAAATTTATATTTAGGTTGGACTTGCAGCACTGGGAATTTGGTATTAATCTCTGCACTTATTGGGATGTTTGTATAATAAGTGCATGGATTTTGTCATGAATTATATAGCACAATATTATGTGTCCTGATTTGAACTTTAATGCAATCTTAATTTGCAGCACTGGTATTTAGGTCTCATATTTGTTTGAACTCATATCGGTCACTTTTGGGTCAATGTTTTTCTTTTTGAGAGTTTGATTCAAACTCTCTTACACAGTGTTCTCATGACACCAAGACTTTGGTCACACATATTTATTTAATGACACGAATGTATGATTGTAATTTAGGAGTTTCTTGATTTTGCACATTTATGGAGTTTACACATTGAGGATTAAGCACCGCACTAACTTTTAATTCACATACATTTATGCAAAGAGTTCTGTCAGCGAGGAAAAATGCAAGGCATTCTCTGAATGATGCCCACGCAGAGCAAGCCACCTCCTGTAGTTACTATGCAGCAGGGCAGCCTCCTCGGCATAGGATCTGGAAGATAGAGAGTATCACTGAAGTCACAGAGCCTACTACCAGTGATTCTCCACTTGCACAGGGAACGGCCAGGTATGACATATGCATACATTGGTCCAAGCTGAACCAATGTAACTATGCAAAAAAAAAAAAAAAACACATTTAAAAAAAAAAAAAAGTGTCATATATTTTTAACATCTCTCATTGATATGAATGTATCTTTGTTATTGCAGGACAAGATTCTCCGATCACTTCTAGAACCAGGTTTAAATGGTCTCTGCTGGCCGTGCACCTGAGCAGCTGCCAGCAAGACCCAGAAAATGGAGATGTCAGGTCCCTGATGCCAGCCAGAGGGACAGCACCTCCTTCCATCTGCACCATCTGCTTGGAGGATTTGGAAGCGAGAGAAGGATCTTACAGGCTGCCCTGTTCCTATAGCTTTTACTCCCCCTGCATCACAAGATGGCTGACTATGGCCCTGAAGGACAGGCTTTGGCCCCAGTGCCCCAACTGCTGGGCTCAGGTCCCTAGTCCTCAATGGGTAAGTGTAACATTCCTCAATGTTTGGATTTGTATTTTTCTTTAGGAAATCCTTTATTGAATGTCATTTTTTTCCCAACAGCTTGATTTTCGCATCATCTATGTCGGAGGAGTGTCAACTTTTCAATCTCTTATGCGCAAACCAAGCTAGAAGGAGTCTCCATGAATTCCTACACCACTGGATTGATCAGTAAGTGCTAATTTTCTGGTTTAATCAATTTTCAATAAGAAACAATATGTGTACCATCTGGTAATTTCTGTTTTTCCACTGATATCACCACCATACAATTCAACCCCCCATTCTAAGCCTTTTCTAACTACCCTGTTAAGGAGAGAGTGTATACTTACCTATGCTATGGGTGCTCCTGTCTGGTCACATGATCTCTGCAGTTGTCGGCTTCAGTAAAGAGGAGAGATCGCCGACAAGGGCTGCAGAGCCTGGGCAATGGCGCCACCCATAGGCTTACAATGCGGCATCTGTCGGCTGTCTCTCCTCTACACTGAAGTCGGCACTAGGACCTGAACACGTGACCGTACCAGAGCAGCCTCAGAATAGGTAAGTATAGACTTCTTTTCCTTACAGGGTAGTTAGCATAGGCTTAGAATAGGGGTGGGAGTAGGTTTAGGCTTAGTGAGTATTTGACTGGAATTCCACATTAAGGCTCGATTCACACTGGATGCCAATGTGGCTTCCAACAGGGGTCCTGTGCGTTCTGGTTCACCGTTTCAGGTCCGATTTCAGCCCGAATTTTGGCTTGAAATGGACCAAAAGACGCACAGAGCTCTTGTACAAATTTGCACCGGAGCCTCATCAGAGATATGTGAACTGGCTCCATACAGAGCCGGTCACATTCTCCTGCTATTGCGAATTTGATGCTGGGATCTCGCATCCAATTCGCAATAGTGTGAACCTGGCCTAAAGGGCTTGTATACCCGCAAAAAAAAAAAAAAAACTAAGTCAAACGCATAATGAGCTAGTATGCACAGCATGCTAGCTCATTATGAAATACTTACCTTAGAACGAAGCGCCAGCATCGGGTCCCTGTCACTGCTGAGGCAGCCTGACATGATCCCTCTGCGTTTCTTCCACTTACAGCGCCGGAGCCGCGATGATGTCACTCTTTCCGGCAAGGAGCTCTGATTTTCCGGCACCATCAGGCAGACCTTCAGAGTGCATGCGCCGCTGACATCAGCGGCTGCATGCAAGGTGATTATCTCCTAAACCGTAGAGGCTTTCCTGTGGGTAAAAATGTGAAAGCGGGGTATACAACCGCTTTAAGCATTGCTGCCATGTTTTTTGTGAATTAACACAACATTTTTTGTTTAACTTGTGCTAATAAAAATATATTACGTAAAAATAATCCTGCGCTATTAACCTTTTCGCTGCCAGAGCCAGTTTTTGCCTTTTTTTACACACATATTTTAAAAAAAAAATCATTTTAGGCTTGAAGATTACACAAAACCCCCAAACATTATATATTTTCTGAAAGCAGACACCCTAGAGAAATGCAAAATGATTGTAAAAAACACACTTTTAGGGCAAACAAACGCACTAAATGACGAGGTTGCACCAAGTACATAGATACCCGATATGCCAAACCTTACATTTGTGTGTGCCTGTGAAATGGCGACAAACTTCAGTACCCTATATTTTCTATTGGCGACGCTTCAAAAGCCCCCTAAAGGACATTAGTTTAGTGTTACAGAGTAGGTCTTGTGCTAGAATTATTGCTCTCACTTCGGCATGCGCGGCGATATGAAACATGTATTGCAATCTACGTTTTCATACATAGGCACCCCCAACGTGTGCGTTTATATTCATACATGTGTATATGTGGGGGTATGGGGCCTCCCAAAATTTTTGGAGGGGGGTATTTTATGTGTTTGGGTGTAACTTAATTTTTTTTAAATTAAAAATTCACATAGTCCCCTTTGTGGTGGTTTTTGGTGGCAGGTTCTCTTTATTGAGACATGCAGGGCCTAAAAGACCTTGCATGTCGCCTCTGGGCTCCACTGAATGTATTGCAAAGCAGATCGCATTGCAATACATTCCTTCCCGGCTATGCTAGCCGGTGAAAGTGACAGGGTTACCCGGAAGTTTCGTCATACACGTGTGTCTGCTCTCCTCCCTTCCCTCCACTTGCCGGCATCCGCCATGTCAGTCCTTGGCCCACAGATAGGCAAGCAGAGCCCACAATACATGGCAGGGGGGGGGGCCATTACCGGGGTGTGTGGAAGTAATCGAAAAATCTCTGGATATAGAGCTGCTCCCACCAAACAGTGCAATCACCGCACTTGTACATGAAATAATACATATATATAATACAGTGAAGCGCTCCAATATAATAACAATCATACAAAATTTATATTTAAATCACTAACAGGGATCATATAAAGTGCATAAATGCAACTTCTAATGTAAAAGGTGCAGAAAATTCCATACACAGTTTAAAAAATGATTGATAAATAAATATCCATCCATCATGCCATATCATCAGGGAGGTGTGTGATTGGCCCCGAATTTATTCTGCAGCAGGACAAGGACCCCAAGCCTACAGCCAATGTCATTAAGAACTATCTTCATTGTAAAGAAGAACAAGGAGTCCTGGAAGTGATGGTTTGACCCCTACAGAGCCCCGATCTCAACATCATTGAGTCTTTCTGGGATTACATGCAAAGACAGAAGGATCTGAGGCAGCCTACATCCACAGAAGATCTGTGGTTAGTTCTCCAAGATGTTTGGAACAATCTGCCTGCTGAGTTCCTTTAACCACTTCCAGCCACGGAAGGATTTGCCCCCCTTAATGACCTGGTCATTTTTTGCGATACGGCACTGCGTCGTTTTAACTGACAATTTCACGGTCGTGCGACACTGTACCCAAAAACATTGACGTCCTTTTTTTACCCACAAATAGAGCTTTCTTTTGGTGGTATTTGATCACCTCTGTGGTTTTAATTTTTTGCGCTAAAAACAAAAAAGAAGCAACATTGTTTTTTATTTTCTGCTATAATGCATGTCAAAAAAAATATATAAAAAAACTGATTTATTCATCAGTTTAGGCTGATATATATACTGCTACATATTTTTGGTAAAATTAATAAAAATAAATAAATAAAAAAATCACAACAGGCGTATATTGATTGGTTTACGCAAACGTTACCACGTCTACAAACTACGGCATAGATTTAGGGACTTTTATTTATTTTTATTGTTTTTACTGGTAATGGCGGCGATCTGCAATTTTTAGCGGGACTGCGACATTGTGGCGGACAAATCTGATCCCAAATGACACATTTTGGGGACCAGTGACATTATTACATTGATCAGTGCTATAAAAATGCACTGATCAATGTAAAAATGACACTGACAGGGAAGGGGTTAACACTAGGGGGCGATCAAGGGGTTAAATGTGTTCCCTGGGCCAAGTTCTAACTGTAGGGGGGGGGGGGGGGACTTACTGGAACATGACAGAGATCACTGGGAACAGAAGATCTCTGACATGTCATCTGGCAGAATGGGGAAATCGCCTTGTTTACATAAGCAGTTCCCCGTTCTGCCTCTCCTCACCGCAATCGTGGGTCACCGGCGCCCGCTATCCTCCTTGCACGGACCCGCAGGAGAGCCGACCTGCCGCAGTATATCTGTGTGAGCTGGTCGACAAGTGGTTAAAAACCGTGTGCAAGTTTCGCAGGACACCACAATGCATGTTAGTTCGCTGTTGTGCTGCAACGCACCACTGTCACAAGGCGTGTTGGGGTGCCATTCAGAACGAACGAATGGCATCAACGCACTTAATATGCATGGCACTAAATGCATGGCACCTGTCAATGGATATTGACTAATCACAGCAGAAGTGGCACGCCGGGGGGCGCATGCCCCCTAGGCAAAAGTGCAGAATCATGTATATATACACGTTATTCTGCGCAGAACGGCCACCCTGTAGTAGTAAATCTGCTATAGGGTGGTTGTTAAGTGGTTAATGTATAAAAAGCATTAGGGTAAAAAAAAAAAAACCTTCAATCTTTACAACCACTTTAACCTTATTGCTATCAAAAAGGGACTAAAAAGACCCTTTTGTGACAGCTTTGGACAGGTGACAGGTGCTCTTTATTCTCTGCTCTCCAAAGCAACTAACCAAGCACAGATTTCTTTCCAAGTTTGGCTGAACATGAGTTTGGACCGAAACCAGCTCATACCTAGTAATTACTAGAGAATCGCACAGGTTATGTAACATAAACCCAATATAAAACCTTTTTATTTTATTAAGTATAAACAGACTTCTAATCATTTTTTGTGCAGATACAATTTAAGCTTGGTAAATAGGGTAAAGATGGATGGTAATGCATGTGTAAGGCCCCATTCACACTTGCAAATGAGGCCATCACCAACTAGATGCAAGCACCCCAGCGGGATCATGGGTTAGATGCGGGGGCAGTCTCATTGAAATCAATGGGAGGCTGACAACTCCTGCAGTAATCACGCTGCCCATATGCAATCTGTCATGGATTAATCACCTGCAATCGATCAACCACAGAAAATTACTCCACGAGCGATTACTTGTAAGCGGCTGTGATTAGCTGCGGGAGTTGTTGGCCTCCCATTGATTTCAATGGGGCAGTCCACATCTAACCCGATACCCAGCTGGGCTTCTCGCATCTGATTGCGGACGGCCCCATTTGCAAGTGTGAATGAGGCCTTACACAGGCATTATTATCAAAATATTTTAGGGTTCCCTTACTTAGTCGATACGATGGTCATTCTGAAAGCTTTACCCCATGGCTGGCTAAAACCCAAAGCCAGGAAAACATAGCTAAGGGCTGTGCCAGCCTGTATATGTCGACTAAAACATTTTTGTCTACTAAATTAATACTATTTCAGTCGACTAAAATATGACTAAAACTAAAATAGCATTTCAGTCAAAAGAGTATGACTAAAACTCAATTGAAATTTTACGTCAAAATGAAAGTGATTGTAAAGCTTTGTTTATTTTTTTTTTAAATAACAAACATATCATACTTACCTCCACTGTGCAGCTCGTTTTGCACAAAGTGACCCCGATCGTCCATTTCTGGGGTCTCCCGGTGGCTCTTGCGGCTCCTCCCCGCATCAGATAACCCCCTAGGGGAAGTGCTCTCCCGGGGGGTTACCTTGCGGGCGCGCTCCCAAGCCCCGCCCCCCAGTGCCCACATCATTGGATTTGATTGACAGCAGCGGGAGCCAATGGCACTGCTTGCACGTTTGCACTTTCTGTATTTTGGAAACTTTAAGTAAAGAAAAATTGCATCGAAGCATTGGTCCCGTCTTTTTTCTAATCGTTTTGGTGGAGGATTGGGAGTCCACCGTGACTGTGCTTGGATATCACAGAACAATAAGAAAAGAAGATAACCCGCCTATTGATTGAGATATATATATTCTAGCAAAAAAAAAAAAAAATGATTTTAACTTGAAACCAACAAATGTCATTAAAAGGTTTAGTGTTTAAGGTGTTTAAGTGGTTAAACTTTTTTCACTTACACACAGTCTATTCCATTGACAAATTGTTACAATGTTTATAATTTAGTTCAACTGATAAAGAATGTTTTGTTTCTTGGCAGACTGCCCAGTTTTTCTCCTCCTTTCTTTTTATGGCTGTGGCTTCAGAAAAGCAGAGAGAATTCTTTGCATGAAAGAATTGTGAAACACTTTAGTCAAGATTGCGATAACGATTCTTGAGGATTAATTGTGCAGGTCTACTAAATACCATAAATAATAACATATTCGATTTTTCACTCCAGCAGTATATGAGTTTGGAAATTGTAGAGAAATGCTTACATAATGCATTGCAATTTAACTACACCCATTAGATTTCAGACGACTAAAATTAGTTTTAGACGACTAAAATGTAGGGCATTTTAGTCAACTAAAATGTACTGGAGATTAAGTGCCGGTTCACACTGCTGCGCTGCGAATTTGTTCCGTTTTTTTGTCCTGTCTGAGGTGCGATTTTACCGCGATTTTAACGTGATTTTACCGCGAATTTCAGGAGTTGGTCATAGCTGCGATTGATATTTTAGCCCAGTGTTTCTCAACTCCAGTCCTCAAGGCGCACTAACAGGTCATGTTTTCAGGATTTCCACTATTTTGCACAGGTGATTTGATCAGTTTTCACTGCCTTAGTAATTACCACAGCCGTTTCATCTGAGGGAAATCCTGAAAACATGACCTGTTGGTGCGCCTTGAGGACTGGAGTTGAGAAACACTGTTCTAGCCAATGGAATCATAATGGAAAAAGAAAAAAGGTGTTAACTTCCTGTGTATTTCCCGGTTTTTGTGGAGAGTAGTGTGGTGGAATTCGCACATATCTGAACCAACAATGCGATTCCAGAACGATTTACATTGATGTCTATGGAGGCTAAATTCGCAACGCAACGCAGTAAACTCGCACAAGACCCTTTTTTTAATCGCATCGCATTCGTAGGGGAATCGCAACGCATGTATGTGAACGACGGTCATTGAAAACAATGACTTTATGGATGACATGCAAATTTAGAATGTTTTTCGCATCACATTCGTTATGAACTCGCATCAGTGTGAACCGGCACTTAGTCGACTAAATACGACTAAAACAATTGCAGAAGACTAAAATGGGACTAAAATTAAAATTCCATTTTAGTCAAAAGACTAATGGTTAATGGTTACCAGAATACAGTACATCAGTAGTACATTAACCACTTCAGCCCCGGAAGATTTTACCCCCTTCCCGACCAGAGCATTTTTTGCAATACGGCACTGCATCGCTTCAGCTGACAATTGCGCGGTCGTGCGACGTTGCACCCAAACAAAATTGACGTCCTTTTTTTCCCACAAATTGAGCTTTCTTTTGGTGGCATTTGATCACCTCTGCAGTTTTTATTTTTTGCGCTATAAACAAAAAAAGAACGACAATTTTGAAAAAAAAAAAGCAATATTTTGTACTTTTTGCTATAATAAATATCCCCAAAAAGTCCCCTTTCACACTGGGACGCTTTGCAGGCGCTACAGCGCTAAAACTAGCGCCTGCAAATCGCCCTGAAAGAGCCGCTACTGTGTCTCCAATGGGAAAGCCCTGAGGGCTTTCACACTGGAGCGGTGCGCTGGCTGGACGCTAAAAAAAAGTCCTGCTAGCAGCATCTTTGGAGCGGTGAAGGAGTGGTGCATACACCGCTCCTAAACCGCTCCTGCCCATTGCAATCAATGGGGCAGCGCGGCTATACCGCCAGCATAGCGCTGCTGCAGCAGCGCTTTGCGGTGGTTTTAACCCTTTCTCGGCCGCTAGCGGGGGGTAAAAGAGCCCCACTAGTGGCGGAGTAGCACCGCGAAATTGAAGGTAATGCGCCGCTAAAGATATTGGCGCTTTACCGCCGACGCACCCACCGCCCCAGTGTGAAAGGGGCCTAATGTGACTAAAATGTGTATAATAAATTTCAGCTGCTGCAAACCACCTAGGAAGTCACCACCAATAAAGATATATGTAGAAAGCCAGGTACACACGATCAGATTATCTGACAAATTTTCATACGATTTTTGTTGTATGCTAGTCTCATATCGAAAGTGAAGAGGTTACTAACCATACGAAAATTCTCAGAAGACTTCAGAACAGACGTAATGTGTTGAATAGTTTCGTACTGTATGTGTTCTTTCATTTCTGAGCATGCGTAGTCTTGCTCTTACAATTTTTTTCGGACAAAAATTGTACTAATTAAACGAAAATCGCGCGTTGATTTCACGTACGACAAAAAATTTATAGCCTGCACGTCCAATTTTTGTCATCTGAAAATCCGGAATCGGCTGTTGAAAGCACCGTACTAATGATCAGAAAATCGGCAGATCGTTCATCGGACAAAAGTTTACTTATCGCGTGTATGGGCCTTAAGAATGTGTTACGCTGCTGATTAATCAGTGCAGCCTCATCAGGCTCAATGGCAGCAGGTGCTCTGGACTGATGAGTCAAAATGTGAAATATTTGGCTGTAGCAGGAGGCAGTTTGTTCATGAAGGACTGGAGAGCGGTACAATAATGAGCAGGAACAGTAAAGCATGGTGGAGGTTCCTTGCAAGTTTGGGGCTGCATTTCTGCAAATGGAGTTGGAGATTTGGTCAGGATCAGCGGTTTCTTCAATGCCGAAAAATACAGGCAGATATTTTTCCATCGTGCCATACCATCAGGGAGGCGTGTGATTGACCCCAAATTTATTTTGCAGCAGGACAACGACCCCACGTATACAGCCAATGTCATTAAAAGGAGTTGTAAAGGCAGAAGGTTTTTTTATCTTAATGCATAAGTGTAGAAGCCTTCCCAGCACCCCCTAATTACCTACCTGAGCTCCTTCTCGCTCCAGCAATGTCCACGATCCCCTTAGCCATCCAGTACACTCCTGAGACAGAGCGGCGCTATTTGCTACCACGGCTGTCAATCAAAGTCAGTCAGCCAATCATGAGAGACAGGGGGAGGGGCCAGGTCGGGGCTCTGTGTCTAAATGGATACACGGACCTCTAACTCGGCTTGGGTGACAGCCTGTAGCATGCTGCTGGCTGTGGGGCACTCAAAGGAGGGAGGGGCCAGGAGCAGCAAAGAGGGACCCGAGAAGAGGAGGATTCAGGCTGCTCTGTGCAAAACCAAGTGCACAGAGGAGGTAAGTATAACATGTTTGTTATTTAAAAAAAAAAAAAAGCGAGCCTTTACAATCACTTTAAGAACTATCTTCAGTGTAAAGAAGAACAAGGAGTCCTGAAAGTGATGGTTTGGCCCCCACAGAACCCTGATCTGAACATCACCGAGTCTGTCTGGGATTACATGAGGATACAGAAGGCAGCCTACATCCACAGAAGATCTGCGTTTGGTTCTCCAAGATGTTTGGAACAACCTACCTGCTGAGTTACTTCAGAAACTGTGTGCCTAGAAGAATTAATCCTGTTTTGATGGCAAACGGTGGTCACACCAAATATTGATTTGGTTTGGATTTCTCATCTGCTCATTTACTTTCCATTTTGGTAATTGATTAAAATAAACTATTAACACTTCTGAAAGCATTCTTCATTTACAGATTTTTTTCAAACCTGCCTAAAACTTTTGCACAGTACTGTATGTCCCATGATCTCACACACCACTGGGATATAAGATTTGTCATACATATGACATTTCCCAAAAACAATGACAATCAAGTACCGATTATTATCTTCATAAAAACCCGTAGGAGGGGAGCGGGGGCCAGGCTAAATTGTTTTTAATACGTTGGCCAATATCAGTTATGTGTTTGTGTTCCTCTATGTTTTTCATTATTTTGCATAAAATGTATTTGTGTAATCTTTACATGGCAGTGCTGGACTGTTCCCATTAATAGTATTTTTGATATCACTGATATTTTGCAGTTTTTTTTTTTATAATTTATTGTGAAGTAGAGTCTAAGCCAGGTTTTTATTGGTTGGATTGGTATATATCTGAATTAAATTAGTATTTCCTAATATATATATTTAAAAAAAAATAATAATATCCTTGGGGATTTTTTGCTGCAGGTGCAGGACCTCCCACCCCTCTGCTCCCTCAGTGGGTGCCCTTCAGTGTGACTCCTTGTATGACATATTAGGCTATGCGGTGTCCCTCCTAGAATTGTGAGTGGCCAAAGAACACTTGGGATCATCTAATCGAGTAATTTAGAGGATCTCTGGTTAGGAGACTTTCCATTAATACCCTTCATTGGTAATTATATCCTATGTAGATTTTCTCATATATACATCAAAAATCTTCTTTGTTTAATATGTTGATATTTGAAATGCTAAAAATTCTATTTTTTAAACAGCAAACTCACCCCTGAGGAAGACCTTGACTATGCAGGTTGAAACGCGTCGGAATCCTACACAACAGACATTGGATATATAATGGTGTGTATAATTTTATGTTTGCATTTTCTGTGTACTTTTAAATGGCAATATCTCCCCCGACCAGAGCTCATATTTTAATGGCAATGTGTCCATGTTATGATGACAACTTTCCAATAAAGAATCTTTTTTAATTAATCTTTTTAATTTACTAACCCTGCTGCAGAAAACTCCACTGGGGGAACCTTCCCATATTCTATTTAATACATACTGGTGACTCCTCCTAGCTTTCATTCCTTGCATTTTTGCAGGGCATGGGTCTTTAAGGACTTTGTGGATTTAGTATTATGAAATATGTCTTACATAAAAAAATGTTCTTTTTTCCGTGCTCTGGGGGTCGCAGGTGTCACATAAAGCTGGCCATATAAGTGAATGGCTGTACGTTGGTTGTACTCCTTCGGACACTGATGCTTTAGTACAGGGGTGTTCAAACTTTTGCAGAGCGAGGGCTTCTTAGGCCTCTTGCACACTGCTGCTGTTAAACTCACACTCACAGCTGTTAAACTGCTGTGCTGAGAAAAACTACAGCAACAGTATGTTGTATCTTCTTTTTTTTCATGTAGGACTGTCTGATTGGGAGAAATTTGGTTTAAAACTGCACTGCCCAATTTCTCACAGTCAAGGACAGTGCTAAATGAAAAACAAAAAAAGGAGATGACGTCTTTGCTTTGTCTCTAAGATTTTATTTATTTATTTATTTATATTTATTTATAAATTACTTTTATCTAGTAAAAAAGTTTTACGTTTTTAAGTTTTAAACCCACTTTTTCACAGTCACTGCTTGCTGACACCAATACTGATTCCCCTTTCACACGGTGGGTCCGATCAGATCCGCCTTTCAATTTTTCAGGTGCACTTGATTGGTTAGGTCTATCAATCCCTATGCACAGGCAGATGTAGACGGATTTGTGTCCATTTACACCTACCTACCTCCGGGTCTGATCTGGTCCGCTAAATAGAACAGAAGGGGATCCATCTTCCTCCTTGTAGGCAGATCGGATCAGAGGGCAGTCGGATGTAAAAGGATAGTGGAATCTGTTTACTCCCAGCTGCCCATTGAGCAAAGCGGCCCTGTCCATGTCCGCTCTACAGATACTAAGTGGACATAGATGTGTTATCTACCTGCTCTGTTCCGATCAGCACGGGATCTGTGAGCTAATCCCCTGCTGATTGGAATAGATTCTGCACAGAATCCACCCCGTGTGAAAGGGGCCTTATATCTGCTAATCATGTATGTTCCTCAAAAACTTGTCTCTGCTTCTTACATGTGCTCTGACAGATTGCAGTGTCTGCGTCGTACGTGTACTCTATCTACTGCATTGCCAACCCTCAGCCAAAAGTGCTCCTCCCCCACCTATAGAGTGGCGCAAGGATGCGATATGCCTGAGTGTACTGCACTGATCCCCACCAGCCCTCCAGTCCTGTCCTTTCCAAGCACTTGTGTGTGTGACATCATGTGGGATGGACTAGAAGAGTGGAAGACCAGCAGGGATCAGCACACCAGAACAGGTAGATATGGGACAGCAGCTTCCCTGCGCCACTCTGCATGTGGAGGAATCCACTTCTGTACCATAGACTGCGCTCCCTGTACCGTTTCCTCCTGACCCCCTGTACTGTGCACTACTCGCTCCTGAACCCCTATACTGTGGCCTCCTGACCCCTGTAAGTCACCCTCCTGATCCTCCTGTCCTCTGCCACACTGACACTAAACTACTACCCTGCTGATCCCAATCCCCTGCCCTACTGACCCCTGTCCTCTGCCCTGCTGATATGCAGTTCTCTGCCCTGCTGAAGCTCAGTCCTCTGCCATGCTGACGCCTGGAAGCTGCTCTACATACTACTAACCTCTGTACACTGCCCCACATACTACTGACCACTGTAAACTACCCTACATACTATAGACCTTTGTACACTACCCTACATACTACGGACCTCTGTACGCTACCCTACATACTACGGACTCCTGTACACTACCCTACATACTACGGACCACTGTACACTAACCTACATACTACGGACCCCTGTACACTACCCTACATAGTACGGATCTCTGTACACCGCCCTACATACTACTGACCTCTGTACATTGCTCCACATACTACTGACCACTGTAAACTACCCTACATACTATAGACCTTTGTACACTACCCTACATACTACGGACCTCTGTACGCTACCCTACATACTACGGACTCCTGTACACTACCCTACATACTATGGACCCCTGTACACTATCCTACATAATACGGACCCCTGTACACTACCCTACATAGTACGGACCTCTGTACACCACCCTACATACTACTGACCTCTGTACACTGCCCTACATACTGTGGACCGCTGTACACTGCGCTACATACTATGGACCTCAACACTACCCTACATACTGCTGACCTCTGTACACTGCCCTACATACTACTGACCTCTGTACACTGCTCTACATACTACTGACCTCTGTACACCGCCCTACATACTACTGACCTCTGTACACCGCCCTACATACTACTGACCTCTGTACACCGCCCTACATACTACTGACCTCTGTTCACCGCTCTACTTACTACTGACCTCTGTACACTACCCTACATACTACTGACCTCTGTACACCGCTCTACATACTACTGACCTCTGTACACTACCCTGCATGCTATGGACCTCTGTACACAGCCATACATACTACTGACCTCTGTATACTGCCCTACATACTACTGACCTCTGTACACTGCCCTACATACTATGGACCTCTGTACGCTACCCTACATACTACTGACCTCTGTACACCGCCCTACATACTATGGACCTCTGTACGCTATTCTACATACTACAGACCTCTGTACACCGCCCTACATACTACTGACCTCTGTACACTACCATACGTACTACTGACCTCTGTACACTACCATACGTACTACTGACCTCTGTACACTACCATACGTACTACTGACCTCTGTACACTACCATACGTACTACTGACCTCTGTACACTACCATACGTACTACTGACCTCTGTACACTACCATACGTACTACTGACCTCTGTACACCGCTCTACATACTACCCTACACACTATGGAACTCTGTACACTACCCTACATATTGCTGACCTCTGTACACCACCCTTCATAATACGGTCCTCTGTACACTACCCCACATAATACAGAGTTCCATTTTAAATAATTTAATATTCTGTATATAGCTAAACAAATACATACAGTAACTAATTTTACTCATGAACCATATCTTACTAGATGTGTTTCTGTCTGCATATATTGTAGGTGCTATATACTGTATAT